>JAZEWU010000027.1:4627095-4644537 GCA_036362915.1 Geotria australis | reverse complement strand
ACCGCCTCGGGCAGGACCATTATTTCTGTGAGGCCCAGATGTTATTACTGCGCCACCCTGCCGCAATGATATTGCCCGTGCGGTTTGTGCCCACACGCGCTCCGCTTTGTCAAATCCACTTGCTAAGTGAGGGTCATCTATCAGCTGTCTATTGTCTGCCAGCTGTCTATTGCGCATTACGGTTCAATTATCCGAGCACTGTTCAGGCTCAACACCCGCTTAGCTTACAGAAACTGTCAAGAATTCTACACACTCCAGATGAATGTGGTCATAGGATCGGCTTCGTGGTACGATTATTAGTAGACTCCTTTACTGAGAATTGCTCTTTAGAGCTGCTCTTTCGGGGTAGCCGTATCGAGCGTTCCTCTTCTCTCGTTCGGGGACGGTTCAACTCCAACGGTGGAGGCATCTTCAGGCTCCTTCAGAAAGCGGCAGCAGACTTCGTCAGAGAGCTTGTCGATACCTCTATCGTGGGAGGCTTAACGTCGCGAAGGAGAGAGGAGGGACGCTCAAGACAGCTCTGCAGAGCAATCCGCATCCATCGAGCCGTGGAATCCCACGTCACCCACGTCATCTCCGTCATAGTCGAATTGCTCCCTGATTGGATTGCGGGTCGTGCCGCCTGCTTGTCAGCAGGGTGTCTGACGTTTGTACCGATGGAGGTTTCCACGGCTGGATTCATGATGGTTGCTCTTCAGAGCTGTTCTTTCGGGATAGCCGTGTCGAGCGATTTCCCTCTCTCCCTCGCGACGTTTCGCGGCAGACAGAGGGCGCAAGGCAGGGCTATACCTAGGATTGGACGCCAGTCCATCACAGTGCACCGTTGATAATTTAGTGAGCAGGCCGATTAACCTATGCAGCAGTATGTCTTTGGACTGTGGGAGGAAACCGGAGTGCCTGGTGAAAAGCCACGCAAAAAGGCACCCGAGCTGGGATTCGAAGCCGGGGCCTTCTTGCCGTGATGCGGCAACGTTACTCACCGCGCCACTGTGCCACAAACCTACACAGCAGCTAGTGCGAAATATTTGCTGGTCCGCATGGAATGGAGGACTCTTCCTTGCAAGTGTTTTCTTTTTTTGTAGTGAAGGGGTAAGAAGGGCGAGGAAGTCCACCTGACCCATCCTGGCCCGGTAATTAACGCGATCTGACTGTAAACCTGTGCCGCAGATCTTTCTTCGCCGCATCCCGAGCTCTCTGAAAAGGCCCCCCGGCTCCCGACAGGTCCGCCCATTACACGCTTCACTGGTGGATAAAATAAGAGGGCACCTTGCCAGGAATTCGAGCCTTCTTGTCCGTTAACCCCAAAACGGAGAGAAACGCCTCCCCCTAAAAACGAACTTTGATGGCGTTAAGCGGGACGTATATTAGATAAATATGAACTCGCGCACAGCCTATTGCCAGCAAGCCACGTTGATGAATTGAGTGACAATGTTTTATGCATCCATTCCCTTCGCCACAGCGGGAGACGGGTTAAGGATTGATGTTGTGCACAAGCCATCATCCAAATGATAAACTGGCCATTACAATACGTCTTGTGCGATATCCGGCATTTACACGGACGTCGCCGTGATGTTCCTCTTCTTACAATATGTATACGCGTAAATATATATATTTAATATAAAGCGCGAATGTGAAATACGTGCAGAAGTTCAACAAAAATAATTATTTATAACGCGAGCCTTATCATGCGTGTGAGCATTAAATATTTTCCGTCTAGCGCCAAGGCAAAGTAATAAATTGCCAGAGGATATAAAAATTGCTCATGAATAAAAACTGGGAAATTTGGCTGATGAATATTGTGTGGTGTGCTGTGCAATTTCTGACGGTGAGTGCATTATAGATAGACTGTAAACAACTTAAATTATCTTTCTTGCTTAAGCTGCTGTGCATTGCGGAGACGCCAAAGAAGGATCTTGATCGCATAAAGACAAGTATTAAGATGAATAGCCCAGAGGACTTTGTAATACATATTGTGTGTTCTGGCTTTTGTCCATTAAAACACTCTGTAATTTTATAAGTGCTTCTCCTTAATGCGTTTCAATTGAAAGTAACCATCCTTCATTAAATTATATCCAGACACAATTTTCATTATTTGTCAAATTAAACTCGCTCAATCTTGCTACTTTAGCAGGTAGGCAGACTCTTCGAGGCTCAATATGCCAAAATTCATATCAATTATAATCGTGTCACTTTATTCGTAACAAATTGTACTTCGGTGTGCTTGAATGCCCGTAAAGCTACAATTCACACCTTTTATAACCACGCACAGTTGTATATAAAAAATATAATTTTACATTCATAACGCGCACATATTCCATTCACTGTCGAAGGTCCTCATTCGACAAGAGAACGACTCAGAGGCGCGAGGAAAGCACAGAGAGGCGGAGGAGGCAGCCAGGCGGTTTGCCGTCGCCATATTGCCACACACTGCTTCCTATATGGTAGGATGCTATCGGTCAGTTAATTCATTAGCATTTTTTTAAAGTTGTGGGAGGTAACCGGAGACGATACAAACTAGACGGTGTACACAAAACAAACACATTTGTTCCTTAATAACTCTCAGTGGTTGGCGTGCTGGGGTATCAACGTGGCTTCCCGGGCGTGGTGCTGGCCACCCACCCCCGGCGTGTGCCGTGTCGGCCCTCCTAGGTGCTCGCTAACTGCACTTGCCCCTACAATCTGTTAAGGCTATACGGGGCGTATTTGTCTATGTTAGGAGCAGTTGCACCATGGTCGGCACGACGTTGCTTTAATAAACCTGCTCACCTGAGTTTGATTCGTGGCCATGGCTATTATCTGTAGCAAGCAGAGGCGAAAGTAAGCCAGTACGGCCTGCTCCAGCGTACCGTTAATAAATTGGCTGAAGCATATAAGTTCAGGTGGGAGGATGGTGGGGGAGGTTGCGATACGACCATATCGGTAATAAATGAGTTACTTTCACCTCTGGAAGAAGGTGCTATGTAAACTGGTCCAGCACTCCCCTCGCTCATACCCCTACATTCATCAATACGTTAAGAGCCAGCATCTTCTGCTTTGCGATTCTTCGAAGCACGATGGTCAGCTTCTGGACATCGTTGTCTTTCAGCTCGGCATGATGAAGTATAATAGCATTGGCTAACAGCGTCTGGGGAGGGGTGTTCCTTCAACAGTCGATACAGGGCTAAATCCATCCATCCATCCAGTGTCAGAAACCGCTTAATCCTGTACAGGGTCGCGGTGAGTCAGAGCCTATCCCGGTAGACACAGGGCGCAAGGTAGGGCCTATACCTATGATGGGACGCCAGTCCATCACAGGACACCAGGGACAGGGCTGAAGTGAATGGATAATCCATCCATCCATTTTCAGAAACCGCTTAATCCCGTACAGGGTCACGGTGAGCCAGATCCTATCCCGGCAGACACATGGCGCAAGGCAGGGGGATACCGAAGATGGGACGCTAGTCCATCGCAGGACACCAGGTACAGGGCTGATATGAATGGATAATACTACTCCCAACAGGCCTCCCTCCCCTCCCCCAAGCTTGCTGCAGAATACTTGAGCAATCTGAACTTGTCATTATTGTGTGATGTCGTGAGGAATGTGTCGTCAGTGTAGGGAGTCTATTAGGCAGGTAACCCACCACCCCAACCCACCCCGTGTGATGCGTTTGATTCTCAGCGCCCTCCCCAGCAACACGGCTTTGCTCTCCGACGATCCACCTTAACAAGATCACGCGAGCTATACCTCGGCGTGCCGGTTTAACGTCTCCTATTGGTTTTCCGGTTAAAGTGACCCCGGGGGTTCCTCTTATCTGCCAATCGCTGAGACGCGAAGGACCCAAAGGAAGGCCTTATTTCTGAATTATTGCCCTAAGTGGAGTCTGCTCTGATCTACTGCAGAGCTCTCGCACATTATATTGGGTCCTGAGATTCTGCTTGAAGGTAAATAAGTCGATTTTCCTCGAAATTAATCCCAGAAATGTTCTTGTCTTTGATCGAGTTCACTCGTCTTCGAAGACTTATTACGCGTGGATCCTGTGTGCACAGTTTCACCGGTGGAAGTCCAATTGATGACTGATATTTTGATAATGATACCGGTGCTTTTCTGACAACGGTGCTATGCTAACAGTCACCGGAGTTCGATTTCTGGCCGTGCCTAACGTCAGAAACGATATCCGTCAGAAACGATATCGGCTGTTTAACCGTACGTCATCACGATGGTCAGTGCTGTTTGGCAAAGGGGGCCCTAATATCAGATGAGATGGCATTAGCCACTGATGTTCACTGTAGCTGTGAGTTGACTTTGCATGGCCGGGCGGGTGAGCAGGTGCTCTATCCACTGTACTAACTGCTGTGAGAAAAGCAAGGGAATATGTTTAAAGGAAGTTCATTAAAAACCATTTCAATCGATATATTTGTTTACACTTGCGTAATATAGTGTCCCGACAGCTAATGGATGGAACGCTTTAAGTATGAGAGGTGAGAGTCTAATAGGGTAATTGGCCTCTGTTTCCCCCAAATAATATACTTTAAAATTATTTTATTTTGCCTATGAAAGCCTCGTTGAGTATTAAATACGTTCTCAAGAGAGCCCCTACATTAGGATGTTTGGCCAATCCCATTAACGAGGGTTTGTAAATTTAACACGACGGCTTTCATGACCAATGTTCTCCATAGTCTAGCTCTTTTTATGAGTTAGGTCACGTATGAAACAATGTAAGTGTCGTAAACCTTAATATGGAGCGAAACGAGAGGACATGGACCAAGTCCCCGGTAACAAACGAATACCGGACTCAGCACTGCCATCTCTCCACGCCACACCTCGAGACTACAACACCTGGCAAACCCTAGTGGCCATCCATCAAAATGCTAACCAGACTCAAACCGAGCTCGGCTCCGGACATCTAATAAGATCAGGCGCATATCTAGCGATTGAGCTGTATGCAGCTGTTACCAATAGGCTCTGCAAAATCAACTTTCCTGGGATCAGATGGGAGTCAAAGGCCAGCTGCGGTGGGAGTGCGCCGCGGACGCCAGCCACGCGGATTTCATTTGAGCCTGTAATGATACAATCTTTCAGAATGTCCCATTTGGTGCACGTGCGGACCACCCCTTAGCAAGCATCGTATGATTCCTTAATTAGACCGTGGTTAGAAAGCTCGTGGGAAATCAGAAATGGTCAGCTGCGTTCCTGGCCAAGTGCTTCTGGCCAAACTGAGATTATAGGTTGTGCCTGCGTAGCGTGCCTCCGCGTATGTGTTATCGGTTGTGCCGTATAGCCGTCCAGTGTGTTATTTGGTTGTATCGCGCGCTGTTCATTATGATGTCCAGCGTTTTGTCCTTTTCTTAACTGAACAGTCACTCCCTGAAGACGCTGCACAACACGCAGTACAGGTTGATCCGGGTTGGCCAGTTGCCCCCCAAATTTTGGGGGCATTGGAGCAAACGTTTAGAGCCAGATGTCCTTCTTTGCTATTTGTCTTGAGCCTTTTCCCAGACCTGCTCACTAACGGGGACCCAAGCAGGAGTGCTGGATTCCAAACCTGGTCACCAAGGTAGACCCGAGCAGGAGTTCCGGATTTTCAAACCTGTTCACCAAGGGAGACCCTAGCAGGAGTGCTAGACTCCAGGTGACTTAGCTCTGTAGTTGATTGGAACACGCAAACCCCTCCACTGCAATAAGATTACGATCCATGGGGGGCTAGGATTTCAGATGCGCTGGTTCAATACCCCGACATGGGAATTATTAATTCTCGGAGCCACCCAGCCACTTTTAGCTGCACCGTTTTTCTTTGCTAGAATTTGTCATTTAGTCTTTTCTTTAAATCTGTCCCTGATTTATCCGAGCAACGTTGCCTTGTTCGAGCACAATTTAAACCTTAAGTGTGGCTGTTTTTTTTGCCACGCCACCATTTCTTAACGTCGTAATTTCCTTTCCTTGGCACATAGTTGGCAGTTATTTCGGAGGAGATGAGTTGTTCAGATAATTTGTCACTTTTTACTTAACAGTGGAATAACTTTGCGTGTAAAAATCAATTTTCCATCGCGATACGTCTCCCTAACAGCTTCAGAACGCGATCGTGAATTGCTGGCTGTTGTGCACATTTCCAGGTTTATGGGCTTTGGCACGGGACGCTGTCGTGTGTTTTTTGGGAAATTGAAAATAGGCAAAAACACACACACACATACACGAAGTGCCTTTGTACACGTGTACAGTGAAGGAATGCAAATTTCTACTGACCTAACTCATAATCATTCGATGTGCTCCAGAGCCGCAAACGATTGTTATTATTGTACATATGCAGGCCGAGCGTCATATTAAGTGACTGGCCAAACGTCTCTTTTCAATCGTCAAACGCCAGCTGATGTTTGCGCCGGCAAATATCAGCTGGCGGCTGGATACGCATATATCCAGCCGCGTGTACATGTACGTTGAGCGTAGTAGCCAGTGATTGTCATTGAGTAATTTGCAGTTATTAGTGTAACGTGGTGTTTACTGTTGATTTTACAATAGAACCAATCAACATCGGTGGCCATGATCTATCAATTGCTATCAACCGCCCTCCTGGATGTGTTGCAATCCTTTGCTGCTTTTCCGTCAATATTCTTTTGGCCATGACGTGTTCTGTCCAATCCCACTTCTATGAACAGTGTGGATGTCTTCAGAGCTGCTGGTCCGGGATAGCCGTTGTCGAGCGTTCCTCCTCTCTCATTCGCGACGTTTCGCCTCCGATATCATCACGCCTCCAACGTGGCAGGCGAAATTCCGCGTTGGAGAGAGGAGGAATGCTCAACACTTCTGTCCTGAAAGAGCGGCTTTTCAGAGCAGTTCTCATACATCGCGCCGTTAAAACCTACGTCAACACAGTTTGAATGTCATCGTTAACATGCGGATGTTCTCTCTCAAGTCCGCATGGTCTTCTTTCTGTCTCGGTGTTAATTCTGAGCGTGCCTCCCCCGCGTGTTTCTTTGCACACTTTTAAGCTGCTGTTCAATGTTCACCGTAATTGTTCTTATAATGGTGGAGGGGTTTGAGTGTTCCGATAAACCCCAGAACTATGTCCCCTGGAGTCTAGAACTCCTGCTAGGGTCTCCCTTGGTTGACAGGTCTGGGGGAAAGTTCCAGACAAATAATGATCCGGAGACCCTCCGACCAAAAGAGGTTGGCATCACGAAGGGCTACTAGGTGTAACATTCTGCTCCGATGCCCCCACCATTGGTAAGCAAATGGTTAACCCGGGTCAACGTGGATATTGGCCGTTTAAACCGGCAATAACATTGTCAATGAGAATTGCTTTCCATAGCAAGTTTTTTAGGGATAGCCGTGTCGAGCGCTCCCCTTCTCTCCTTTGTGACGGTTCGCCTCCCACGTTGGAGGCATCCTAAGACTGAACATTATGAGACTGAACAGTCTCAGAACGCCTGAGGATGCCTCCGACGTGCGAGGCGAACCGTCGCGAAAGAGAGATGGGGAAGCGTTCGACACGGCTATCCCGAAAATAGCGGCTTTGGAAATCAATTCTCAAACAACAACAACATTGTCGACGTTTCGAGGAAGCGCACAAACTCACGCAGTTTCAAAGTTTCTCCGAGTTCTCAAACGGCTCGTCCCATGACACGCGGGGGGGGGGGGCATGTGGTTCTTCTTCCTCTTTGCGATTCTTCGAAGCGCGATGGTTAAATTACAGTTTCCCATTTCTTTACACAGTTCTTTGCATTTGTATTGAACTCTGCAAGGTCTTTTGAGCTGCAGAGGTTGGCAAGTAGAGCGCAGACAAGGCAGTGTACCATAGTATGGTCTGCTTCTCCACATTCACAGGTGGTTGGGCCGTTCTTGTAGCGGTGTAGCCCCATCTGACCAAAGCATCTTTTTGATCGTCCCGTTCTAGTTCTCAGGCGGTTGAGTGTCTTCCACCGAATCCATGGTGCACTGGTCACGTTACGCACTCTTGTCAACACTCGCCGCTTACCGTGGAACCCACTTACCAGAGAAATCACAGAATTGAAATAAACGGCGCCCGGCCGCCGTAAAATAAGCCCCACTTAATAAACGTTCAGTGTAAAACATGCACAGCTGCCTTTTGTCCGAGGCGTGTTATTAGTTGGCAGGAATGACTACTTTACAGCGGCAGTGTCGTGTAAAATGCTCGGCAATTAAGTCAATAAATCCATCATCTCTGAGCGTTGGACGTGGAACATTAACGTGATAATGACAGCGGCTTCCTAGGCAACTGCATCTATCGGACGCACGAGAGAGACTGAGAGCCTCGGCTCGTGCCGACTTTATTTCATCCGTGGACGGATGTGGGGTCAGTCACCTTCACGACCGGCGGAACGCGTTCGGCATGCTCGGCTCCCTGTTTCGGGTTTGAATATTTATTCGTGGCAATGCGGCGGAGAGCTGCGATCATGAAAAGGCCCGCTCTGCGTGCGTCTCGCTGTGTGCGTGTGTGTGTGTAAATAAATATGCAGGAGAGCGGTGGCTTCGTGGTGAGCGTCCTGGGCTACAAACCTGGCGACCCGCGTTCGATTCTCTATTCCCGCTCACGGCCAACACCATTGACGATTTTGTGAACCGGTCCTGGGCCTCTCCTAGGTCGACTCGGCCTCAATTGAAAACCTAGTGCGGCGATGCGAACATTGTCACTAGGGAGACAAAGACGGCCGGGCGTGGTGCTGGCCACCAATCCCCTCGTGTGCCGTGCCGGCCCTCATAGGTGCTACTCGCTAACGGCACTTGACCCTACAGTCTGCCTAGGCTATACGGGGTATCTTTGTTTTCGTATAGATAAATATGCGTATGCATGTGTACATCGGAATACCTCGGAGTGTAAACCACAACAGCTATCACTGGCCTTGATGGAAGTATAGAATGAATACATTGTGTGCTTGTGAGTAGTGTGAGTCTGTTATTTTGGCTCGTTATGCAACCGAGAGCGGATTTGGACTTATTTTTATCCGCCGCTTCACCAAACAGTCGCATCTTTATTTATTTATGTAACACACGCTCTCTACAGTGTTATATTTGGTAACACTGTCGTGGCAGGGTGGCGCAGTTGTAACATCTGCGTCTCACAGAAAGTCTTTCCCCAAGGCGGTTCGATTCCCGCCCCGGACGCCTTTCTGTGTGGAATTTGTGTGTGCTGCCCCAGTTCTGCGTAGGATTTCTCCGGGTTCTCCGATTTCCTCCCACAACTCAAACACTCCTTAATTAATAGGCCGGTAACATCATAATATATAGGAAGCAGCGTCTGGCGGGTTGGCGCCAGCTGACAGCCTGACTGACTTCCCCCCCCCCTCTCTGTGGTTTTCTCGCGCCTCTGTATCCGTGAACAAAACTGCGCGGTGCATTGTAAGTTGTAGATTATCATGATTACTGCAATGAACCGTTGAGTTATCCAGCAGTTATCCAGCAGGAAGGAGTAAGTAAGTTACAACATCTCAGGGCACCGGGGGCCAATTTAGTCAGGATAATACACCGAGGCAGCATGTCTTTGGACTGTGGGAGGAAACCTCAGTACCCGGCGAAAACCCAGGCGGACAGGGGGAGAACGCGCAAATTCCACACTGTTTTCACCTTTTTTTTGTCTGCGGCGTCACCTTTAAAACAGAAGAGCAAAATAAATGGTGCATTGTGAACCGTTATCTGATTTTTCAAAGGTCTCCTCTAACAAGAACAAATGGAATGCTCAATCTGGGGCCCGCACGCTTCCTACCGGCCACCGTGACCATAATTGCTCAAAACATTTCCATTACCGAGTAGCATTTTTCTACTATGATAAATATAGTCACGCTTGGCCTGTGAAACTATCATTAATATCACTGTGGGAGGAAGTAAATAAATAAATGAATGCATTAAAAATAAGATTTGTTTTTCTTTGCGGGCAGCACGGTGGGGCGGTGAGTAGCACTGCCGCCTCATAGCAAGCAGCATGCGGGTTCGAATCCCGGCGCGGGTGCCTTTCTGTGTGGAGTGTGCATGTTCTCCCGGTGTCCTCGTGCGTATTCGCTGAGCACTCCGGTTTCCCCCCACATGCCAAAGACATGCTGCATAGCTTAATTGGCCTGCGGACTAAATTGCGCCCTGTGATTGACTGGCGTCCCACCATGGGTACCTTGCGCCCTGTGTCTGCCGGGATTAGCTCCGGCTCATCGCAACTCTGTACAAGATAAAGCGTTTTCTGACAATGATGATAATGATTTGTTTTTCTTATAAAGCATAAACCTACAGATTTGGTGCGCCTTCCCTCGCTATGGATTTTCTTTGTTTATATATTAATCCGATTTTGTTTTGATTCGTACTATCTTGGGAGCTATCGCCTGTAAGCCTTAATAACGATGTACAGTGTTCAATATGATCTCCAATGCCGCATTATTTCCCTCGCCGTTACTTAGTTCCTGCGGCGTGAATTAAACCCTCGGATGCATTTATTTACTTGTTTATTTTAATGGTCTCTCTGTATTCTGCCTCGTATATCTTTCTCTGCCCATTGAGCGCACAATGTAAGATGTCCTGTTCGTCTGCAAGTCAATAGTTTTGTTATTGCCCTGAAACTATTCACTTGTGTTTAACTTTACCTGGCATAGTTCATTAGCAGGACAGCACACACAGTGTGAATGAGTTTGATTCCCGGAAATTGCCTGAAACCTCGCACTTCTGAGTCAGTCGCTCTCTTCGAGAAGGTTACAAGTTGCAGCGGCTACAAGTTGAAAGTACACGTGCGGAGCAATATCTAAATCGTACCGATGATGGTCATTCACGACTCGATGGATGGGAATTGATCTCCACAACTGCGCTTTTGGGATAGCCGCGTCGAGATTTACTTCACCTTCCTTTTCGCGACGTTTCGTCTCCCACATTGCAATCTTTATCAAGCCTCCAACGTGGGAGGCGAAACGTCGCGAAGGAGAGAAGGTCGTCCATTTACCCCAACCCACACTGGCCATCTTGGGGTGAATCGTGGTTAAACAACACGAGCTGCGGGCTGACAAAGCGGGGGCGCGCGGGCTGCCGCTCCCTGTGTTTTACGTATTTATTTAGCTTTAATTTGTTTTACATTTGTCACTTTTCATCTGTTCCTTTTCTCTTTGGTTGGTGGTTTGTTTCTGTGTAACTTTGGTGTTTGTTTTGTTGTCTGCCATGCTCTTATTGCTTGTTTTTTGTTGTCTGTTTTGCGCGGCCTTCTCCTGGCCCAGTCTTGCCTTGCCTAAACTCGCCTCGTGGTGTCGCGTATGGAAGTTGTGTTTTGTGGTTGTGGGTGCCTGCGTTTTATTTTGCTGTTGCGTGTGCTTGTGCTTCAATGTTGATTGTTTAATTTGGATTGGCGTTGTTTCCCCCTCGTGTCTGTCTCTCTGTCTTCCCGTCTCTGTGTCCCTGTGTCTCTCCCTGTTGCTCACCCTTCCTCCCTGTCTCCCTCCGTGTTTGTCTTCAAGGAAGTGACGGCCATCTTAGGGGACGCTGGCAGAATGTTGCCGCTCTTAAGATTGCCAGTTTCACAACCTTTAGTATATTCAAAGTAGCCTTAATCATTTATTTTCTGTTGCTTTGGTTTTTATTGTTTTGTCTTTCGTTGTTGACATGCCGTCCTCTTCGCGGCCCTTGTGCAGCGCTTTGTGACCCTCGGGTGAAAGGCGCTATATAAATTGAATTATTATTATTATTATGTGTACTGAAGTACGTTTTCACGGCTCGATTCATGACGGTTGCTCTTCAGAGCTGTTCTTTCGGGATAGCCGTGTCGAGCGCTCTCCGTCTCCGAGAGACAAAGGCCCGTTAATTATGCACGTCAGAATCTTAATTGCAAAGAGGTTGCTGTTGCGTGGAGAGAATACTCGGTCAAAGCAACGTGCGTATTTATACACTCGCTCCTGCGTGAGCTCCCATCGCACTGCTTGTATGCCGTGAGCATCTCGCAACCGTTATTGTCTGCCCTTCTCAATCCCACCAATGCAATGTATGACCTCCCACCTAATGGCCAATAATGCACTTACTCAAATTTGAAAGCTCGCAATTAAGATAGAGGCGATGTGGTTTTGGGGCCGCGGGTAAATAGCACCCTCCTCCAAAACTGCCTTTGGTGAATTGAAATAAATCGGCCTTTAGCCTCGTGCCTTCCAGAAGGAAACGGCACGCAAACAACAATTGAATGCTCCAGGTTCATATCGAGTTGGCAGCTAATGCACTTCAGCTTTTTTGTCCCGGTGACCTGGGTTTTGACTGCGACCTCTGTCATCTGGAGAGAGAGAGAGAGCAAGAGAGGGAGAGGGGTGCTTCTACGTGGATTTAGGTGCTGTGGCTCTAAATCCAACCCCTGCATTCACCCTTTTAACCTCGAGCTCCGACACCACAGCTTTATTCTTCCCAGCCGCGTGGCCAAGAACAAAGGTGTTCTGGCAGCAGACATCTCTCCCCAGCGTTCCTTTTTGGAATTGTTCGTTGTGATTTTTGTTTTCTATTTGCGGCCCCTATATTCTACCTCAACCGCCCCCCGCACCGACACCCCCCCCACCGACCCCCCACCACCCTATCCAGCCAATCGTTTGTATTCCTCTTTTAAGGCACCTGAGCCACAGGCTGTACGTACAGGCGAGCCGAAATACAAACACACCGGTAGCATTGTCGGCCGGGAGAATGAGAGAGTGTGAGAGAGAGAGGCATATTTCATGTCACAACCGTGTCATTTCAAGTTTCTCTCGGCACTTTAACCAGTACATGAATAATGTATAAAAAAGCAATTTTGCGCACACCGTCAGCTCGTCTCTGGCGCGTTACATCTCGCGATGTGATGGAACCAACCAACCCTCCCGCGCGCTCGCGTTGTAAAAATGAATTGATATATTTAACCTTACGTAAAAAAAATTCTTACCCGTGGCAATCATTACAGGTATATGAATTCCGCATGCTGATCCTGGTTCTTTTTTGTTCCCCCTCTCCACCGGTTGATGTATTTACACAGTACAGTGCAACGTGTATTCGGCACGTGTACAGTGTGTTCACTGTGTTGCCGTCGAAGGCTGGCGGAATCGCGGTCATCACACCCCGCTGGTGAAACGCCAGTGACCTGGGTTCGATTGCTGTCCGGGGTATGTATATTGCCTTGGGTGGGTGTCGCCGTAGAGTGTGCAGACGGTACAACTGCGCACGGCTCAGCGGGCAGAAAGCGACCGGAGGGAGGTGTCGTGACTTTCTGTATGTTGGGGATGAGAGCGCTATATAAATTGAATTATTATTATTATTAAAGGCGCCGGAGCTCGTTGCAACGGCGCTATGCCACCACACACGGCGTCAATCGGAAACGTGTATCACACCCAATGTTCTGGGTTAGCTTGACCTTATACTTGTCGGAGCAGCAGTAGGGTTATGACCAGCAGCTGTTGAGAAACGAGGTGGTCTGGATTGCAAAGTGCTACCCACACAAGACTAAAAATCTCCCGTGTAGCCTCAAGAGAAGTTTGAAGGCCGGCACGGCACACGAGTGGGTTGGTTTGGTGGGAGAGTAGCCAGCACCACGCCCGGTCGCCTTTGTCTTTCCAGTGGCAACGTTTGCACGCCGCAGCGGGTATTCATGTGAGGCTCGGTTAACCTCGAGGGGGCACAACACCGGTTCAGTTACTCGTCGCTGGTGTGGGCCCGGGTTCGGAGCGCGCTAACCGCTGCACCACCGCTCCCCACGCACACGCACACAGGGCCCGCATGTCATCATGCATTCATTCGTTGTCTGAAACCGCTTAATCCTGTACAGGGTTGCGGTGAGCCAGAGCCTATCCTGGCAGACACAGGGCGCAAGGCAGGAGCTATACCCAGGATGGGACGCCAGTCCATCACAGCACACTGCGGGCAATTTAGTCCGTGCAGTTTGCATGTTCTCTCCGCGTCCGCGTAGATTTTCGCCGGGCACTCCGGTTTCCTCCCACAGTCCAAAGACATGCCGCTGCATAGCTTAATTGGCCGCATGTCATGTTGGCCGTAAGAGGCGCTGATAAAGAGAATATCATTCATCCCGAAAGCCTGCACGGTGGATATAATCGAGCTCCTTTAAAGTAAAAAATAATCCGAGTGAACATAAAGACACTGCACAACGCAGCCGCACGTTAGATGTAAGGAAAATACAAATATAATCTAAAGAAACGTAAAAACGTTAGTGAAAACAATGTATCACGCATTATGTTTGGACATCCATCGTAAATGTGTGGAAGCCCCCCCCCACCACCATCTGTATATCTGGGAACATAGAGAAACATGACCTGGGCGGGGAATTTGTGCGCGTTGTAAATTGTATTATTCATTCATTCATTCATTTTCAGAAACCGCTTAATCCTATACAGGGTCGCGGTGAGCCGGAGCCTATCCCGGCAGACACAGGGCGCAAGGCAGGGGAACACCAAGGATGAGACGCCAGTCCATCGCAGGGCGCCTGGTATCTATGCTGCATCACGTTTCATTCGCGCCACGTTCCATACACACTGAGAAGGCAGCCTTTAAGACTCCAGTTATTCATGGCAGCGGTATACAAACACAAATGAACACAACATTCAGCTTCTAGATCAGCACTGCTTTACAACACAAAGACAAAGATCCCCCGTATAGCCTCAGCAGACCGTAGGGTCAAGTGCTGTTAGCAAGTAGCACCTATAACGGCCAGCAAGGTACACGAGAGGGTGGGCGGGCAGCACCGCGCCCGGCCGCCTTTGTCTCCCTAGTGGCGATGTTTTTACACACATCAGCAGGTACTCAATTGAGGCCGAGTCCACCTAGGCGAGGCCAAGGACAAGTTCAGAAAATCGTCAGTGGTATTGGCCGTGATCGGGAATCGAACTCAGGCCGTAGCCGGCATGGCGCTAGCCGCTACACGACCGCTTAACAACACACGTACATACATGAACCGGTCTTGGGCCTCCTCCTCTAGGTCGACTCGGCCTCAAATGAGTACCTGGTGCGGTGTGTAAACATCGCCACTAGGGAGACAAAGGCGAAGGGGCGTGGTGCTGGTCACCCACCCCCTCGTGTGGCGCGTCAATCTTCGTAGGTGCTCGCTAACGGTACTTGCCCGTACAGTCTGTTAAGGCTATACGGGGGGGGGGATGTTTGTCTTTGGGGTGGGGTGGGGGTGCCTAGGAGATGGTATCTCCCGGAGCCTCCGGGAAGGGCCTCGCAGCCGTTGACCACTCACAGCGAACGTGGGTTGCGCGGCAGGAGCCACCCTCCCGCTGCTCTATCCTCACACCTCCGCTTCCTCCGACTCGTCCTCTCCTCCATCCTTCCCTGCCGTACCTCCCTCCCACTGACCCTCCCTCCCACTGACCCTCCCTCCCATCCTTACCCGCTGCTCTGTCCCTCTTCCTCTCTCCTCCCAGCGTGTCTCAGCCCTCCTGCGTGCGAGCTCAGACACCGCGCTGCAGAGCTGCCTGTCGAGCCGTATGCGAGCGCAGGCAAACCGACTCGCCCAGGTTATCACAGCCATGGATGTGTTGCTTCTCGCCGTAGCGTTCAGGGTGCTCCTGACAGCCCACGCAGGTGAGTGCGGGTGATTGATGGTGATGATGATGATTGTTGTGATGATGATGATGATGCGCTTTTAATGAAGTAACCCTTGCGAACAAGACACGGTTGTTCCGGCTGTTGTAGCTAATAATAATAATTATAATATAGCGCCTTTCACCCGAGGGTCACAAAGCATGCTACGGTTTGCTGCTTAGCTCCTGCTGCACGCCGTTCGTGATGACGATGATGTAGGATTGTAGATGATGAGTTGAGTTGTGATGCGCCGTTATGACGCCGGAACACCGTGCGCGGTTAAACGTGGACGCGCGGGCGTTTGAGAATATTCCCTGAATTGTTCCACGCTCCGCAATGTGGCTCTCGCGTCTGCATGAGCGCACTCTCTAAACATGGTAATTTACGCAGCGTTGAGTAAACTTGTGTTGACGGTCGCTCTTCAGACATGCTCTTTCGGGATAGACGCGTCGAGCGCTCTCTCCCTCACGACGTTTCGCCTCCTGCGTTGGAGGCATCAATCAGGCTTTTGAGTGCAACTTAATTGAGCGGAGTTATGTATGTGTCCTGTAATTCGCCGCCGTTACTCGGCGCTCCGCTACGAGTCATTTGCTGTAAACCTACTTTATTGACTGCTCTTACCTTCACGCTGGACTGTTTTGTGTATGGAGCGCTCCTGTCAATAACATCTGTCGAACGCGACATAATTTCCTTAACAAGCAGTTTGACCTGATAATAAGCGGCCACTGGTGTCCAGACCAATGCACACAGTCCGCACACTTAAACCAACGCCGCTGGCTACAGTCCGTCTGGCAAGCCTGTGCCGATCGTGCTAAAGAAGATGTGCATTTGTGAGACTATCTGCGGGGCCAATTAATTAATATCTTTAATCTCCGTGCCGGGGTGGAGTAAATGATTTCACACTGCGTCCAGTTTTTATCGCTGCTCGTGTAACTTGGCCACAAACTGTCATGGGGGGGGGGAGAAAAACCGAGTTCCCCTGTTAAATAGATCAACGGTGTATAACGCAGGAGCAGTCGTAATTTCCCACGGCATTAAAACAGTCTATGCCACAGTGTCGATGTAGGGTTTGACGGCTCGGTGTTTGAGAATTGCCCTCAAGAGCCGGATAGCCGTGTCGAGCGTTACTCCTCTCACCTTCGTGACGTTTCGCCGAACATGATGGGGGGGAATCATAGTCACCTAGGAGAGAGGAGGAACGCTCGACGCGGTTATCTCTTACGAGCGATCCTCTGTGTCTGTCACAGAGAAGGAGCCTTGCTCAGCGCCGTGTTAATTCCCCATCGAGCATCGGCGCGCCCTGGGTTCTGGCTTCTTGCGGCCCCTGAGCTCAATAGCCGCCTCTGCTCGTTAGAGTGTTGGGTCAATTGGTTGTTGCTGTCTCTGTTCTAGCGAACACGCTAATCCAGCTCAAGTCTGTGGCTTCTGATTGCACCGCGTGGGCTGCTTGACATGACGTCCGACGTTTCGCTCCACGTCCTGAGGAAGCTTCCCAGCGCGTGCGGCGAAACGTCCGGACTTCCCAGCAGCTCAACCGGGAGAACCCCCGCGGCAGTACGACTGCAGTTAGGGTTGCCAACCCTCCCGAGTTTTGCCGGGACGCTAGCCGCATCGGCATTGATCTCCCCCTGATTCTTGAAGACAATCCGGGACATTTGAGTAGCGTTTATTAAGAAAATAAAAATGTAATAAACGTAAATCTGCCCGGATAGCGTCAATCGGCGTTGGCAACGCTCAGTGCAGTATGCGTGTGCCGGCGTGCAGTATTTAACGGGGCGCGTGGCTCACGAGGACAGTGCACTTATCGAGATTTTCACGGCTCGATTCACGGTGGGTTGCTCTTTTAGAGCAGTTCTTTCGGGATAGTCGTGTCGAGCGCGCTCCCTCTCGCCCTCGACACGGCTATCCAGAAAGAACAGCTCTGAAGAGCAACCATCGGGTACGCTTAT
>JAZEWU010000027.1:4607273-4620751 GCA_036362915.1 Geotria australis | reverse complement strand
TGTATGAATTCGCTGTGTCGGGTGGAGGAGGGTTTACAACACATTTTATATGACCTCACCATTTTTTTTAATTTCTTATCAGTCCCCTCTTGATCATGTAGACTGTAGAGGGTCGCGGTGACCCAGAGACTATCCCGGCAGACACAGGGCGCAAGGCAGGGGTATACCTGGGATAGAATGCCAGTTCTTTGCAGGAACGACTAAACCCAAAATCTAAGTTTAACAGCTCATAATATTAATCGTTAGATCCTACCTATATAATTGAGACTCGTACGATAAAACCTGCGCAGTAGCAGGTATGAGAGCATGTGTGTGTAATTTCATCGACCTAGCTCGATCTGCAGTCTAATTATAATTCATCAATAATCAGCGACACCTTTACGCACACTCCGTGCACACGTACTGCGTGTGCCGTTCTCCGAGACGCGGAGAGAACATTACTTTCCGTGAGCGGAGTCTGCAGAGGCGCGTTCAATCCCACGAAGGGTGGACGTTTCAGCGTATTGATGCGTTTCGCGTTCACGTAAACAGACAAATCGCTCTGTCGCGCGACGCGTGCCGAGAGCGCTTCTACGTCAAGCGTTACGGAAATCCATTTCAACTCGCCGGAGGCTGCACGATCGTTTATTTAGAACGGAGCAGTTTAGCGAAATGCAGGGGCTTTGAGGGAAGTTGTAGTCGGTGATGTCATCGTGAAAGCACTGGCACTGAGACTGTCTGGCAATGTCACAGAGTCAGACTAAGATACCGCTGGGATTGTTAAAATTCACTGTCGGCGCCTGAGGCTCACTTAGTCAGATGAAGGCTGCTTTCGGATACTTGGGGTTGAATGTTAACGCACGATCCTCACAGATTTAGACGAAGGAACCTGTAGAATTGGTAATGTTACGTGTTATTAGCCAAGGCTCAGAAAGGCAGACAAAGGCCCCTTTAGGATTCCCAGAGTTTCACTTTTAATAAACCTCGATCCTCGTTAATTCAGAACAAGGCATTATTGGGAGTGGTAGCATTGAGTATTTATGCCTGAGGCTCACTGAGTCAGACTAAGGCACCAATGGGATTCTTAAGGTGCAGTGTTCTTCGTAGAGTATCACAGATTCAGATCAAGGCACATATGGGATTGATAGAATTCAGTATTTATGCCTGAGGCTCATATTAGATTCCCAGGGTTCAGTGTTCTTGCCTGAGGACGACCACCCACTGTAGTTGTTTCAGAGCTCATTGCTGTAGGTGCACGCTCGTTAAGGACAGGGTGGTCCACACGTCTTGTGATCCCCATTTCATAATTTTTCCAGCTTCTGATATTTCACACAGAAAGGTACCGGGTTCGAATCCCGGCTCGAGTGCATTTTTTAATGTGGCGTTTGCATGTTCTCCCCGTATCCGCGTGGGTTTTCGCCGGACACTCCGGTTTCCTCCCACAGTCCAAATACATGCTGCTGCATAGGTTAATTGGCCTGCGGACTAATTTCCCCCCCATGCCCTGTGATGGACTGGCGTCCCATCGTGGGTATAGCTCTGCCTTGCGCCTTGTGTCTTCCGGGATAGGTTTCGTCTCACCGCGAGACCGTACAGGATTAAGCGGTTTCTGACAATGGATGGATGGCTGTTCAACCCTGCCAGGCTTCATAGATTAGATCCGCGTACACTCACCGGTGCTTTGGTTGCAGGCTCAATTCGCGTGGAATCCAGTGTTCATTAAACATTAATCCGGGCGACATTCACCGACGTCACTGGAGCTAACGTCACGGCACTGTGTAAAGTTTCCCCCGCAGCAAAAAAAAAACTTACCCAGAGCTGGCGACAACCGGACGGATAATGTCAAAGCCGGCGGTGTGACGGTGCAGAGAGACAGGATAGCCAGAGGAGGGACGGTACACTCGGCGCATTTCATGTCTCCACACCTGCTGCTTCTCTGCCCGTAACCGTCTGCCTCTTCTCGAGAACACTGCTGGTTTTCACGAGCGTATTTTTTGGGGATCAAGGTAGAAGCGTTCACGTCACGATCCCTGTCAGGTAATACTTGGTATTGCCTGCGAATTCTACCAAACACTTCGAGGCCGAGCTGAAAGACAACGTTGTCCAGAAGCTGACCATCGTGCTTCGAAGAATCGCAAAGAAGAAGACCTGCAAATTATACCAAACACTTCGAAGCCGAGCTGAAAGACAACGATGACCAGAAGCTCAAAAGACGCCAGACGCCCCTCAGTCTGGAGCAAGAAGAGAGGCCAATCCCCACCGCCTTTAAGACCAGCACTGACTATCATATCTCTAAATGTTGAAGGGCTGTCTGCAACTAAACAAGAACTTGTTGCAATGGGAAACTGTCACGTAACCATCACGCTTCGAAGAATCGAATCGAATTCGACGAGCGTATTTTGATCGACACGCTGGTGTTTGCCGCACCGTTCTTGCATCGCGTACCGACACGCAGTTGTGTTTCGACGCCATACGAACACATTGCACAGGGTGGTCCAGATGTCTCGTAAACCCCCCACCCATTTCGTTGACTCCTATAATTTGTTTTCCTTTGCGCTCTTCTTACCGTTTGAAATATCCCTCACGCATGTATTTCACTTTGATGGGCTGGCGTCCTGTCGTGGGTATGGCCCTGCCTTGCGTCCTGTGTCTGCCGGGATGGGCTCCGGCTTACCGCGACCCTGTACAGGATTAAGTGGTTTCTGAAAATAGATGGATGGTATTTGTTTCAGGTTAATAAAGTTTACACTGTGGGTGTCATCCTTATGTTGTTTACATTATTTGGAGGTTTGGAGTTCAGACTCCACCGCCTCCTATAATTGCCTCGTAATTGACTGACAATGCAGATGTTTCTATTGCCAAGCGGCCCACTTGCGTTCATTGGATTTCACTTAAGAGAGTATTTGTTTATCGGCTGCCCTTTGATGTGTGTCTGTTTACTGTCTCCCCATACGCGTTCCATTTATGTTTTTACTCCTGCTTTTGCGTCTCTGTTATCACTGTGGAAACCTGCTTCTAGATGCAAAGGGGAGCCAGTGTGCTGCCTGATGTTCAACCCAATCCTTTGAAGCCATGTTGGCTTTCGGAGCGAATAGGCGTCTTTGGATTTGGCGAGACAAAATAAATCAGAATGGAAATTATTGGAGCCTTGTGATTGTTGTAAGTTGCTTACCCCTCCCCGCTGGACAACTGTTAAAACGATCTACAGAGCTCAACGGTTCCTTCCAGCTTGAGTAAAAACGGACTGACTGCATTCTCACTGCCGCTTGGTGCAGCGTTATGAGTTGGGTCTTAAAATTCTCTATGGGCTACATTTCGCACCTATTAGCAGCTGGTAAGTGTGCGCTTCTGCGTGTTGTTTAGTTTTTTTACTTTATACGATCTTGGGAAACGATAATTGTGGCACAACTTCTCGGAAATGTTGGTTATGATGTTTCTTGATTGAAGCTTTCTCTTTGGGCCTGGCAATGCGATGTTCTCATTAGCGGCCTACAATTAAAGTTGAGTCGCGTTTTGTTGAGAAACTCGCATTGTATGAGTCTTAAGAGACATGAAAGCCTTGCAGAGATTTGTTTAAGAGTTGCGTTGGGGGTCGTGTAAATGTAATATATAATCGGCAATAAAAGTATGCCGCAGTCTTCTCAAGTAATTACCAAACTCGTGTTTTACTTTTTAGCGGCGGCGCGTTGTGCGTGCCTAGTTTTTAATTTCTATTTTGAGTTGAGCTTTATCGCTTTGAAGCAAATTCTCAGAAGCCCGTTCGAATAAACTTTCAGATCTTGAAAGTGGGACATCTTAACGTGAATTATAATTTCAAGAACTCAGGGAATATTTATTTATCATACGCTGAACCGTAGCACGGTACCTCTATCACCAGTGAAGGTGACCTCCACCCATTACGCACAAACTTACGAATTAAAAAGAATTGTTCCGTACAAAATCAACTCGATGCATATATCGTAAGCTTAAGAATCAATATTAGTCTATGAATTGATGCATAGTCGCAGTGATGGCATCTGGTAAGCATGTATACTGGTATACCGTTTCTATTCAAGCCAGCTTCAGATTAATTGCACGTTGAAATGCCAGTTGGAATAAATCCAGTTGGCACGCGAGCGATAGTGACTAATGGAAACACAAATTCCATATAACTTTGGCTCACGCCGTCAGCTTTGTAAAGTGTTTTCTGAAAGGGATGGATTCTCATCCATTGTGTGTGAAATAATCTATCCATCCATCCATTTTCAGAAACCGCTTAATCCTGTACAGGGTCGCGGTGAGCCGGAACCTATCCTGACAGACACAGGGCGCAAGGCAGTGCAACTCCGAGGATGGGACGCCAGTCCATCGCAGGGCACCTTGGGAAATTTAGTCAGTACGCCAATTAACCTGGCAGCATGTCTTTGGACGGTGGGAGGAAACCGGAGTGCCCGGCAAAAACCCAAGCAGACACGGGGAGAACATGCAAAATCCACACAGAAAGGCCCCCCGAGCCGAGATTCGAACCCGGGGCCTTCTTGCTGTGAGGCGGCAGCGCTACCCACTACGCCACCGTGCCGCCCCGTGTGTAATAATAATAAACAATAAATACAATTTAGAACGCGCCGTGCATATTTGTTCACTGTGAAGGTATTAGCTGTCAAAGGAATTCTAAGATAGAATGATTCAGAAGCACGAGAAAGCCACAGCGAGGGGGGGAAGGCAGCAACGCAGCCAGCCGGTGCCAAAAATGTTGCCAGCTAGCGCGTCCTAGTTATCATGATGTTATCGGCCACTTAATTAATGAGTGTTTTTGTTGTTGTTGTGGGAGGAAAGTGGAGAACCCGGAGGAAACCCCAGCAGAAAGGCGCCCGAGGCGGGAATCGAAATGCCTCGGGCTAGACTATCTGCCTAGCAACCCTTCATGCCTCATAAAGGCCCCTTGTTAGAGCTTGCAAAGTTCTGATGTTGGTTTGTCACAGCTCGATGTATGAGAATTGCTCTCAACAGCCGCTCTATCGGGATAGCCGTGTCAAGCGTTCCTCCTCGCTCGTCCGTGACGTTTCGTCTCCCAGGTGATGCCTCCAAAGTGGGAGGCGAAATGTCACAAAAGGTATAGGAGGACCGCTTGACGCGGCTATCCCGAAATATCAGCTATTGCGAGCAATTCTCCCATGCAAAGTTCGCTCTCCAACGCGTATTGGATCGCGCCGCGTTCACATCGGCACGAAGACCAATGTTTTCTCCACGTGCCGGGAGGTTATTAAGTTCTGCATTAGTCCAACTGGGCTGTGGAATGAAACGGCAAAACTCAAAAGCCCGTTGGTGAGCTCCACTGCAGCAGCACAACCGCGATAGCACACGCAGTAGCGTGATACGGTTCGGATTAAATCGGCCCGCTAAAACGTCCCTTTAGGCGCAGCCTAAATCAATGCGCTTGCTCGTTGCGTAAACTGCTTCACTTCATATACTTAGGAGTCATCAATTGTGTGAAACAATTTCAACGCTCGGTTATGTTTCAAGATCAGGCTCCCGTCCGCGCTCTCCTTGTAATGAAAAGCCATAAACAAGGGTGCACGAGAGGGGCCTGGCGGCGGAACTATTTAGCGGAGACGGGAAACCCGTCACTGGTAAAGCAACCGGCTTGCAGCGCTTTACCATCAGAGGGGTAGCAACATGTCGATTAATATCGACCAATGTTGATTCTCAAGCTCGCGACGCATCTGTCGAATCGCATTTATAACGGTTTCTAATTTGTACGTGTGGGGATGTTGCCGTGGTTTAATGCATGGGTTCTGAATCTTTTGCACCTAAAGGCCCGCTTGACCCACTGGGGTCTGGACTCCACGGACCACTAAGTGGCGCTCGCGACCCACTAGTTGGGAATTGCGGGTGTAATGGTCGGAATGCTGGATTTGCAATCCAGATGTCAGAGAATTGCCTTCAAGAGCTGCTCTTTCGGGATAGCCGCGTGGAACGTTGCTCCTCTCTCCTTCGACACGGCTATGCTCCAAGAGCATCCCTGAAGAGCGATTCTCATATTTCGAGCCGGAAAAACCTACATCTCCGCTCAAACCGAGTTGCGATCACAAGCGTCTTCGTGTAATTCTCATCCTCCGTTTGCCCGTCTCCCCCGCCACCATCTGCAGACTCGGCCAGAAATCTGAAAGCGCCGGAACACTTACGGAGAAAAGTCGTCCACCTCCTGCAGAATCGGACGGAGTTCACCGTGTCGGCGACCGTCAAGCAGAAGCCGCTCACCTCCGGAGTGTTGCTCTCAATCCGCGAGGCGGAGAAAAGGTAACAAAAAAAAACACGTGCGGTAAATTAACCACAACCCACGACGGCTCGAAGACGATCGCCGTGCTTTGGAACATGATGCCTTCCTGTGTCAATAATCATAGTGTATGCGAGCACGGTAGTTCTGCAGCTGGTCCACGCGAGGAGCAGATTCAGTGGCGTCACTTGTTCGGCTCTACTCGGCACGTTTTTAACGCACGGCAGATATATATATGGCACAACGCGTTTCAGCTGAATACATTAGAAACGTCCGACGATGCCTTCAACGTCTCCTTTGCAGCAGTCGGCGAGCACGTCCTTTTCGGTAGAGAAAGTATCGCAAATTAGCCCCGAAATGTGAAGGTTAATTCAGTCGTAATTTAAAGCATGCTAAAGAATTCCATCACCCCGGTGGCGATCATAGCACAGGACTGCGGCACGATTCAATGGATTGTCGTTATTCAGCCGTCACAAATTTTACTTAGTTGTCGTTACAACGGGAAAGCCTTCGTGTTTTTCATGAAGGCCAGATCCACATAAGACAACCGGGCAAAGGACCACAAACTGGTCACGACTCCAGCTCCATCTCCCCATCCCAGCTCCCCTTGCAGGCACACAGAACATTTACAGTTGGCTCTAGCGGTATATTTGCGGTATGGTGGCGCGGTGAGCAGCACTGCCGCCTCACAGCAGGAAGGAACCAGGTTCGAATCCCGGCTCGTGTGCCTTTCTTTCTGTGTGGAGTTTGCATGTTCTCCCCGTGTCCGCGTGGGTTTTCACCTGGCACTCTGGTTTTATCCCACAGTCCAAATATATGCTGCAGCATAGGTTAATTGGCCTGCAGATTAAATGTCCCCCAGTGCTCTGCGATGGACTGGCGTCCGATCATGGGCATAGCCCTGCCTTGCGCCCTGTGTCTGCTTGGATAGGCTGCGGCTCATCGCAGACCCTGTACAGTGTACAGGATTAAGCGGTTTTTGAAATTGGATGGATGTAGCGGTAAAGGCCTATGTCAAAATAGAATTTTAACATTGGTCAAAAAACAACACGATTTTTTCAATTCAACGAATTGCTGGTTGTTTTTTACGGCCGAATAAAAGGTACTTCCAGGCCGGACCTGGCCCACAGCGCGTATATGGTGGTGCACCCTTATCGTAAATAAAATGTGTCTTACACCCTCCTCCACCCTTACACGGCATATTAATGACGTCAAGTCAACAAACGTGCCAATTTGTTACAGCTTCAGAACACCGGTGTGTTGCTGGAGAGCAGTCTCCGGCTTTTAACAAGGTGCATCCAGGTGTATCGTGGGTGGTTACAACCAGCATCAGCTGGCAACCGGCGTCATCGGAATTGTGAAAATAGCCTCCGGTCTTGGGCCGCAATAAATGTAGCCATGTCTGTTCATGTGGCAAATGTATTAATGGCCAAATCTGGGGGCTTCCTGTTGAACCCACTGCGTGGAACTTACATGTATCGGAACATTTTGGTTAGCTAACACGTGACATGATGATTCTACCGTGAACATATGAATACATGTTTTTTATCAATGAATTAACGCATTGAGTCATCCCCGTTATTTGGTAAAGGATGTGGCGCTGTGCTCATTATCTTCCTCTCCAGGGTAAGAGGCTAAATAGTGTTTACAGAAACTAGATTATTAGAAATTACAGTAGCAAATTTACTGTACATTTTTTAATAACATTCAGCTAGGCACTCTTTAGTTTTGGAACAATATAAATATTTTATTCAGCTGTGTATTTTTCGCAGTAAATGTTTACTTAGTTCTTGGGAAAATAAATAATTACATATGTTTTAAACTTGAAATTATAACCACGATGAAAACTGTAAAATGTAATATTGCAAATGTAAAAATGCGCTTCATTAAATCAGCATTTAATATTTTTGGTGAGCAGAGGGAAATGTAAAGTACAACGTGCTATATTTTTTAAAGTATTATAATTTGGCGTCCCATCATTGGTGTTCCCCTGCCTTGCGCCCTGTGTCTGCCGGGATAGGCTCCGGCTCACCGCAACCCTGTATTGGATTAAGCGGTTTCTGAAAATGGATGGATGGATGGTTATAATTTTTTACTTTCTGCGAGTGATTATTAACAACCATGCAGCGTGCAGTGCTTGGCATGTCCCTGTGTGAAGGGAGAGGAAGCAAATCCCCCGGAACAAATCGGTTGTGTTCCGACCTCACAGAAAGAAGGTCCTGCCCGAGGCGATTCAAAACCCACCTTGGGCATCTTTCTGCGTGGCAGAATTAGTGTGTTCTTCCCCTGTTTTGCGCGGGTTTCCTCCGGATTCTCCTGTTTCCTCCCATAACGGCAAAACACTAATTAATTATCTGATAACATAACATATAATATATCCGACATAGTGTCTGGAAAATGTTGGCGCCGGCTAACCGCATGGCCGCTTTCCCCCCACTTCTCTTTTATCTCGCCCCTCTGAATCACTTTATTTTCGAAGACCTTTGACACTCAACGAATACTAAATTGTTGTATTCAATTATTTTTCTTATCATTATTAGTATTAAATTCTTCTAATAAAAAACACTCATTAATTATTTGGCCGATAACATCATAATACATGTGAAGCAGTGTCTGGCAATATGGCGCCTGCAGGACCACCTGGCTGCCTCCTCCGCCTCTCTGCACTTTCCTCGCTACGCCTCTGAGTCGTTCTCTCGTCGAATGAGTACCTTCGACGGTGAATGAATATGTGCGCGTTACAAATGTAAAATTACTATTATTATTATTAAATCCATCTTATTATTGCGTTCTTCTTTTTTGTTTATTAAACTCTTATTAATATTATTATATCATTGTGGTCGCGCGCAGGTTCCTGGAGCTGGAGAGCAGCGGGCAACGCGACGAGATCCGCGTGCACTACCGCGTCGGCGGGGACGCGGGGGCGCGCGCCACCACCGAGGCCTTTCCGTACCGCCTGGCCGACGGCCAGTGGCACCGCATGGCCCTCACCGTGGGGCCCTCGCGCATCCTGCTTCACGTCGACTGCAACAGGCAGGTCGCGGCGCGCTGGCCCGGTCGGCCCGAATGAGGCGTGTCCCAGGCCCCGCCGCGTGTTGCGAGCGTTGCGCTCAGGTGCTGCTTCTGACTGACTGCTAAGGACTCAAAGTGGGGGACACGTGGCGAGTCCTCTGTGGTCATTATTCACAGCCTTCATGAGCCTTACCTTGTTATCCGAGCCCTCTCCTTTTTAACCCCCCCCCCCCCCCACCTTTTGGCCTCCCCCCACCAATCTGGAGAGAATGCAAACTCCAGACAGAAAGGCACCCGAGCCGGTAATCGAACCCAGGATTTTCTTGGTGTGGGGCATCAGCGCGACTCACCATGCCACCGTGCCGCGGTTTATTCGGGTTGACTGCAATGTATAAAATGATTTCAATTATTCCAGGCACACACGCACACGCCCCACGCACAAGCGCGTTTCATGTATTTATGAAGCCGCACACCGTGTAAATTATAATTTAAATGCATTCTTAAAATGCTCATCAGGGCCAACTAATATTCAGAAGGCTACAAGTCATAACAGGTTTGCTTTGTGGCTCTTACGTCAAAGTAGCGCATATCTGGTGAGACATCGGATTTTACACTGAGTAATGCTGGTTGGCTAACTCACTCGAGCATTTATCCTTGACCAATGTGTAGTTCTTTTTTGCATTCACTTGTTTTGTTGTAATCTTCCATCGAGACAACATATGTCCTTGTTTGTTTACATACTTTAGTAATACAGTCTCTCCTCTACTTACGACCACCCGGACTTAACACGGCAGTCCCAGTAACCCTATCATAATAATAATAATTTTACATTTATAACGCGCACATATTCATTCACTGTCGAAGGTTCTCATTCGACGAGAGAACGACTCAGAGGCGCGAGGAAAGCGCAGAGAGGCGGAGGAGGCAACCAGGCGGTGTTGCCGGCGCCATATTGCCACACACTGCTTCTTATATATGATGATGTTATTGGCAAAATAATTAATGAGTGGTTTTTTTTTAGTTGTGGGAGGAAATCGGAGATGGTTGGTCGTAAAATCTAACGACTAATGCACCAGCTGCGTTATGATAACATTGGCTGGCCGCACCGCCGCAAGGTAGCCATGTTTGTTATTGTCTGGATCTCGGTCTGTGTTTCAGTGTCTAGCGGCTAGTTGTGTTTTGTTTACAAACTGTCATAAGGGTATTTTCGACTTACGACCAAATCCACTTAGGACGGGGTCATCGGGACGGAACCCCATCGTAAGTCGAGGAGAGACTGTATCTGTTTAATGACCAATATCTGTTTAATGCTTCTGCAGCACAGCGTTATTTATTTGCGCGGTAATCAGGCTCAAGGGGTATTATGCCCAAGTCGATTTGCGCTGCAGGGAATTTAATATTTAGCTTTGATTTAACATTCGTTAATGATTGCTATTCTTGTGATTCCACGTTTGATGGTGCTTTTGTGTCGCGTTTTTGTTCTGATAGCTGTTTAATTTGCCGTACTTTATTTGATTTGATTTGCTTTCTGTCATCTGTAAACCAGGTCACTCTTGAAAATGAGGCTTACCTGCCCGCTCGAGTTATCGCCTGGTTAAACAAAACAGACGTGACACTCAAAACGAGATTCTTTCATTAAGTAGCATTGTACTCATCCTCCTAATGAAGAACGTTGTCATGGTGTGATGGTCAGCAGCACACTGACCTTGCAATCCAGAGGTGACCGGTTTGAAACGATCTCCCGGTACGGCAGGTGCAACACGGGGAAATTATCCTCAACACTCCCTCTCCCCACAATATGTTTTAACCAAGCAATATGCACTGTTATGGACTGTCGTCCCATCATGGGTATATCCCTGCCTTGTGCCCTCTGTCTGCCGGGATGAGCTCCGGCTCACCACAACCCTGTACAGGATTAAGTCGTTTCTCACAATGAATGAATTAATGAATATGCATCGATACTCCACTGTTAGTTGATAGACAATTTGCGTGTGCTGGGGTAAAGTGTGGGTACTCCCACCTTCTCCCAGATGTTTGGCCAGCGTTCAAGACGAGGCCGAGTACTCTGTAAAGGCGCTCTCTAGAGCTCCCTCTATTTGAGGGCCTTTCCAGCAGCAGTGACATGAGCAAGCAATTGCAGGTTCTGCACCTTAACCTCCGACTGACTTAATTTCTGACCCCTGCGGGCAGGATTTACGAGCGCGTAGTCGGCCCCCCGGACATGAATCTGCCCGAATCGACGGGCTTGTGGCTGGGCCAGCGTCACTCCAAGCACGCTCTCTACAAGGTACGCGCAAATCAATACAACTGTGGCGCACGTACGGGAGCATGTTTCCTATCTGCCGCTACGATGGAGTAAGATCTCAAATTTGGCTCGATTATGCGTTACAAAAGCACTGATTTACTTTTGTGGCTCACGGTTCCATTTGCCTGGTCTCAGTTTAATTACACTTTGGCTGATGAATGGACGAGGGTTTTGTATCACAATGTTAAACTGAAATGTACTTACTAATGGTATATGTACGCCATTAGCCTGTGGGTCTTGCGGAGCAATGTATGCCGAAGGCATTTTCCGACGTAGAAAAATCAAACCCCGGTTGGTTGTCAGTTTTCAGGCCCTCGGGCTTGACAATGCTAATGAGACTTCGAAGGTGGGAGGCTAGTCTGGGCTTTGCTATTAAATAAATGATGCCGCTACGCTGGAATGGTTAGCGCGCCGGACTATCAATTCTGCGGTGGTCACTTAAATATCCAATTGAAGCAATGGCGCGAGCATCTTAATTATTCGCCTCTGTCCGTCATGCAGTATTGGTTCACCGTGGTCAATCTCGAGATTGTGACTGGCATGAAAGAGTTGTCCCATTAATGCCCTCCTAGAGGAGCTCTCTAGATGTCCGTCTAACGAAGGACCTTCGACCAACAGTGATGTGAGCAAGCAATTGCAGTGCTGCACCCTTATCGCTTTTCCACCTATTAAACAAATTCTGCCGAACGGCGCTGGTCAACAATCCTCGGTGGCTGACCGGCTGTGGTAAAAATAATAATTTATTACATTTATATTGTTTTATTAGCGGCAACCCACCAGGATAGTGCTTAATGAGTTTTCGTGTAATTAAAAATTGACTGCACTCCCCTGACACCATAAACATACCATTAGAAATCCGGAGAGGTCTCCCGCTCAGGCAAGTGTGAGATGCTTCTCAACTGCCGCTGACAGACCATGACCTTGTGTGGAAAGTCCACATTCTTATGGTGGCGGGAAAGTCATGCATAGGACAGATCAACATACCACCGACACCAGCGGTATGTTGATCGTTACGCAGTAACTCTCGTAGACATTCAACTGATAGCAGTGTACGTTATGTTGCCATTAGGGACTTGCCTCATAGCCACCATTCTCAAACAGTGGATTGCGACCTATCAGTGGGCAGAAAGCACCATCTAGTGGCCAGTGGAGATCAGACCCAACTGGGCCGAGTGGGCTTTCAGGTGCAAAAGGTTGGGGAACCCCTGACCTATACTACCACCATCATCATTGCCACGACTGTCATCATCATCATGACAGATAGAATGTCCTGCCCGAGACGGTTTGACTCCCGTCTAGGGCGCCTTTCTGTGCGGAGTTTGTGTGTTCTCCCCCTGTTCTGCGTGGGTTTCCTCGGGGTTCTCCGGGTTTCCTCCCACAGCTAAAAAGAAACTCATTAATTGATTGTCATTTCAAATTGGATGGAATGTCTGGCGGGGTTGGGGCCGGCTGACCGCGGGGCTGCCTCCCCCCACCTCCCTGTGGTTTCCTGCAGCGCCTTGAGACCTCTGGGTATGAAGCGCTGTATAAATATAATACACCATCATTGTACTGATGTAGGTTTTGACGGCTCGATGCAGCACACTCATCTTCGCTGTGCGCAGGACAGCACACTAATCTTCATTGAGTCTCAGTACGCCTAAGGATTCCTCCAACGTGGGGGGTGAAATGTCCCGATGGAGGGAGGGGGAGCGCTCGACGCGGCTTTCCCGAAAGAACAGCTTTGAAAAGCAACCATAAATTAGTATAATAAAAATAACCTGTTAGAGGGGTTTTCTCAAACTCCCTCTAGTGAAAGCCCGTCCACTCACAGTGACGCGAGAGAGCTGTTGCAGGGCTGCACCTTTACCTCTCGTTGAACACGCACAGCAACGGTCGTTTATTCATCTGCAGTTCCTGCGATGGCAACAAATTAGCGCCCACAAC
>JAZEWU010000027.1:4596035-4607175 GCA_036362915.1 Geotria australis | reverse complement strand
CGACCCTCACCAGGACAAGCGGTTTAGAAAATTGATGGATGGATGGAAGGGGTAAATATCAAAAGATTGAACTTCAAGGGAAGGGAAGAAGAAGAAGAAGAAGAAAAAAAACCGTGACATTGAAATGTTCTTGGTGCTAAAAGCTCGACATTTATAGATGACCTCTTTCTCGACAAGACAAAATCCAGTCCTTGGCCTCCCCTTGCCCCTTCCTGTCACGAGGCTACGTTTACACACTCCCCCTTTCCCCGCCACTGTTGAAATGTAGCTTCATTAGTGGCTACCCTCGACCCGTGCTTGATCTCTCTGCACAAGCGTTGGTTGATATTCTTGTCTATCTCATCTCAGTGCATACACACTATACTATAATAATATTGGAAGGGCGGCATGCTGGCGCAGTGAATAGCGCTGCCGTATCGCATGAGTTTCTGTTTGAGATTTACATGCTCTCCCCGTATCCGCTTGAGTTTTTTTTTTTTTGCCGGGTACTCCGGTTTCCTCCCACAGTCCAAAGTCATGCTGCTGATGCCGAGGATAATTGGCCTGACGTGGACGCTCCACACGTGCAGCGTGCGTTCTCACAGTGACCTCCGCGAGACAAAAATAATAAGAATTCTGCTCAGCGTAATTTAACGTCGGAAGCGTGCGAGCAACGGCGTTCGCATTCGCCGTGTGACTTAAACCTCCCTGGGCGCGATCGCGTGACCCGGTTTGAATTTGTGCGGTTAATCCGTTATGGCCGACTTGTTAATTTTTTTTGTTTCATAGCGAAATGTCTCGTTTCGTATCCTTACGTATCACGGCGCCGGATGTCGCCAGCCGTTCGAAAACCGCCTGCGACCGATATAAACCGTGCATTGGCTCGGAACGTGCGCGCGTGTGTGCGTACCCACAAAGACAAAGATCTCCGTGTAGCCTTAACAGACTTATAGGGTCAAGTGTGGTTAGTGAGTAGCACCTGTGAAGGCGGCTGCGGCACGCGAGCCGGTAGGTGGCTAGGACCATGTCTGCCCGCCGTCGTCTCCATATTGGCTATGTTTACACAGCGTACTAGGTACTCATTTGAAGCTGAGTCGACGTAGGCGAGGCCCAGGCTAGTTTCACATTTGCACACATGAACACGACACGCACGCGCACGCTGGCATACACTTACTGTCCACGACCAATTCTACATTTTTTATTTTTTTTTTCGCTTTTGCGACACAAAAACAACCTTTTGACAATGCCTACATGTTATTTTCCTTTACCCGATTCGCGCATTTGAAATGGCACCGACGCAAAACATTTCCAGCCAAGACCCATCTCCTGCTTGAGAAAGATGCGTGATGACTTTATGTACAAATCTATTAATGGTTGACGGCGGTGTAGAACATCGATATCGGCTAATTAACGTCGGCATGCACTCTAAAGTGTCTAATTTAGGTGTGAAATTCGGAGCGTACAAGTAATTTATATTCTAATTAATTTATTTCAAGTGTCGCCTCATTCCATTTACCGAAGGATCGCAATGTTACTTCTGCCAGAACAAACCGTACATTTTTTTATATTTCTAATTTAACGACGGAGCAAATTTGTTTATCGATTTATTTAATTAATTATTTACAAATTCTTTCCAACTAATGAATAAATAAGGCGGTCGTAAAGAATGAGGGTGGCACGGTCGCGCAGTGAGTAGCGCTGCCGCCTCACAGCAAGAAGGCACCGGGTTCGGATCCCGTCTCTGGTGCTTTTCTGCGCCGAGTTTGCATGTTCTCCCCGTGTCCGGGTGGGTTTTCGCCGGGCACTCCGGGTTCCTCTCACAGTCCAACGACATGCCGCTGCATAGGTTAATTGGCTTGGTGACTAAATTGCCCGCGGTGCCCTGTGATGGACTGGCGTCCCATCCTCGGCACAGCCCTACCTTGCGCCCTGTGTCTGCCGGGATAGTCTCGGGCTCACCGCGACACCGTACAGGATTGAGCGGTTTCTGTTAATAAATCATAAAAACAAGGGCTAAGCCTGGCCGATGCGGCACCGCTCTCTCCTCCGGCTTCACCTGCGCCAGGCTTCGTCCGGGGCTGTTAACAAACCAGAGACCCCGAGGCGCATTGATCATTGTCAGAAGGTGCAAGCGAGCGGCTGGTTCTGATAAACCTCGGTGCGGGACACAGAACGATGGCTCCCGGGCCACGCTGTTTAATCTTCAGTTGGGGCCAGATCGCAGTGGGTGCTTGAAAAACATAGACCGTCGTGGGGTTTGAGTACGTTATAAATTGTGTTTTGTGTGTGTGTGTCTCAGTGTTGCGAGTGTGTGTGTTTTATGTGGGGGGGGGGGCTCGCTAACGGCACTTGACCCTTCAGTATGTTAAGGTTATACCGGGGGTATTTGTCTTTATATTCGTGTGTGTTTATGTGGTGCTCGCTAACGGCACTTGACCCTACATTCTGTTGAGGCGATACGGGGGATCTTTGTCTTTGTTAATGTGTGCGTGAAGAGCGTTGGCGCCATGAGCCGGTGAACCGAGTTTGATTCCCGCTCACTGCCGATCAAAGTGACGATTTTTTTTTAACCGATCATGGACCTCCCCTAGGTTGACTCAGCCTCAAATGAGTAGCTGGTATATTTGTGTAAATGAGTATCCGCTCTGAAGGGCAACGCAGAAGCGCGAGGAACTGCAGAGAGGCAGCGGAGGGGAAAAGCAACATTTTGCCAGACGCAACGTCCTCTGTATTTTCATGAACGATATTCCTAACATTTATGTTCTATTCTCGCCGACAACAAAGCACTTTATTCCCCAATTCAATGTCTTATCACTGCCACAGCTGATGACAGCAATGTAGTATGATTCTCCAAAGCAGTTCTTTCGGGATAGCCGTGTCGAGCATTCCTCCTCTCTCCTTTGCGACGTTTGCCTCCCACTTTGGAAGCACCGTCAGCCTGACAATATCTTGCAAGCAATTCTCGTACATCGAGCAGTGCAAACCGACATCAAAATCTCTGCTGACTGTGTGTTGCTGAGCACACGAAGAACCAGTGATACGTCATTCCAGCCTTAATTGGTGCTCACGAACAGCAGTTGCCACAACAGTGTTTGGCTATACGGTACAATAACACATATTTTGGATGTATCGCACGTCTAAATGCGACCAGGTCTGAAGATGTGCGGGGGATCATTATTGTATTTTCTGCATGCGAATGTGTTTTCAGTGCTCATGCGTACGCGTGCATGTTTCCCCGCCTTTCCCCACTACTACAACATTTTCATTAGGTGTTAAAACCGATTTTCCACATTGAATGGAATATACGGTTCAGATTGACTTAGCCAAGCAACATCACTGAGACCAGACCAACGAGAGAAGCCGTCCAATGCAAGTGATCCACATAGAGAAGTGATCTCCAACCAGTCGATCGTGATCGACAGGTCGATCCCAGAGTCTTGAAGAGTCGATCTCAACATAAAAAAATGTATCGAGACAGATCGTGAAAAGCCGAGGTTTTGTACGGTGGTTGTATTTACAACTGTGGCGCTGTGGGTCGCAAGTTTAAACTGCAGGAGATCGTGTGCAATAGTGTGCTAGCAAGCACAGATGTCACACTAAGAATTGGTGAGTGTTATGCATAGCGTACATTTTTTGGGGGAAGTGTAGAATTATTATGGGTAGATCGTTCGCTGCGTTTAGATTCTAAACGTGATCTTGAGGTTTAAAAGGCTTGCAGAACACGGACATAGATCATTCCAAAGGCTCCCGCTGTATTAGATTTAAGAACCGCAGATTACGGCTCGTGAACCTTATGGATATTGATTACGTACACAGCGCGTCCTTTCTCCTCGCCTGAGATTTATTTCTATAGATTACCAGAATTGTTTTTTCGTTTAAAAAAAAAAGCAGCCCAAACCCCCCTTGATTATCTTTGTTTTTTAGCTGGAGGACAAATTCACACGAAATGCACAGAGACAAAAAATCCGTTTTTGTGCTGATGCGAATTTAATTATCGCGCCGCAGGAATGTGAGATGGGAAAACTGTTTGGAGACGCCTTCATCCAGCAGTGGATCGATCACAGCACACCACGATGAGGACGCTACAAAAGCATGCTATGGAACGATAGAAATGCAATTTCCGAAAGGTGGACTGATTGGTTTATTTATTGTTAAGTATAATTATGCTTATGAAACCGAAATGGTTAAAACGTTGCAGTGAGATGGAGAATACAGGCAGAATACAGCTCAATAGCAGTTCATCAAAAACATTTACCAGTTAATTGCATTTGCGGTGTCCATTATTGCTTCAAGAAAAAAAAACGTATTAGTCAAATGCAGCTGTGTGCATCTGATGGCAAATGAGACAAATTACTCCTGCGCTAAAGTTAGACCTGCTAAATTCACTTCATTATGCCGTAGAGTTGTGGTGATTTAGCGGCTATGGGATGCTGCCGTGGTGTCATGGACCCTGCAATCGAGAGGTCACTGGTTCAATCGCCCGGCGCGGCAGTCGGAGCAATGGCGCTAGTTTATCAACTCCACACACCTCAGTGCGCCTGGCAATAGTTAGTGGATCGGTAGGAAGCTTTCTTTTTTGCTGCCGTTACGGCACTGCACTCGAACCCTCACCCTTCTGCATATAGCCATTTCGGGCTGAGCCCGACCGGGTTACAAGGGTCACCCGGGCACCAGGCGCTTGCCAACGGACGCCACCCCCAGGCCTGGCTCCAGGGTTGGGTCCCGGTAACCCTAGTCCGTGCAGGGTTCGCCAGCTAATGCCTGGGAATCCCTCAGGAAGAGCTGGAATCAGTTGCTGAGGAAAGGGATGTCTGGTCCACCTTCCTTAAGGCGCTGTCGCCGCGACCCTCATGAGGACAATCCATCCATCCATTGTCAGAAACCGCTCAATCCTGTACAGAGTCGCGGTGAGCCGCAGCCTAGCCCGGCAGACACAGGGCGCAAGGCAGGACTATACCCAAAATGGGACGTCAGTCCATCATAGGGCACCGGGGGCAATTTAGTCTGCATGCCAATTAACCTATGCAGCAGCATGTTTTTGGACTGTCGGGGGAAACCGGAGTGCTCGGCGAAAACCCATGCGGAAACGGGGAGAACATGCAAACTCCACACGGAAAGGCACCCGAGCCGGAATTCGAACCCGGGTCCTTCTTGCTGTGAGGCGGCAGCGCGACTCACCGCTACGCCACCATGCCGCCCCACTGTTGTTTATGCGTGCCGGCTTTTCATTCGCGTTTTCTAATTAATTTACAGCTTATTCATGCTAAGAATTGATCACATTTGGAAGCATTTCAAATGTCACGGTTTCAAACCGGATGATGCCGCGTACAACAGGATCAATCTTCGGTTAATGCATGATGGGGCTCTCTCCCGTGCAGCCCCCACGCTGTGGGTTTCACTTCCTCAGGAGCTCAGCTTCGTCGAGTCATCGGCTCGTTTACAATCTCGCCTGCTCCTGATACGAATACACCGTCTGAGTTGGGGTTTTAGTCAATCTAATGTGATCACAAGCTGCGGGTTTTTATTATTTGAGGTGTTTATTAGCCTGCGTCATTTTTTTTTAACAATCTCAGTTTTGTAGGGCACTTTATTGGTGGAAGGCGCTTTACAAGTGTAAAAGTATTGCAAATAATCTGACTTTTGAAACATGCCATGTGGTTTTTTTGTGTGCAGGGCATATTGCAAGATGTTAGAATCATCATCACGCCCAACGGATACGTGTCGCAGTGTCCGGATCTCAATCACAGTAAGTTCTGACGCTCTGACCCTCGGGTGAAAGGCGCTATATAAAATGCTATCATTATTTATTATCTTTGCGATTCATCAAGGTGCTGATTGTGATTCGCACCGTCGTGAGTTTTCAGATGCTTCACGTAAAATCTCTCCGACGTGCGAATGCGGTCACACACGTAACGCAGAATGATGGCAAGGTGGCTCAGTGTGCAGCGCTGCCGCCTTACAGCAAGAAGCCCCCGGGTTCGATTCCCGGCTCGTGTGCGTTTATTTGTCGAGTTTGCATGTTCTCCCCGTGACCACATGGGTTTTCACCGCAAAAACTCCGGTTTCCTTCCTTGGTCCAAAGACATGGTGCCTCGGTTGATTGTCCTGACTAAATTGCTCCTGGTGCCCTGGGGTGGTGTGAACTGTTTACCGCTCCCTGCTAGACAACTGTTAAAAAGAACCACATAGCTCAACGGTTCTTTCTAGCTTGATTAAAAAACTGACAGAACGACTCGATGCGCCATTCACAAATACGAAGGGGGCTGCATCACAGCAGGGCAGCGCTCCGCTACTCGCGACACAATCATCCGATACAACCACCTCCGCGTAAAATTCAAACCGCTTCTCTACAACATCAGCCATACCATGAATATGAAGACGTAAGAAAAGTTACGTTGAGTATGAGCAGAGCACACCCGAGAGCAATCACATCTCTCATCAAACAAGATTTGGGACGTGACGTGAATTTGATGTCAAAACAACCACTTGAAAGATGTTGATAGATGTAGCAAAAAACGCAACTGTGCACGTCACGTGTTGCGAGCTTGATCGAACGTGTCATGGCATTGCTGTTTAATTTATGATGCGTCTGCAAAGCCCGCTTTCTCTCTGCGTGTTTTTAAAATCACATCCGTGAGATTAAAGCGTTCGTGTGATGATGGGAATCATCATCGTACATGTAGTGTAGTGGTTAGCGTGGTGGTTGTTGTCAATTCAGTTTGTTTCCTGGCCATGAATAGTTAGTCAGTTTTTATTTAAGCTGAAAGGAACCGTTGAGCTGTGTAGGACTTTTTAATAGTTGTCCAACGGGGAGGGGTAAGCAAGTTACAACATCTCAGGCCACGGGGGACAATTTAGTCAGGACAATTAACCTAGGCAGCAGCATGTTTTTGTACTGTAACACCAAAGCGGCGTGAGGTATCTGAACCTGGACTGTATAACCTCTAAGTCAACTTAACCAAAAATAATTTAGCGTGTGGTACAGTGTGTTACATAAACATGCCATACCAGCACAGTGTCACCACTTTTCCTGGTTTTCCGAGGATATTCCTCCTATTGAGGCAGCTGTGCCGGCAAATACTGAAAACTTCCAGCAATATACACATTTCATTTCAGTTTGACCGTTGCGTCACAAAAACACCGCCCAAAAACAACGCCTTCACATTTACTTCTCCCCTTCATTGCGACGCTGTGAAATGTTCTTCTCCAACGTGACGGGTTATGTTCGTCGTCGTGTTTGTAGCTCGGAGGTGACAACCCCATCGCGGCACTAATAGCTATTCAATAAGAGCGCAACGCCTCGGCGGCCTCGTATTCGACTCCGCAGCGGGGACGTCCCCCTGTGGTTGATGGCTCGGTGATCTGGTCCCGTCTCTCCCGTGCCGCGTGTGCTAGCGTGCCCTTCCTGCAGCGACTTCCACGCCCTGGTGCAGAACATCATGGACCTCCAGGAGCTGCTGGCCAAGATGACGGATCAGGTACGGACGGAACCGACACGAGTTGTCGCGCAGCAGTGTGGTCGGCGACCTTTTTGAACGCAGGAGCTCTTTTAGTAAATTTAACTCGAAGGCTTTCATGACCAATGTTATCCATAGGTAAAGCACTGTTTATGAGTTTAGGTCATGTGAGAAGGTTTGTAAGTGTTGTGCACCCGTCGATATGTTGGAGAAACAAGCGAGCACACACAGCACTTACATTCAGAGATGTTACCGACGTTTCGTTGGAACGTACACCCAACGTCATCCCGTAAAGAGCTTGCAAGCTCACTGGGTATTTTCTGATAAAATAATAATAAACATCTATATCTATCTGTCTATCATCAAGCTTAGGAGAGAGGAGACACACTTGATGAGGCTATCCTGATAGAGCAGCTCTTGAAAGCAAATTCTCGTGAGCAAGAAATGGCAGGGCTGCACATTTTACCTTTTTAACTTGAACAGCACTGTCCACGGAGGAGGGAAACAATTACTCTTCGAGGCGTCTGCAATAAGCTTGTGTGTGTACATGCATGCACACATCACAATAACTCACCACTCCCATCATTCACTCTGCCTCGCACGAGAGGAATGGCCCTTCGTCCGGGCACAGCGATGTGAGTCGCGTTGACTGATGGTTTGAGAACGCACTTTATAATGCGCCGCCTAGAAAATGCTGGGAAGTTATTATAATGCATACAGTAAAACCTCGATTGAACGGACCTCCAACGGATTTCCCGAGTAACGGACGATGTTCGCTACTTCCGAAACAGCGGTCTGCATTGGAATTAATGTAAACATTTTTTTTAACGTTAGCGTTCTTATTGCTGATATCAGATACGTGTATTACTCTGTTCAATGGTGATCATGACTGAATTGCCCCCGGTGCTCTGTGATGGACTGGCGTCCTTTGCTGGATATAGCGCTGCCTTGCGCCTTGTGTCTTCCGGGATAGCCTCCGGCTCACCGTGACCCTGTACAGGATTAAGAGGTTTCTGACAATGGATGGATGGAATATATAGGTTGTTTGAAGACATGCTCTGTAGATAAGAACGTCATATAAAACATCTGGGTTTAACGGACTTCCAAACACCCTTTCATTCCCCCTATTATTCCGTTAAATCGAGGTTTTACCGTAAACGTCTTTTTAGTGGAACTTGTGATGCAGTGGTTGGTGCACTGAGCTACAAACCCGAGTGTACCTGAGTTAAGTTCGGTCAAGTGATTATATGAACCTGTCCTGGCTGTCCCCGCCACAAGACTACACTGACCAGCGTATTCAAACTACCCCTATGACCGACGCACCACTGCAAAGTCATTCATCCAGCAGTGGATCGACATGCGTACGTTTTGCGAGAAATGCTGTCTTCGACTGTGAATTAATCAAGCCAATGTGGACTATGCATTTCATTTGTGCACATACATGACCGCTAAAAGCAGCCTGGATTGTTTTTTTTTGCGACTTGGAATTGCAAGCACGCGCAGACATAGTGGACCTTGCGTGTTTCATCGCAAATAAGGTCAGCACGGCAACCGTGGGGGTGGGTCACCAGCACCACGTCCGGCTACCGATGTCTCTCCAATGCTGATATTGACACACAGTGCCAGGTTATAATCTATAGCAGAGGCCGACGACTGGTTTAAATATTCTCACTATTATCAGTCGTGAATGGGAATTGAACCCGGGTCGCCGTGTTCTAGTGCAATGCACTGACCATTGCGCCACCGCTCCCCAAACGTTATAACTATATATATATAGACACACAGAGCATCTGATAATGGTTCTCAGGAGAGAGAGAGATGGATTACTTCGATGGTCATGGAGCAGTTAAAATTGAACCTCAGTGTTGATGGCAGGCGATACCCATGGGACCTGTTAATTTTGATCTCGTTCTGAAATATGCGCTACACTTTTAACGGTGGGGAAACTCATCGATGCCTTTTTACAGTCAGCAAAAAATATAAAATAAATAAATATATATATATATTTATTTTTTTAAATGCAAGTAACTCAAAAATATGGAAATGCTACCTGACTAACGATCTGGGAGCCTTATACTGCTGAGCGTGTTGAAAAGTGAAAGAATTACAAGCGATGCATCTGCCTATTGCACAGTGGCTCCAAATATGTATTGTGCTCACCACATTAATCCTTACAACGGTAATAGCCCGTGTGTATTTTTTTGCCCATATTAAATAAGGCAGCATCAAAAGAAATAATACTACTATTATCACGCAGACGATGATTCACCTCCTTTCATTATTTGAAGCATTATTGCGATTCAGGGTTATGATTTCATTCAGGAGCCATTCTTTACAATATCACCATTGTGGCAAATGTAGGCAGTCAAATGGCTGCAGAGGTCACATTAAGGAATCAAATAAAGCAACCTATATGAATTGGAAAATAATCAATTCTTATACCTGTGATTGCCTACGTGTATTGTGAATGGATTTTAATGTAAAGCATTGTTGGATCGCCTAAATTGTTATTGAATAGAGGTCCATTCGCTAGCTTACCCCCTGATAACAAAGCCAAATTGTATTTATCCAGATATTTTTTTGTACAGCATCCCATTAAAGGCTGATAGATTCATACAAATTTGAAATCTCTAGTATGAAGTTTACAATCCTTCAGACGCATACATTTTATTTGCAAAACGCGAAGGCTTTTATTTTTTATTTCAACTTTGATTCCCACGTATTGCTTACTCTCGTGAAACTTTAACACGTTCATATTTAAATTCCCACTTTGGCACCATCGTCAATTATTGTCAGCACTCTTCCACCCATATACTGACGTGAGAAGAACGTGTGACACGCTTGGATCAAGTTTTCCACTCTGCGAGTATCAACAGCCCTTCGTCAATTCACTACTTGAAGAAGACCTCCCCATATTGTGTCAGCCAGAGGGGTTGTTTAGCCATACTTCACCATGCCGGTCATCGCGGTCGGGCGTGTGCCGTTCAGATACGATATCACTCGCCACTGACGCGAGCCGTGACCTGAAATTAAATTGAGGTCGTCGGGTTCATTGTGTAGCGCACGAACCACCGCACCGCTGCTCCCCGCCGCGCGCATACAGCTACGTGTAGTGTTTAAATGAATTTGCACCGCAGCAGTAAATCTTAATGCATTTTGCCTGAGCGCGATGTTTCGATCGTGCGTTTCCTCTCCGTGCACAGCCCCCCCTTTCCTTACAGGATACACGCAGCAGGCAGCCTGCGGGGTGATGGCCGTACGCACGGCGTTTTGAACGACACCATCACTTTAACGCGCGCCGCGGAGATTCGCGCTAATGATGCGTGTTATGCAACAGGCGACGACAGTGCTGTGAGCCATCGGAGCCATCCGGGACTGCTCCAACAGTTGTCTGTGCCTTCAATAACAATGATAATAATTTTGAATTTAAAACGCGCACATATTCATTCAATGTCGAAGGTATTCATTCGGAGAGAGAGCGACTCAGAGGCGCGAGGCAAGCGCAGAGAGGCGGAGGAGGCAGCCAGGCGGTTTTGCCGGCGCCAACATATTGCCACACACTCATTCCTCGACATTATGATGTTAGCGGCCAACTAATTAATGAGTGTTTTTTTTAAGTTGTGGGAGGGAACCGGAGAACCCGGAGGAAACCCACGCAGAACAGTGGGGGAACACGCAAACGCCACACAGAAAGGCGCCCAAGG
>JAZEWU010000027.1:4570325-4587556 GCA_036362915.1 Geotria australis | reverse complement strand
GAAGGCTCTGTCACCCATGGAATGGAGGCGCGACCTGGGAACAAACAGCAAGCGTGTATGGGACAATAGCATCGACCAAATAGTGCAGATAGAGCAGTGTGATGTCAGATTTCCCCTTTTGTGATGACCAAAGGAAAAAAATATATTCCTGCAGCCATCCATCTTCGCTGTCAGTGTAAACAGCCCTAGCTTGTGGAACAGGGCCTGGCTTCTGAGCCAGTTGTGGCTTATCAGCCATTGCTGTGGAGCGGCTGCGTCAATGGGCATGGAGGCAGATATAAAAGTGCAGCTCTGCAATTGCTAGTTTAAGCCACTGGTGGCAGATGAGCATCGACTTCATGGATCGATAGACGGATTTGTATTATTACGGCCGAAAAATGCCCACTGAGCTTGTAAGCTCTTTACAGGATTTGTATTATTACGGCCGAAAAATGCCCACTGAGCTTGCAAGCTCTTTACAGGATTCCTGCGACACAACAAACACGCAAATTACCAATAAATAAATATAGAAATAACAAAGTAACCAAACAAACACCAAAAATAACCATTTACACACAGCATTGCACATAAGTGACAAAATAAAATTTAAAAAATACAAGAGCGTCAAAACAGTTAAACATTGAAACAGCCCCTTGAGAGGAGTGTGGGTCTAGTCGTCCAAGCTGGCCAGCCGTCTTGGGAGGGAAGAACGTTCCCACACTTTAACCCACCACATGCGACCTGACTATCGACTAAGATTGCAGCAAAGTTACTACTTAATTTCCGAACGTTGAGTCCCTGTTTTAGAGCTACACGGTGGCAATGCGTTGAGTAGCGCTGCCGCCTCACAGCAGGAACGACCCGGGTTGGAATCCCGGCTTGGGTGCGTTTTTGTGTGGCATTTGCATGTTCTCCCCGTTTCCGCGTGGGTTGTCGCCGGGAACTCCGGTCTCCTCCCACAGTCCAAAGACATGGTGCTGCATAGGTTAATTGGCCTGCGGACTAGTTTGCCCCCGGTGCCCTGTGATCGACTGGCATTGCATCCTGGGAATAGCCCTGCCTTGCGCCCTGTATCTGCCGAGGTAAGCTCCGGCTTACCGCGACCCTGTTCAGGATTAAGTGGCTTCTGACACTAGATGGAATCACTGTTTTAAGCTGCGTAGGTATTGCCCCTACCAGACCACCTCACTTCCGGCCCCTTGAAGCTTCACCCAATTCATCCCACACAACCCATTATGAATCAGCAAGGTAATTAAAACGGCATTATGAAGTCACATTGTTCCTAACACAGATCGTTTCATGATCTTCACTCAATTCCCCGCTATCAGGGCCAAACATTAAAAAGACCTCGGTTAATTATTCATGTAGGTTTTGTTCATTATAGTAAAAAAAAAATATGTAACATGTTAACCTGCCTGAAAGATATTTTTATTTTTTTATTCATGTTTCAGCGGTGCTAATTGGCTTTGTGTTTTCTGCCTTGAGTGTTGTGGAAGCCAGCTTTGCTGAAGTTAATAATAAATATAATGGCTTGTTTATGCCGGCACATGTTTCAATTTATATTTTTCACAGCAGCCTGTTATATTATTTTGTGGAAAAAAAGTGGGACAGAGGAGAACGTAATTTGCATGCGGGATATTTTCAATCTAAATTAAAGGCCGTCGTGAAATATGGTTGTCCATGCAGAATAATTTTGATATACGTATTTTATTAATATCCAGGTTAAGAGCATGTAAAGAGCAGAACTACCTTTTGCTGTTATATTATTTTGTGAAAACTGTGTAAATCTGTGTAAAATATATCCATCGTGCAGTAAGAAGATTTCAGTGACGGGCAACTTACGATGCAAGTGCGTTAAAATCAAGGTAGTTTAAAGATCCACATGCCCAACAGTAGAAAGATATATATATTTTATAATCACACGCTTGCAGGCGCGTCGCAGCCGCGGGTGTTGCGACACCCGCACTTTCACAGAAACATGATTCCATCCTCCCCACACTTATTCCTGCAACACCCGCGGCTGTGACGCGCCTGCACGCTTGTCATTGGAGCCGCCATTCCTTGCCGGCACTGTCGTGTCCGTGCGTTTTGTTTTTCGGAGGAGTGGCAGCGAAGTTTCGCGCGCCCGGTGTTTTCAGACGAAACCCACTCTAAACGTTCGTCCGCGAGCTGCCGAGTGATTCATTCAAACGGGTCGAAGGCGAAAGGGACAGGCGTGCGAATGCATCCTCTGCCACCCGGCGCCGTTTATTGGCCGCAGCGCATTGATCTGTGAATGATGCTCAATCAACGTTGTTTACTTGCAGGGCCAATGAGCTCTAATTATAAATCCCTGTGTACACAAACACACACTGACCGACTCGGCTCTGCTGTTAGGCATCGTGTGGCCCGCTAAGGGTGGAGGTATTAAGCGGTGCTGCGTGATTTAAGCCGGAGAGGACGCGTGCTCTGGTCGTCGTGCGCCGAGCGAGCTGCCATCGGAGACCCATCCATCGTCAAAAACCGCATAATCCCACACAGGGTCGCCGTGAGCCGGAGGCTATCCCGGCAGACACAGGGCGCAAGGCAGGGCTATACCTTGCGTGGGACTCCAGTCCATCACGGGGCACCGAAGGCAATTTAGTCCTCAGGCCAATTAACCTATTCATGCAAACTTCGCACAGAAAGGCACCCGAGCTGCAATCCACTGACATTCCGCGTTTCCCACGTTGAAGACATCCTCATGGCTTCTGAGAATGTACACGCACATTAATACTCAGAACGCCTGAGGATGCCTCCAACATGGGAGGGGAAACGTCGCAAAGGAGTGAGGGGCAGCGCTCGACACGGCTATCCCGAAAGAACAGCTTTGGAAAGCAATTCGCAATATGCACATACTGAAACTGAAGCGTGCTTTGGGGGATGCGTTGTAAAAGATAAATAAGTGGGTAAGTGATTTTTTTTTTCACGTAATGTGCATCCTTGGAATTAAAATGTTCACATTGTTAGCATTTATATAAATTGGGAGCTGTATGCCGTGCAGGATATAGGAACATTATCTTCACCAAGCTAACCATTACTGCTCTGCGGTTATTGCCACTCGTCATATTGATGTTGCGGATGGTGATAATATTCTGTTGCCTTTTAACCGTTAACAGCTTTGCATACAAATGAGTTTTACAAATTACTCAATAAACCTTTGACTACTCACAACAAAAGTAATATTCCTACTAATGCACAGGAGACCGTAAACAGACTCCATTCTATTCATCTTTAAAACAAGGTTTGCTTCGTTCTTGCTTACCGCTGCAAATGTAGTCCCTTGGGTGTCGACTTATTTATTTTATTATGAACAGAAACTATATCTCATTCATATTCAAATGTGATGCAGTGTTGACAACAGTGGATATTGTGCTCCGCTGTGAATCCAGAGAGTTTGATTCCCAGCCCATGACTACGGTATAAGCAATGATGCGTAATATCTGCACCTGTGTTGGCACCTCCAAAGACAAAGATCCCCGGTATAGCCTTAATTGGTTGTCGGGTCAAGTGCTATTGGCCTCACATGCATCTCTGGTGAATCAACCGGCTGATTTGTAGACAGCTGCTGCTGACTCGAGAGCGAATCACTGGACAGGGACAAGCACTTTCCACCACCCCATCAACCTTGATTTGGTGCATCGGTGTCAATCCGCGGAGCGGAAAATGGACTGTTCCAAAAATGCTGATCGTTAAGCGGAGACGAGTTGCGTGGATAGACAGGCCTCACTTACTTAGTTTCGTTGGAGTGCACCGCAGGCTTTTAGCTACGAAAATATATATTGGTGTACACACACTTAACCGCATTGAGTTAAGATAAAAACAATATTTACTTGAAGCTGATGGAGATTTTTGCTGCTCGATGTGTGTATGAGAATTGCTCGCAAGAGCTGCGTTTAGTTGATAGCCGGGTCGAGTGTTCCTCCTCTCTCCATCGCGACATTTCGCCTATTACGTTGAAAGCATCGTCAGTGTAAAAACTCGACAGGGCTGTCCCTGCCGATAATTCTATGCTCCGACTCAGGCTGTCAGACTTTATTTCAGCCGGTGAGGCCCATTGACCTAACGGGCTCTTTTACAAGGATGACCACGGCCCACCAGTCCGAGACCGTGGGACATTGGCGGCAGTTAATAATAGTTTATTGTACTTGGCGCCTTTCACCCAGAGGCCCCAGATTCCTGACGGAAACCCTAGAGAGGTGGGGGCGAGTCAGCCCGGCAGCCAGCCAGCGCTAACCTGCCAGACACTGAGTCCGTAAATATTATGATGTTGTCTGCCAATGAATTAATTCACGTTTTTTTTAGTTGTGGGAGGAAACCCGAGAACCAGGAGGAAACTACCACAGAACAGCGGGAGAACATTCAAACTCTGGACAGAAAGGCAACCGAGGTGGGAGTTGAACTGCCTGGGGCAGGACCCCTCTTTTTGTCAGGCTCAGATGTTACAACTGTGCCACCCTGGCACCCAGGATATTTGAGAGTGGAAATGTACACACCATATATTTGGTTCGAAGGCTTTCATGACCGATATTATCCATCGTGTTCTAAGGGTTTAGGTCATGTGATCTAAACCCTTAAAACACCATATATTGTTGGTGTCCTCCTGTTGGTTGTGCGAATGGAGTAACTTCAACTCCATTCAATTCTCTTTTAATCTTGAAGAACCTGCGTTTGCTGACGTGGAATATTCGCAAATGTGTCCAAAACCCTTTCACTTGTGAGTCTTGTCCTCGAATTTGCTGACACTCTCCGTTTATCCTAACCCATACGCTTGTGTTTGCATCGATCCGGAATCAATACTTGTAAATTTCATTGACGTTTGTGGAGCAGCGCTTAAAATTCTCTGTGGCGCGAGTGCACTGAGGTGGGCAGGGGTGTGGGAGGGGGAAAAAGATACATAGATAGATGTTTATTATTACAGCAAAAAAATATACAGGGAGCTTGCAAGCTCTGGATGCGGGATTCCTGCAATGCAATAAACGTTTGAACTAACCAATGCCTGCGAATTCTACCAAACACTTCGAAGCCGAGCTGAAAGGCAACGATGTCCAGAAGCTGACCATCGTGCTTCGAAGAATCGCAAAGAAGAAGAAAGAAGAAGAATGCAAATATTGGATAAATTCACAAGGTAATGCAAGGGCGGTGGCATGGTGAGAAGCGCTGCCGCCTCACAACAGTCCAAAGACATGCTGATGCATAGGTTAATTAGCCTGCTGACTAAATTGACCCCGGTGCCCTGTGATGGACTGGCGTCCCATCCTGGGTATAGTCCTGCCTTGCGCCCTGTGTCTGCCAGAATAGGCTCCGGCTCACTGCAACCCTGAACAGGATTAAGCCGTTTCTGACAATGAGATGAGATGAGAATTGTGCAAGGATGAAACCCTAACCCTAAATAACATCATACATAGTTCTGCAAAGGATGCCTAAATAACGAGGAACCACGAGGTGCAACGATGAATAAACCAAAGACGCGCGCGCGCGCAACTAAATCTGACGTAGACGGCACCTCTGTCGATTCACTTTATATTTGTAAGGCCTAAACTGCATGCTGTAAGCTTCCTAAGCCCAACGCATAACAGCTCAATAATCGACACACGTACACAAGACAATTGCTCTTGCTGAACGGGCCAGGCAAGCAGAGTGTACGACAAGTCATTTGTATTGAGCACCCGCGTTTTCGGTCTGTGTATTTCCCCCTTAAATCTCGCTGCGGGTGATTTTGTCCAGGCAATCCCAATACTGAGTCGAGATATTGGTCAACAACAACAACCGCCGTTCGCCACTGAGTGGCGGTGACGTCACCACGGCGCCTGTGCCAGGCCAGGTGCACCTTGAGGCCACGCAGAGTGTCGAAGGCTCGCTGACAGGGAGGAGGTCATGGGACAAGACACAGGTCTTCTTCTTTGCGATTCTTCGAAGCACGATGGTCAGCTTCTGGACATCGTTGTCCTTCAGCTAGGCCTCGAAGTGTTTGGTAGAATTCGCAGGCAATACCAAGTACTACCTGACAGGGATCGCGACGTGAACGCTTCTACCTTGACCCCCACAGACACAGGTGCCATCGGTGTTACGGGCTGACTGAGATGACTGGCTGGGGCACCACCTGTGCTCCCTATACACGTGCTGCCGTTTTGCAGATTTTGCTCGGCTTGTCGGTGTTATTTTGACCATATTTCACCACCACACCGGTCAGTGCAGGTTGATGAAGGTGGGAGAGTACGGTACAGTTTTGAAGCAGCATAGAAGCACAGTACAATGATGATGGATTTTGCCGCAGTTGCAGTGGCACTGCAGTGTGAATTGTCTTCTGTAAATCATCAGAGGTGCGTCGGTATGTTGTCCTATTTGTTGAACTTTGTTCCCTGACGTTTAATCGTTTAAGCAATAGACTCTTGAGCTATGTGTTGACATGTTTTTCATGCAAAATCATTACATTCATCCGTGTTTGCGTTCGCGTGAGGTACTCAGAGTAACTCACGAAGGCAAGCCTGCTGATTGCCCTTATTGTTTAACAAAATCACCTTCGTTTGAACATTTAGTTACTGTAGCGTGCGTGCGACTGAATGCCCTCTGCAATACAAGTCCAGTATTCTCACGTTACACACTGTTTTTCATGAACCTCTCCCAGGGGTGAGGTACAGTCGTATCGCAACCCCGTTTCCCACCTGTCATATACTGTGCGCTTCAGCCACTTGCCTACCGGTTCGCCGTATCGAACCGTACCGAACCGTACCGGCTTACTTTGACCTCCAACCTCTCCTCTTCTCTTGCCCTTTATTCTATCTCCCTGCATTGGCGCTCATTCTCACTCTTTCCCAAACCCTGACAAAATTTCCCCTGGTGCCCTGTGATTGACTGGCGTCAGATCCTGAGTGTAGCCCTGCCTTTCACCCGGTGTCTGCCGGGATGGGCTCCGGCTCATCGCGACCCTGTACAGGATTAAGCGGTTTGTGGAAATGGATGGGATGGATGGAAAAATTACGTATACATTAATAAATGACAAAGAAGTGCTACAGCATAACAGTGCAATGGGAATGCATTGAAGAAGCGTATTGCGTAACACAAGGAGAGAGCTTGTGCACGACTACAAACCACCTATCAATTACTGCGATTGCAGCTCGGCGGAAATGTTAATTCCTGTCGGAATCTAAGGTGGCTCATCGAAGATAGCCACGATAATCGTATCATCCGTCTGATCAAATATCATTAGGCTGCGATTAATACCGTTCGGTTTATTTTTAGAAAACGGGTTGCTCAGCAAGGCACACGATGTCATAGTTTCTATGGTGCATTTAATTACTTAATTGGGCAATGTGCAATGGGCAGCTTGTGCATTTTAAGCTTCATTGACCGTACAGTAGAGATTATTAGAAGGACTTTTGTGGCACGATCGTGTGGAGCGAAACTGCCCTTGAAAAACTTTTAAAGCAACGCTTCGTTCGTACTTCAATTACAGCAAAGCATTAAAAAATATAATGAACATGTTAAATACAATGACAAAACTACAGGAAACTCATTCATGCATTATCAGTACCTGCTTAAGCCTGTAGAAGGTCGCTGGTGGGCTGGAGCTTATCCTGGCAGACACAGGGCGCAAGGCAGAGCTATACCCAGGATAGGACGCCAGTCTCTCACAGAGCACCGGGGGCAATTCAGTCAACATGCTATTTAACCGAGGCAGCATGTCTTTGGACTGTGTTTATGGGAAACTGACATTGCGATAATTAAATGAATATGGTATTGTGAAAAATAACATCGCAGCATTTACCGCATCTAGTGCTAACGAACTTATGGTAGAATACGCCGCACGCAGCCCAACCCGAAATCAGTTTTAGTTACCACGGAAACGAGTGCCACCTTTGTTTTGACGGATGGCCCCGGGGGCACTTTGACTCGGGCTATTTCAGAGGATGAGAGGTAGCAAGGTTCCGAGATCAAATCCCTCCAAATCCTCACTCTTTTTGCCAAGAGCGTTTTTCTGTCTTCTGAGTTCTCACCCAGTTGGCAGTGTTGTATTTGCATTCTACCGTGCCAGTGATCTCAGGCAGTCGGGCCATGCCACCTGGGTCTGTCCCGTGACCTCCTGTCAGCGAGCCTTCGACACTTCAAGTGATAGCCTCAAGGTGCGCCTGGCCTGCTGTCGCCACGACTCTGCGGCGTTGTTGTTGTTACTGTTTATGTACCTTGATATTGTGTTTTAATTGCGGTGTGGTGAGAGATTTATGTTTATACAGATTGTCTTTGTTATTAAGTAAACAAAAAGTGTACGTATTAATATTAATGTTTCATAATTGTATTTGGGACTGCTACAAACACATTCTGCATTACTTTGAAGCCAGTGCACATTTACCAGTGCACATTTACATACAACATGCATGAAAGGTAGATGTGTTTTGGGCTGATAATGTTAAGGGATGTATATTCTTTGTTTGTTTACAAGGGAAAAATACAACACTTTAAGCTTCTCACTCTTAGCTTTCCTGTAGGTTTTTGTAATATACCAGAGGCTGTTCATCTAACACATCTTCTTTTTGCCAAAACCAGTCAGAAGCCTGATGATGATGATCATACCTGCAATGTGGGAAACCTGCAATGTGGGCTATCCAGAAAGAACAGCTCTTCAGAGCGATTCTCGATGAAACAGACCACAGAAAAATAAATGAGTGAAGCTTATCGGAACATGTTCATGAGTTTGGGAGCTTACATCATCCACCAACCAATCCCTGCGTCGAAACATGCTTTTTCAGAAGCAAACACTTTTCTCCAGCTTCATTGCAACATTATTTCCGAAGTTCCTTGTTCATTCGGATGCTGACATGGGCAATTCCAGGCTCCATGCGGCCCCTTGTGGGAATCTCTGATGGGGCGCCGAGCAGTGAACCATTGTTCAAGCCGCGCCTGTACCAATTTCTCATGTTTGACGGGATGCCCCGCGTGCACTAAACCGTTGACGCCGACAGCAAACCTGCACATTTTTGACGAACAGCCGCGAATCTGTCATCTGCCTTCTTAGTCGCGCTTGCACGAGCAATGATTAGGCTGAGGATTTGAAACTCTGCACGAGTGCCGTTGCTGATCAGTCAGTCATTCAGTTGTTTTAATTAAGCTTGAAGGAACCGTTGAGCTGTGTAGCTCTTTTTAACCGTTCTCCGGCTGGGAGGGGTAAGCAGGTTACAATATCTCAGGGCACTGGGGGCAATTTAGTCCGGACAATTAACCCAGGCAACATGTCTTTGTTGTTTGTTTTAACAGCCGGTGTCCAGGTTGACCCGGGTTGGCCGGGTGTTGGAACAAAGGTTTAGGACTGGATGTTCTTCCCGACGCCAACCTCCGTTAGTCGTAGGGTCTTCGGATCGTCATTTGTCCGAAACCTCTGCCCAGACCTGTTCACCAAAGTAGACCCAAGCAGGAGTGCTAGATTCAAGGTGACATAGCTCTGCGGTTCATCGGAACACGCAAACCCCTCCACCATGCTAATGTTACGATCCATGGGGGGGAAACTCTGCAGCATACGTCATTAAATTAGTTTTTTTTTTAAGTCAACGAAATCCTGACAAAATTATATTTGTGGAGATCATCTTTCGTGTGTAGTCGTGAGCCAGTGGTAGTGACACCACATTCCTATGGTGAGCACGAGTCTATCCATAGCAAAATCACGATTGACTTCCCCCACAAAGTGGTACGTATTTTGTCAGCCGTGGGGGAGATGATGGCCCGAATCAGCATTCAACGAGGTTTTGTCCTCGCGACATCTCAGTTGGGAGCTGTTCAATCTGCCGCTGAGCCGTCAGGTTATTTTTTGCCTGAAGGTGCCAGGTTTTTTTTATAAACTTCTTTGGCAACGCAAGGTTTTCCGCGCACTTTCCTTTATTTTTTCAAATTAGTTTCCTGTATCTGGCAAACCAAGAGATCCCCATGGGAGAGAGAAACTGATTGGCAAGGGCATGATTCCTGTCCACAATGCTTCCCTCTTGATATTTCGCTGTCTAAAAGGTTGCTTTTCTTTTTCAGTGGCATGAAAATAAGTTCGATACTCCCTGCAGCATAGCAATGTCTGAGTCGCAGTTTTTAAATCTTTCTCGTCAAATGTTTGAAATATATATTTCGTCCAATGGGCGGGATGGCGCAGTGGCACCGTCTGTTTCCTCACAGAAAGATGGTCCTGCCCGAGGCGGTTTGATTCCCACCTCGGGCACCTTTCTCTGCAGAGTTTGTCTGCTCTCCCTCCTGTTCTGTGTGGGTTTCCTCCGGGTTCTCTGGTTTCCTCCCACAACTAAAAACCATTAATTTAATTCGCCGACAACATTGTAACATATAGGACGCAGTGTCTGGTGGTTTGTTGTCGGCTAACCCCGTCGCTGCCTCCTCCTCACATCGCTCTGTGGATTCCTGCAACACCTCGAGACCTCTCTGGGTGAAAGGCGCTACTATGTAAATGTAATACATTATTATGATGAACGTGCGAGTTTCACGTGGCAGTGACACTCGACGCCGCGATGGTGCAGAGAATGTTGTAGTACAGAACTAAATCAAATAATAATGAGAAAATCGAGTAATCGTGATAAATAATTTAGCTGTACACAGAGTAACCGTGCCAAGAGATAGCATTGGCAAGATTACGGCTGTTTCTTTCATGTGCAGAATCGTAATTGCGTTGTTATTATTACTTAGCAGGTAAAGCCCGCTGAGCCACTGGCTGTTTATCAGTCAACCTTGCTACGCATGATTGGTCATAGAATTGGTTTGTATCATCATGATCGTCATTCATCCATCCATCCATTTTCAGAAACCGCTTAATCCTGTACAGGGTCGCGGTGAGCCGGAGCCTATCCCGGAATACACAGGGCGCAAGGCAGGGCTATACCGAGGATGGGACGCCAGTCCATCGCAGGGCATGACCGTCATCATACGTAGGAATGTACAGTAGCAGCCAAATTATCTAGACGCATTTACTGATGTAGGTTTTCACGGTTCGATTCATGATGGTTGCTCTTCAAAGCTGTTCTTTTGGGATAGCCGTGTCACTAAGCGCTCTCCCTCTCTCTCTCGCGATGTTTCGTATTTAACTGCTCTAGTCTTGTAAACTACTGCGTCTTAATAAGTACTTCACCGTCTATGTCTTTGTCTGCATTCACCGATTAGCAATTACCATTTTCTGGCCGTGTAGTTCATTGAGCAGCTTGCGTGCGGATTTTGTCTTGCGTGGATTGCTCTGAATTATTTAATGTACAGTAACCAGTGCAATGCTTATACGATATTTATATGCGAAGTCTTTTACATTATACATGTAGGAATGCCGCTTCCGTGTATTAGTTAGCGTACTGGATTTGTAATTTGTAGGTCGCCTGTTAAGTCTCGCGAAGGGCCAGTTTGAACCTTCGACCAGGTGTATTTCTTAAATCTCCTACCCCTGCCTCTGTCCACCCAGTAATGATAATAAAACCTACATCAGTAAAATAATAATAATAATCTACAACTTACGTACTGATGTTGGTTTTCACAGCTCGCTGCACGATGGTTGCTCTTCAAAGCTGTTCTTTGCGGGATAGCCGTGTCGAGCGCATCCTGAAGCGCCTTGAGGTCCGAGTGTGGGTGAGGATGCCTCCAACGTGGGGGGCGACACGTCGCAAAAGAGCGGGAGGGAGGTGAGCTCGCCACGGCTATCCCGAAAGAACGGCTCTGAAAAGCAACCATCAATCTACCACTTATAACCCTCGCGGTTTTGTTTACTCAGAGAGAGAGAGAAGTGCAAGGAACTTCAGAGAGGCAGAGGAGGGGAAGGCGACATTTTCGCAGACGCAGCGTCCCCTGTATTTTTCATGAACAATATTGTTAATATTAATGTTCTATTCTCGCCGACAACAAAGCACTTTGTATCCCAGTTCAATGTCTCATCACTGCCACAGCTGATGACAGCAATGTAGTATGCTTCTCGAAAGCTGTTCTTTCGGGATAGCCGTGTCACTGATGTTTTGCCTCCCACGTCAGAGGCATCCTCAGACTGAACACCTGAGACTGAACACCTGATGACTTAACACCTGAGGATGCCTCCAACGTCGGAGATGAAACGTCGCGTAGGAGAGAGGGGAAACGCTCGACACGGCTATCCTGAAAGAATAGCTTTTGAAAGCTGAAAAGTAAGGTTTTCTTATTATAGAATGGGAGGAAACCGGAGTACCTGGCAAAAACCCACACGGACACGAAGAGAACACGCAAACTCCACACACGAAGTCACCCGAGTTATGAATCGAACCCAGGGCCTTCTTGCTGTGCGGCGCGAGTGTTACTATAGTTAGTCGAGCGGCAGGTCATGTGTGGTGAGGTAAAGTGTGGGTACTGCCACCTCTTCCAAGATGTATGACCAACGCAGAACGGTCTCTGTACTGTTCTCTCTACTGGCAGCCCGTGAGAAAGGAATTACAGTGCTGCACCGTTTACCTGTTTACATAAATTGTTTATATCTCTCTAGTGTATTACACGGCTCCCGAATATATGCAGTTTACAAATACGTAATAATTTTGGCAAAACATTATGAAAAGAGTGACCGGGAAAATATACCAATGCATCGGTTATGATTGTGAAAATGCTTTCGTAACGTGTTGCTGTTATATTTTTTTGGAGAAATATGCAACGATTTTTATTTACACGCAAATGTAATCAAGTGCACGCTACAAATGTTTCGCTCCTTAAATGCAACACGCTATAGGGATCGCAAAGCCTACTCGGTGCGTAGCGTACAGCGGGAGAAAGACGGCAGATCTATTTTAAAATCGTGTTCCGCTCTCATTTATTTATCTAGCAAACACGTCTCAGAGTCTGAAGCACGGGAGAGTGCAGAGTCCTTTATTTATTTCTTCACCGCCACAAACGTAACTGGCGAACCTGTAACTGGGACATGGAGTGGTACGACCGCTCACGTTAAATTAAACTCCACATCATTAATGCACCGTTATGAGAATCCCGCTCCGGAGACAGCATAGTGAGCCCCATTATGTCAACGTGTCCTGCACTGATTAAAATGTGCTAGAGTGTGTCCGAGATGGAAATGGGTTGTGCCATCAAATTAGCCACTGCACTGGGAAGGTTTATTTATTTAACAAAAATACTTTGAGCACGTCGCCAGCCAACAAAGTGGGGTGGCAGCTCTTTGCATTCACGATGTAGTTCCGTAATATTTGTGATACGTGACACAGTACGGTGGCGCGGTGAGTAGCGCTTCCGCCTCACAGCAAGAAGGGCCCGGGTTTGAATCCCGGCTCGGGTGCTTTTCAGTGTGGAGTTTGCATGTTCTCCCCGTGTCCGCGTGGGTTTTTGCCGGGCACTGCGGTTTCCTCCCGCAATCCAAACACAGGCTGCTGCATAGGATTATTGGCCTGCTGACTAAATTGCTCCCGGTGTCCTGTGATGGACTGGCGTCCTATCCTGGGTATATTCCTGCCTTGCGCCCTGTGTCTGCCGGGATAGGCTACGACTAACCACGACTTTGTATGGCCTTTCGGCTAGTGCTCATCTGTTTTGGGCCCTGAGACAGTGGTGTAAGTTCTAAATTTAACATGCAGGCTTTAGTGAACAATGTTATCTATAGTATCTTCCTTATATGGGTTAGGTCACGTAAAAAGAGGAATGCTGGGGAAAGCCCCAATGAATGATGAGTCCATTCCAAACCAGAATTTGGACTTGCAGCCTTTGGTTGCGAGCCGCTCGCTCAATCGCGGAGCTACCGGATAGGATGTTACAACGCGCAGGGAAATGTCCTGCTGTTCACGAGATATTGCACTGAATGACATCTTCTTCAAATGCGTTTGGTGCTGGCAGTGCATTAACGTGAATGCCGGCTGTTATTTCTGAGCAAAGGGTTTGGCGTACAGTAGAGATGCAATTAATTGGTAATGTGACAAACGGAGCCGCAATCTTCTCGGACGTGACGTTTGAAGACTTGTGTCAGACAGCTTCTCAAGTTCATTAAAAGTTGCCGCGCATGTGAACGTATACAGCGAATGAAATATGAAGTAAGGATTGTAATAGGGATTTTTTTTTCGTGGCTGTCAATGAGAGGGAAAAAGAGATTTTGACATTTGGCCTAACTGGATTTCGTCAGAAATAAAAACCCTTTAAACGTGTCGAATAATTTTATTTCGGCTCCAAAGCCATCACGCCATAATTAATAAGAATGTTACAAGATTTCAAAACTCGGTCATTTCCTTGCATTGTCAATTAAGAGACAGCTACATTTTGAAATTTCCAAAACAGTTTGGAGATGGCAGTACAGCAAGTTGAGTTTTTAATACACCTGTGCAGAGCGTTGTGCTGTTACCTGTGTCCTCCGTTATGTGTGGGGTTTTTTTTCGAGGCACTCTGATTTGTATTGATGCAGGTTTTTACGGCTTGATGTATGAGAATTGCTTTGAAGAACCGCTTTGTCCTCCATGAAAGAGAGAGCAGCTCGACATGGTTATCTCTAAAGAGCACCTCTTAAGACCAATTATCGTTCATTCACACATGCCAGGCACTCGTTTAATGGGAGTAGCCGCGCATCATAAAGCAACACCCTCTTAAAATATTGAGTCCTCACTGAGTCCAGAGACTCAATGAGGCTCTCCTTGATAACTCAAAGCTATCGCTTAACCCATGTCAGCCCGTAGGCAATCCAATGCTGAGTAAAGGTTTGGGGTATTGCTTGACCATATTTCCCCTCGCTTCTCAGCGCAGATTGGTGAATGTGAAAAACGGGACCAAGACCGGTTTGGATATCGCACGGACAGTGATTTTGGCCTGAAATCGAAATCCGGTCTCTGTATTCATATCATAGTACTGTAATTAATGCTCCGTCATTTCTCTGAACTAAATTATAACGTATTGCTAAATAACGGTTTGTAAAAAATCACGGTGCTTTATGTTTCAGCATTTAAATGGTGGTGTGGTGAGTAGTGCTGTCACCTAACAGCAAGAAGAGTCCGGGTTTCAATCCCGGCTCGGGTGCCTTTCTGTGTTGAGTTTGCATGTTCTCCCCCGGTTTCGTTTGGGTTTTTCCCGGGCACTCCAGTTTCCTCCCACAGTGCAAAGACATGCTGCTGCATAAGTTAATTGGCCTGCTGACTAAATTGGCACTGGTGCCCTATAATGGACTAGCGTCCCATCATGGATATAGCGCTGTCTTGCACCCTGTGTCTGCCGGGATAGGCTCTGGCTCACCGCAACCCTGTACAGGATGAAGCGGTTTCTGACAATTGATAGATGAAAATAAACGTTACCAGAAATCATAGTGTAAACGCATCACTCTGCAATGCGCTCCCAGTAAGGAAAAACCGCTAGAGAGCTTTCCATTAACGGTATTGAGGACATGAGATTTTTTTGACGATTTTTTGTCAGAGTGCGAACATAAAAAAATATTAAGAGCTTGGGGAAAAAAAGTAGGCCATCCCACAGGGTCAAGTGCCAGGCTTTAAAGAGAGAATGTGTGCGGCTTACACGGCTGGGCTAAATTAAATCCTTAATAGGCTGGAGAGCAATGTAACTCACAATTACCTTTTCCCAAAGGCTGCCAGTTTAATGATTACATGAAAATAACCCAACGTTGTAAATAACATGTTTGGGAAAACGACATTGCACATGCGGGTCATTTAAGGTTGTCGCAGCGGCACATTTAAACCTAGCGATATCGCATCCCGACATGTGTTCTCATTAAAGCGTTCGCGAGTTGACTGTAAGATAATGGCACTGTAATACTTAGCATCGAGCGTGTGCGATCGCTTAACGCAAAAAAGCGTGAACTTGAAAATGGGAAAAGGAAAATGCGCAATCGTTTCCCGGCCCTGTGTGTGAACGGCCTGAAATATGATATATAGCCGTGTAAATAAGAGCTAACTGGTCCTGGGCCTCACTATTTGCCAACCCACACTGAGACAAGCTGGGTGAAATATCTTGCAAACGAACCTCCACGACTGACACACACGGCATGGGAATGCCTTTATCCGGCAGTATATTGACACAAGGGCTGCAAACGAGTGAATTCATGAATTATTGCATAGCTATCCAGGTCACTATCGTTAATAACACAATGCTCAAGCCGGGTCTTGACTCAGAGAGAAGATAATGATGGATCAAAATTAGTATCGTGAATATCAATACGTGTCGTAATGAGGGCCTCCGGTCAATGAGGGCGATTTGACACGGTTGGTGGCTTTGGAAGAATTATACAAACAATACCAATACACACCATCTGGTGAGTGTTATTGAGATATTCCATAGGCAAGTGGCCTGGCTGTTGGCTTGCGCCAGATAGTGCCCTGGCAAAACCTGAATGTATCACTCATGAAACGGCCAGGTGGCGCAGTGGTAACATCTGCACTTCACAGAAAGAAGGTCCTCCCCAAGGCTGTTCGATTCCCACCCCGGGCGCCTTTCTGTGTGGAGTCTGTGTGTATTCTCACCCCCTGTTCTGCGTGGGTTTTCTCCAGGTTCTCCCGTTTCCTCCCACAACTGAATAAAACACTAATTAATGAATTGGCTGATAACTGAATAATATTTAGGACGCGGTGTCTGGCGTGTTGGCGCCGGCTGATTGCGTGGTTGCCCTCCGCCAAACCCTTCTGCTTTTTTCCTACAGCGCCTTGGCACCTGTGGGTGAAAGGCGCTAATATGTAAATGTAATACGTTTCTAAACCACCATTAAATTGTTATTATTCTGAGTAACAACGTACGTAGCATTTCAGGAACGCGCGCGCGCTCGTATTTAATCTCTTCCGAAATGGAGGTAGGGACGGTTCCGTACGTCACTTTTACGGCCGAAATAGTCGAGCCTCAAAATCTGTGGCTCCAGCCGCCGCCACACGTACCTTCAGCCAAACCGCGGCTCCATCAAATTACCATTCAGTCAACGAAGGCTGAAAAATGCGCGCCCCGTTAATTGAAGTGTTCCCGCGCACCTTTGTCATCGTAATTAAATTTCACGCCACAAGCCACTGAACGGCAACCGGGCATCCCGGGTTGGGAGAGGAGCGAGGGGGGGGGGTGGTCTGCGACGGAGAACGCATACTGACATTTCCCTTTTTTTTTCCTGTTTGATGAATCCTGTCAGGATCGGGAGTCGAGCTTCTTGTAATCTACCTAAAGCCACGAGCGTGATTTATGTTTTGTAATTTCGAGAACGTTCCCGAGGAGAGGGTGCCGCTGCTGTGAAGCGAAGGGCCCGGCCAGTCGTAGCGCCGAGCTGCGCCCGAGACGGGTTGGCATTA
>JAZEWU010000027.1:4519340-4556764 GCA_036362915.1 Geotria australis | reverse complement strand
GTATTGGAACGTGAGTTACCCACAGTCTACAGAGCGCTGGCGTCTGCGGCAGCTCTCGGTTATATCACCGGCTTTGATACGGCAATGCTACGATGTCACGTCCACGATGCCTGTATGGTCCGTTTATAAAAACACCGGCATGTAATTCCCACTGCCCATTATATTTCCCTATGTTTATTCGTTCTTAAAATAATATACCATCCATCCATCCATCCATTTTCTAAACCGCTTGTCCTGGTGAGGGTCGCGGTGGCAGCAGTCCAAGGAGAGTGGACCAGACATCCCTTTTCCTCAGCAACAGATTCCAGCTCTTCCTGGGGGATTCCCAGGCCAGCCGAAGGATATAATCCCTCCAGCGTGTCCTGGGTCGGCCTCTAGGTCTCCGCCCAGTGGGCTGCAGTAGCGACCGAGGTAGCTGCCAACAAACGGAGCGAGACGTCGGATATCATAGCGAGGCAGACGCGCGTCACACTTTGGGAGAGAGCCGCGGCACATCTTGTCAGCTCATTCCCTGAAATCCGTGGCCTTATTAAGGCGTGCCGGACCCAAGATGAATGCAACTGGGGGGGAAAAACGTCCCACACGTAATGTTTCATTTATTTTACCTTGGACGCAATAATCCGCAGCGGATCCATTTTGATTTGATTATATGTGGCATTGCGAAGCGACGACGGGTGTCGGGGGGTGAAATGGGGGCGGCGGGGGGGGGTTTGGGCTCCGCTCTTCCCGATAATTATTTGGGGGTGTTTTGCCAAGCAGTAATTGCTACGTCAAATCTGGCATAATCAGAGCAGCTCAGTGGGTGGCTGCCATCATCCACTGCCCTCAGCCCAGGGGCATCAATCATCCCCTCTCCCCGAGGCTGATGAAAGTATATTAGCGCCGGTAAGGCCGTATTGTACACGGGCACATTTTGATATTGAGCGAGGATTATAGTTCGATTGCGGTGTTAATCGTTCCCTTGGAGTTAATGCGTGCAAATGTTTGAAACGATGCGGCTAGCTTGTGCGGAGAGGGAGATATACCAGCCAGAAATGTGGGGCTCTGATACATGATGAGGTGGCTTGCTGCCTTCCCCCCAGCAATGCCCAGCACCTGACTTGCACGCAGCGTTACAATATTTATTATGCGCATGCTGTCTCAAATGTTTATTTAGGACTTGATTGAAAAAAAACATTCGGAGCTAATATAGATTGCTGAGATACTAACCACCAAATAACATCTTAATGCGCCGTACTTTAGTATCGATCATAGGAAATTGGTGCATTTGTGTGACATTTCATTGATTAAACGTTACCTAATTGTATGGTAACAGCTTTGCACGTACTGCACTTGATACACAGTGTTATGAAATTGAGTGATGAACATCTGCTTGTCACTTTTGGGGGGGTAGAGGGCTCTGAGCTTGGGGCCCTGGAGCAGTTGTACCCTCTTTGCCCGCCTTCAAAAAACGTTTAAAAAATCACCTCTTCACCGACTCACAACAAACCGACTGAACAAGGCTCCGCGCCTCCGAATCAACGGGTGCAACGCGCCCGGAGAATATGCGCGCGTTACAAAATTATATTTTTATTATTATTGTTTGCAGACACAGAGCACTAAGACAACAACATCCACCCCCTTGCCCTATCCTCCCATCTCATCAGGCATACGCATGGATATTACGTGCGTGAAATCTGCGGTGAATGTGTGAAAGGTCAAACCTGCACCCGCGTCTCAGCGGTGAGCTATGCATTAGCCCAATTTGTCAAAAGGCACCGGTAAATTTATTCCGAGTGCCAACGTATGGCATTGTCCTGAATGGATAACTCGGCCTGAGTACGCCCTATGCACTTGACGGCTCGTGGTAAGTGGTAGGCATGCACGAACGTTTCTCGTGTATGTACACCGAATGGCGTTTGGGGTCAGTTTGCAGGGATATTATCCTTAGGATTGCTTTGCATACATGGTATTTCGGGATAGCCGTGTCGAGTGTCGTAGGAATCCCGTAAAGAGCTTGCAAGTCCACTGGGTATTTTTCTGCTGTAATAATAGACATCCCCTTTCTGGAAACGCATCACTAGGTGTTTCCAGAAATGCCTGACGATGCCGCCACCATAGCAGGTGAAACGTCGGGAAGGAGAGGGGGACAACACTCGACAACGGCGATCCCAGTAGAACAGCTATAGAAAGCAATTCTCATGCATCGAGACGCTCTGAAACTCACCGCTATATAAATAATAATAAATACATTTTATAATGCACGCACATTTTTTCACTGTCGAAGGTATTCGAAGAGAGAACGATTTAGAGGCGCAAGGAAACCATAGAGAGACGGGAGGGAAGCCATGCACACAGTTAGCCACACTGCCAATTCATAGCCACAACACTGCCAACCAAAGAAATCCCCACATAATAAACCGAACACGTTAAAACACAAAGAACCCATATGATTGTTAAAAATGCGAGTGACAAAAAAGACAGACATTTCTTTGTATCGAGCAAAATGTGGTGGCACTTCCAGTGAGTAAACGCTCATTAAACACAGAGAGGCTTTGTGAGAGTGGCAGGAGAAAGAAGTTAATAAGAGCATTTTATTCTATACTTAGTTTTATTCTGCAGAAGAGCGGCTTTGTCAACGACAGTGAGCCAAACTTAATATGAAGTGTGGCCTTTCTTTTATAATTTGCCGTACGATATTCACCATCTTTCCCATATGCTGGCCTTCTGCTGTTAGGAAATTAATCACCCCGCCGTTATCTTGTATTCAAAAGGTCTTTTTATTTTATTTTTATTTAAGCTGACCTTTACGTATAGATTTTGTATAACTCCTTAATTGATGTATTGACTTTTTTTTTTCTCGACTCGGGGAAAGTGACCTCATTAATGCCGCTTCTGTCGTTTTGAAGCCATCGCCGCCTAATAGCGTGAGGGAAATTCTTAAATTACTGCCTATGCGTGCTGCATTATTGGAATTAATGAATTTTAACACGTGCTTAGCTTGCCAGCCTGACAAGCACGACCAAAATTGTATGCTACATTGATTGAATAAAGCTCAATTAAAAGCTACGCCAAAAGTGTTCCTAATATTGGCCGGCGAATTCCAGCGTTGTCAGCTTATAAATAAATGCAATTGATTGAAAAGAAGAGGAAATCTAGACTGACTTTTGTCAGAAAATCTCTGCGGCGTTTTTGTGCCTGTAGATTCCACGCGTCGCGTTATAAACTTGGAAATAACGCCACGTTTTTGCACACACGCACGCAAAAAAAAACCAACCAGCATATAACGGGATCGTATTTTCCGCCGCCTAATTCTTCATTACGTTGTTTCATTCCGCCCCCGGGAAGCTGTGTGTTGTGGAGAAGGTGAAGAGAAGTGAGAGGATTTTTTTTTTATTTCTTTGGAATTCATAATGCCGTATTGGATAATTGCTTATCCCGCCAGAGTTAATCATCGCCGTAACAATGTTAACACCACATTGTGTGCTCTTGCAGAGAAAGGCCATTCTCATAGAAGACACGAGAAAGGAGATGTTCCAATTAAACTGATCTGCTGCAAACTGGCTCGCAAAATGATTAACAGCTTTAATAAATCTGCAGGCCAGGATCTTTAAATGTTCTCTATCTAAAGTAACAATTAAAAGTTGCCGCTTTCACCAACCAACCGTATGTAATGTCCTTATAATTCATCCTGGGCAGGAAAATACAAATATAAAAGCTGTGTTTACCGACTATATTGTGCCAGCAGTTATTATATATTTGCCTGCAAAGTAAAATAAATACAATAGCTTAAAAATAAATTGACTGAAAAACTGACTGACTGTCATGACGACCCCAGCGGTGGAGCTTTACTGCACAGAGACATCTCAGGGCACTGTGGGCAATTTATTCAGGACAATTAACCTCAGCAGCATGTCTTTGAACTGTGGGAAGAAACTAACGTACCGAGCCAAAACCCAAGCGGACAGGGGGAGAACATGCAAACTCCACACAGAAACGTACCTGAGCCAGGAATCGAACTTAGGTCCTTCTGGCTGTGAGGCAGCAACACGACTCACCACATCACAGTACCACCCAATCACATTGAGAAAACAAATTATCTTCCCAACGAACCACATACATTCCTAGAACTTCTGTTTAGGAACCCTGATCCCATCGCTAGGGACCACACAGTGTCACTGATTAACGGAGGATCGCAACAACAACACGACGACGGTGACGACTTGGATTATTTATTTATCCATCCACCCATTTTAAGAAACCGCTTAATCCTGTACAGGGTCGCGGCGAGCCGGAGCCCATCCCGGCAGACACAGGGCGCAAGGCAAGGATTTGCCCAGGATGGGACTTGAATTATTTATGTAATAATAATATATTTTTGTAACGCGCGCATATTCTCCGGGCGCGTTGCACCCGTTGATTCGGAGGCTCAGTCGGTTTGTTGTGAGTCGGTGAAGAGGTGACTTTTTAAAAAAAATTGAAGGTTGTTGGGGACTGTGTTAGGCGTAATAGATGTGGCAGGCTGTTCCAGGTTGTGGGTGCCACACTGTCAAAGCGACACCGCAAGGGCGCTTGTGTCTTCATAGCACCAGCGACTACCGACTGGGTTTCGCGGTTATATGTCAAAAAGGACGTGTAATTAACGCACGGTGATCAGTGGCGCTTATTCAGAAACCCAAACCGTGTCGTCACGGTAAACAGCTTTAGCACAAAGCGTCAGACGCCAGGGCATTCTGAGGAGAAAAAAAAAACCAACTAATATTTTCTATGCCTTTGCTCGATAAGTTGTATCGTTATTGCTTCCGAATGAGCCTAACCTAATGATATCAGGCCTCCACCTCTCAGCCGTTAATTACGACCCGCGGAAAGTAACGAGGCTCTTAATGGTCACCCTCGCTGACGGCGTGGGTGGGTGGGTGGGGGGGAAAATAATGGAGTCGTCAAACAAAACGAGTTTATGCCAGCGGTGAAACCGAATTTGCATCGGTCGCCACAGTCAGGCTTTCAGTGTTTGCATCGGGGAGGAGAGAGACCGGCAGACCGCGCGCTTTGTGTTCCGTAAGCTCACTCCGGATTAACGCGCCGCTCCTTGACGTGACGATATGTCGCGGCTTTCTGCTGCCCGGAATCTCGCGAAGTCCTCTTTGTGTGCGGGTGAGAAGGGGAGGGTGAGCTGTAGCTGTAGTGGCTTTCTCTCTGCGGATCTTGTTTTTTTTTCTTTCTCTCTCTCTCTCTACATTTTCTGGTTTTTAATCGGATTATGCTTTCAGAGCAGATGGCAATGAAAGCAGTAAGATGTGTGTGTGTGGTTTTTTTCTTCTCAAAACTCACCCACAGCCATATATATTATATTGTTTTCCTTTATATTATTTTGCGCATTTTATTTCCTCCCCGTGTGTTCGCTCATTGCTACACTGTCCGTTTAATCCACTCACTGTTGGCGCTGTTGTCATGATAATCACATTCCGTATTGTGTGTACATTGTGTCTGCGTGCGTTTGTGCGTGTGTGCGTGGGGGTTGTTTCATACAGAGCACAATGAGTGCATTAGCGGAAGCCACAACTGTGACCCCAATGCCATCTGCACCAACACCGTGGGCAGCCACAGATGTACCTGTGCCCCCGGATTCGTCGGCAACGGCACGACCTGCCAGCGTACGTGCCCACAGCATCACACCACGCCGTGCTGTCTCTGTAAGCTTGCAAGCTCACTGGGTATTTCCTGCTGTAGTAATAAAGATATAATAATAATAAAAGCATTTATAGAGCGCCTTTCACCTGAGGGTCACAAAGCGCTGCACAGGGCTACGGAGAGAACGGCACGCCAACAACGACAGAGAACGGAAAATCAGCAACATTTTTTTCGGTTTTTTTTTAATCCGAGTTATCTGTCGGAGTGCTTCGAGGAAAGCCGATCTCTGTACTGATGTAGGGTTTCACGGCTCGATTCATGGTGGTTGCTCTTCAGAGCTCTTCTTTCGGGATGGCCGTGTCGAGCGCTCGACACGGCTATCCCTGTGCATTCAGATCTGCTGCAGACGACTAATGAACATTTCTGCAACGGCAGCAGCGAGTGTTTCTTCAGGGATGCTTAGCGCAGCAGCTGCGATTTCTGCCTCGTTCGAATCGTCCAAGCATATGCGCATTATCCCTGTAAACACCGGTAATAAAATCCCACGTTTTACGTGCTCCGTGACACCAAATTAATTACTGCGAGCGAAGTACTTCCAATAGATATAGGCAATTCCAATGAGAGCATCGTTTTTTGATGACCCTGTAGAAACCTGTCAGAGGGATACAACTGATTGACACAGGGGAGCGTGGATACGACGAATGGCTGTTAAGGTCGGACTGAGAACATAACGATGCAATAAAGAGGCGGAGGGGAGCAGGTTGAAGTGCTGTTGGGAAACTGAGTTTAATAATGAAAAGCAACGGCTCAATGTCTGCCTAGAGATGAACACATTTTAATCAGTCAAGAGTTCCTGCGAGGACATCCGGCTCAGAAACATTGATATTAACAACGGAAATTATAACATGGTGGTGTAACGGTGAGTAGCGCTGCCGCCTTACAGCAGGAAGGCCCCGGGTTCCATTCGCAGGTCGGGTACTTTTCTGTGTGAAGTTTGCCTATTCTTCCCGTGTCCGCGTGGGTTTTCGTTGCATACTCCGGTTGCTTCCCACAGTCCAAAGACACGATGCCTAGGTTAATTGTCCTGACTGAATTACCCCCCTTGGTGCCCTGAGATGTTGTAACTGGCTTACCCCACCATCTGGACAACTGTTAAAATGAGCTACATTGCTCAACGGTTTCTTCCAGCTTAAGTAAAAATGACTGACTGAGCTACATCAGTGTTCTCCAACCTATTGAAACCCAAGATTATCTTTAGAATATAAACGCAACACGACATATACCCCCCCCTTGTCCGCGTGGGTTTTCGCCGGGCACTCCGGTTTCCTCCCACAGTCTAAAGAAATGCTGCTGCATGAGTTAATTCGCCTGCTGACAAAATTGCCCCTGGTGAGGCTCCGGCTCACGGCGACCCTGTACATGATCAAGCGGTTTCTGACAGTGAATTAATGAAACAGAGAGGGCAACACACGGACCAGGCAGCAAACTCACAGAGATCGCTTTTGGTTTGTTGCACCGTTTGTCCACGGTGATTGCCGTCTCAACTCGCGAATTTATTTATTGTCCCGTTGCCAGCCAATGTGGAGTCGGCGCCATGGCCCAATCGGTCTCGGTGCCCGGTGTTGACGTTTATAATAGATTGCCGTGTCGCTCCGCGCCAGCCTCCTCGCCTTTTAATGCGATCATAACGCGCTTTATCAGCCGTGTTTGCGGTAATTATTACTTTCAGATGAATCACAACGTGCCCTGTTTACCGGACGGTTTTAGGCACGTGCGGAGAGGAGGTGGTGTTGTCGTGGAATTATGCTAAGAGACGCAAAGAACGACACGTGTAATAGAGAATATCGCTAAGCCAGAGACGTAAATAGAGAGATGCTTATTCTTACAACAGAAAATACCCAGTGCAATGCTGCGTGTAAATGATTATTTTTTTTTGTTTGGTTGATTTATTATATTTCTACGTATATATATTTTTTGTAAATGTGCTTGTTTGTTGTGTCGCAGGAATCCTGTAAAGAGCTTGCAAGTTCACTGGGTATTTGTTCTGCTGTAATAATTAAGATCTATCTATCTGCGATACAGCAAACGTTCCAACTAAGCAAGGCTCATAGAGACTCGTAGAGATACATAAATATATTTTGACGACGTTTTAAAATAACATAACATGTAGGCCTGGGAATCCCCCAGGAAGAGCTGTAATCTGTTGCTGAGGAAAGGGATGTCTGGTCCACTCTCCTTGGACCGCTGCCACCGCGACCCTCACCAGGACAAGCGGTTTAGAAAATGGATGGATGTACCATTTAAAATGCCGCGTGGCACAGAATTCATTCAACGTTGAAGGCATCCGCTCCAAGAGAGAACGGCTTAGAGCCGGGAGGAAACCACAGAGAGGCGGAGGGGAGGCAGCCACGCGGTTAGCCGACGCCAACATTTGCCAGACGGTAACGAACAGCCAGTAGATTTGTGCAGAACGCGTCACTCGACTAACGAACGAGTTGAAATCAGGAGAGGGAACATGCCCACTATCCCCGGGCAGCGTTCCGAGCGCGACATCACGGCGCCTGTCCGCCCCGTACTTTATTTATCTCCTGCTTCAGCCGCGGCTAATTGAGGCAACTGAAGCCTGAATGCTTAAACCACTGATTCGCTCCAGACTCAATTAGGCACGCCCCGCGCCGCCAATAAATAAAACATGGAGCGGATAACACGCTGTTAAAGACTGCGCTCGCTTCTAGTCACGAAAGGCCCTCCTCAATTAGACGGAGATTTACGCGTCGTACGGTTGATGTTGCTGTTGAGCAACAACTGTGATTTTAAAAACCCAATGTGGCCTAAAGATTAAGGGTTTAATCGGTGTGTATTAGCTGCTTTAACATATGGCTCTGAAACAACAACAATAAAACGTGGAACAGAAACTGAAAAGGGTGCAAATAAGCATGAAGAGATGTTGTTGTTGAGAAGAGCGCTCGACACGGCTTTTCCGTACATCGGTACAGATGTTGTTGTCGTGGGTTTAAACGGCCGTTATACAGGTTGACCCGGGTTGAGAGCAATTCTCGTACATCGAGCTGCAAAAACCTACAACCAAATACATCACGTCAACTGTTTAGAAACGTGAGCGGGCTTGCACAGCACACGTCACTGGAAGGAATGGCGATCGACGGTCAAGAACAGTGACGGAACAGCAACCAAGGAATGGAATACGCATGTGAGGACGTCCGAGCACGTCCACCGGGGAGATGGAGCGATGAACTCGGCGCGTGCGCAGCGTGCTAGGTGGATTGCTACACCGTTGGACGGTTGCTGATAGCGATTGCCGTACACGCGGTCCACTTTGATTAATGTAGTGAAGGTCTCCGACACTTACATTTGACTGATTCCCAAAAGGACCCAGGGCGCCACGGAAAATTAATAACCATTTTACTAGAGGTGGCCAGAAGCCGCAGAGGTCAAAGCACCGGAGTCAGCACCACAGAGACCCCGGCTTTGAATGTGGTGGCTGCCTGTGATTGCACCGGGTTCCCACGTCTAGCGATAACGTCAGCCTCCTCACCAAATGCCTGACCACACCCCAAAAAAAAACCCAAGCAAAATTTAATTTGGTTTTCACTTAATTAGGTTTAATTTCACCTCTGATACCAAAACGTATCCGCCTAACGTGAATTCGGTTATTATTATTATTACTTAACGCGAGCACAGAAAGGCTTTTTTTATTAAAAGGGCCGAAGAGAGTGAGTGGGTTGTGCGGAGCCAAAATGACTGGACTGTAATTTGCAAGGCACGGTGCCCCGTGGTGGCATCGTGATTGTTTAAGTGGCACAATCAGCGATGATTCAGGCAGCTGTAGTCGTGTTTATAATTGGTTGTGTTGTGGCAGAGGACACCTACGGGTTACAAGCTGCTGAAAGAGAGCATAAACGTCGTTGTTAATGTGACACGGCAAATGAAACATCCCTCAAATCGCCATATAGTAACAAACCGCTATTTAAGCCCATCACATTTCTGGGAGACTCAATCAGGAAATATGGTGAGCCGGGTGCCGGGTTCGATTCCCGGCTCGGATGCCTTTCTGTGTGGAGTTTGCACGTTCTCCCCGTGTCCGCGTGGGTTTTCGCCGGGTACTCCGGTTTCGTCCCACAGTCCAACGACATGCTGCTGCTTAGGTTAATTGGCCTGCTGACTAAATTCCTCCCCCCCCCCCAGTGTCCTGAGATATCGTGACTTGCTTACCCCACCCCGCTGGACAAGTGTTAAAAAGAGCAGCATGGCTCAACGGTTCCTTCCGGCTTAGATACAAACGGACTGACTGGCACGGGAGACGGATTGTGGCATCACAGGGCCGTCCGGAACGGCAGCGACATGGCAGAGAACTTCATCCAGGAGTGGATAGAGCAGGCGCGAGGCATAAGCAGAATAGTCAAATGCTTAGGACCCCTAGCAGCTCAACGGGAGTCCTATTTTCATCTCATCTCATTGTCAGAAACCGCTTAATCCCGTGCAGGCTCGCGGTGAGCCGGAGCCCATCCTGGCAGACACAGGGCACAAGGCAGGGGAACACCGAGGATGGTACGCCAGTCCATCACAGGGCACCGGGGGCAATTTAGTCATCAGGCAAATTAACCTATTCGCTTCTTATTTTTATTATTATTTATTTTCATAAAAAAATCTTGCCTGGGGGCCCAGAACATATTTCTGGCTTAGGGCCCCCATTGGCCTAGTCTCCGGCACTTGAGAAGATGGTGAAATTAATTCTGTTTTTTCCTTTGACTTTGCCCATCCTTGTCCGCCCCTGACTGGACCCGCGCCTCTCCTCCCCGCGGTGCCCCCAGCCTTCTGCGACGGCGGCTGCAAGAACGGAGGCAGCTGCGTGTCGCCCAACGTCTGCCTGTGTCAGTCTGGCTTCAAGGGCGAGCACTGCGAAACCGGTGGGTGACTCCAACGCACACACTCGCTTCGAATTCGATTCGATTCTTCGAAGCGTGACGGTTATATGACAGTTTCCCATTGCAACAAGTTCTTCTTTAGTTGCAGACAGCCCTTCAGCATTTAGAAATATAATAGTCAGTGCTGGCCTTAAAGGCGGGCATTGGCCTCTCTTCTTGCTCCAGACTGAGGGGCTTCTTGGCATCTGTTGAACTTCTGGACATCGTTGTCTTTCAGCTCGGCTTCGAAGTGTTTGGTAGAATATGCAGGTAATACCAAGTATTACTTGACAGGGATCGCGACGTGAACGCTTCTACCTTGATCCCCACACTAACTGTTTCACCGCTAACATCTTAATGTATAGCAGACCGAAGTGTCTGGCAAATGTTGGCACCGGCTTACTGCAGCTGCCTTATCCCGCCCCCCACCTCTCTGTGGTTCCGCGCGCCTCTGAGGTGTTCTGCTTTCTCTTCGAGAATGAATGCTGCGCGGTGCTTTATAAGCTGCACGTGATAAGTATTCGCGTTTCTACGGGCATTCAATATCAGACCCGCTCTCCGTAAGCCCGTTCTCTCCCTTGCATCCCTCCCTCCCTCGCACCCCACCCACTATTCCCTCTCCTCCCCAACCTACCGCCAAAGCCACAGCACAGCGCACATAATTAGTTAGCAATATTATACTAAACACCACGAGTTAGTTGAAGATACCCCAGCGCAAACACGGGGCACTGACGATGCCCTACACGAGACGCGCGTCTCCCACCGCGTTAGCCCCGTGACCTAATGACCCCGTCCAAGGGTGGCCCGGCAGTAAAACGAGCAGCCCCTTTAACAAGCGACCTCATCGTGATCCCGGAGAAAGTGGCCTACATTGCACGTGTCAGGCTCTCGTGAGAATCTGGGATTGAGCCAATTTGGCCGGTTCGCGGGCCAGGCCCGGTTTTAAGTGTTGGTGCGGAACGTGTTCGTGGGAAGTGATGCGGTGGGGGAGATTTGCAGACCTCGCGGATGAGTGCACTTTATTAATTGTAGCGTCGCCGTGTCCTGCGCTGCCTTGACGTTAATTTCAACCTGAAACCCTCGCCGCAAACTTTCCTGAGCTCCTGATGAGATATCGGAAAGTTTAATAACGGCGGCGCGCGGAAGGCGTATCCGTGAGTGGTGTGTTGGCTCTGTCTCGCTCCCGTTACTGTTTAGCGTCCGCACGGGGTAATTTAGTATGGTGGGCATCCACGAGACCATTCAATCATCCGCACTGAGTGCTGTTAATGGGACGCCTGCGTTTCAGTTGATTTAGAGCAGTTGATGATTAGTAGCCGACTTATAAATACCGACCCATGAGTCACACTTTATATAATGCGGCGGATCACTGATTATTTAATCAGAAGGGTTAGCAGACACAGTGCACTAACCGCTACATCACCAAAGACAACGAGCTGCGGCCTACGTAGGCCATCGCGGCACGCAACGGGGAGGGTGGCCAGCACCACCACGCCCGGCCGCCTTTGTCTCCACAGTGGCGATGTTTACACACCGCCGCCCTGCCCCCGATAGTCAGTTTGGGTTTTTGAAAATTGCTTTTGAGGAACCATCGTGCGGATGTGCTCCGTGAGATGACGTCGCGAAATCGGACTTGACCTCCGCGTGGTGCTCCTCTCAGCAGGTCGCGCCAGGCTCGAGCCCCACACACGCCGTATCCCCTAAGTGGCATCGCGTGTTTCCATGATTTAGTGATGACGCTCGCGAGAAGGCAGGAGTAACCCTTGCGAGTGCGGCGGAAGAGAAAACTCCCGAGTTTGAACGTTGTCGCGAAAATGCCATCGATGAGCCGTCGACCTTGGGTTTACGATGCGGTGAACCTGGTGATTTCAAAAATGCGATTGTTATTATTTATTCGCAGCTCTTGTTTTGCCGTTTGAAAAATATTTTCACATTCGCTTCGGGCCTAGGAAGGAATTTTCTGTCAAGGGATTTTTTTTCTTACAGTCTTCTTCTTCTTTGCGATTCTTCGAAGTACGATGGTCAGCCTCTGGACATCGTTGTCTTTCAGCTCCTCGGCTTCGAAGTGTTTGGTAGAATTCGCAGGCAACACCAAGTATTACCTGACAGGGATCGCAATTCCGTGTGTTTATTCTAAAATAAATAAAATGTTAAATATGGGCCGACATTCTCATCCTAATTAGATAGATGTTTATTGTTACAGCAGAAAATACCCACTATCTCCAACAGCTTGCATTTCCAACCCACGGCAGCCACAGTTTTACCGACAACCACCGTGCAGAATCTCGGCTTTTCCGATTGACCGTTCAAGACACTGGGATTGACCGGTCTATCGCAATCGAATGGTTGGAGACCACTGAGCTACATTATATGATAAACCCAGCTCAGAGGTGGTGCCACAGATTGGCGCAAAGTTCCATGACAACAAGACAATGAACCCAATGCCTTGGCCTTTCATTCATTCACCCATTGTCCATCCATCCATTTTCACAAGCCGCTTAATCCTGTACAGGGTCGCGGTGAGCCGGAGCCTTCACTCATTGTCAGAATCCGCTTAATCCTGTACACAGTGTACAGGGTTGTGGTGAGCCGGAGCTTATGCTGGCTGACACAGGTCACAAGGCAGGGCTATACGTAGGATGGGACGCCAGTCTATCACAGTGCACTGGAAGCAATGTAGTCAGCAGGCCAATTAACCTATGCAGCAGCATGTCTTTGGACTGTGGGAGGAAACCGGAGTGCCCGGCGAAAACCCACGCGGACACGGTGAGAACGTGCAAACTCCACACAGAAAGGCACTCGAGCCGGGATTCGAATCCAGGCCCTTCTTGCTGTGAGGCGGCAGCACTATTCACCGCGCCACCGCGCCGCTCCGCCTTGGCTTTTCGTTTAGTCAAATCTACCGCAGTTCTCTTGGCTTGTGAAAGCCCTTGCGTGCCAGAGTAAAGGTAAAACAAACGATGAAACTTATTCTGGAGTAACATTGCCAGGAGCGACTTCAAAAAAAGCGTTTAAAAATATACTGCCGAGCAGAGCAATCCTGCGCCGCGTTAGTGGATCGATGTTTTTTTAATTCAATCTCTGTTCGAAGGGGGCTGTCGGGTCGAGGGTTAAGTCGCGGGTATCAATTGCCTGTAGCAGATTGACCGCGTGTGCTGCATAAAAACACAGCGAGTATAATATTAAAATATATAAATGTTATAATATTTCAAACTGATTGCTTTTTTTGATTTAAGCTGGGCGTGGCTCTTTTTAACAGTTATCCAGCAGGGAGAGGGAAGCAAGTTGCAACATCTCAGGGCACTGGGGGCAATTTAGCCAGCAAGACAATTAACCTCGGCAGCAGCGTGTCTTTGGACAGTGGGAGGAAACCGGAGTGCCCGGCAAAAACCCACGCGGACTCACGGGGTGAACGTGCAAACGCCACACATAAATTAATCAAACCCAGGACTTTCTTTGCTGCGAGGCGGCAGCACTGCGAGCCTATATTTGAAAGGCAATTTTCTTTATTATTATTTCAAGGGGGATATCCAGGCTGATTCAGGAAGATGACTAAGTTGTAACGAAGGTTAAAGCAAATAGGGAAGAAAAAAAAACCCCACTATCCCAGCCATAGATGAGCTCATGGTTCCCTCGGAGCGTGAAAGGCTAATTGCCCTGACATTAAATTCTGAGACAGTGACAAAGCTGTTGCCATCCCACTGCCACTCCGGCTGCGTCTCTGCCTATTCCCTTTTTGAAACACAGCCGGCACATTAACATATTCAAATTACAGTTGACATTTAATAAAGAATCCCGCTCGCTTTGTGCGAACGTTCTGAAACACGCGCAAAAAAAAGACTAAACTACCCGTAAGAAAAAGGCGAAAGTAATTCTGACACGTTTGACAGGAAACCAACACGTAAGAAAGTGTCATCGTTCTGCGCTATCAAATGTCACGCTTGTGGGCATCAGCGCGCGTGGCGACTTGAAATGTCTTTCGAAAGGTGGACCGTGCTCCGTGGCACGGCGGCGCCAGAAATATTTCATCTAAATGCAGAGTTTACATCACATTCTAAACAGGCAGGGAGTGGAGCGGTGGTGCACTGGTTAGCGTGCGGCGATATTAACCCGGGCCCGGTGCCCTGCGATGTTGTAGCTTGCTTACTCCACCCCACTGACTCCTATATTTAATTAATATTAATAATAAAAATTGTACATTTATAACGCGCACATATTCATTCAATGTCAAAGGTATTCATTCGACGAGAGAACGACTCAGAGGCACGAGGAAAGCGCAGAGAGGCGGAGAAGGCAGCCAGGCGGTTTTGCCGGCGCCATATTGCCACACACTGCTTCCTATATATTATGATGTTATCGGCCAAATAATTAATGAGTGTTATTTTTTTACTAACGCCCATCTTTAACGCTGGCGCCCATCTCTAACACTGGCTCCCATCTCTTACGCCTTCCCGCTGGACAACTGTTAAAGCGAGCGACGTAGCTCAACGGGTTCTGCCAGCTTGAATACAAACTGACTGACCTGAACTTGATAACCGGCCGCGATTAACATTGTGAGGCTACACTGCCCCACGACCGAGCAGCGGGGAGAGCCTTGCATTTGTTGATTCACACTGACCACCCCATGGTGAAGGAATGGTTAAACGACCCGTTTGACTGATGCGGCATGGGGAGGACTTCATTTCCAGCCGTGAGTTCACAAATGAGCTCTAAAGTGTTATCGTACAAAACAGGTCCAGATGTCCCATCCTGTCTAGGTGGTATCTAAGCATGCTTGTAATCCAGCATTAAAGAGGCAAGGGTTGGTGAATCACACGAACCTTCGGGAACTCACTTTCCGTGGATACTGAGGTGTTATACCCTCTGAACAGATGGTACAGCAAACCTAAACACTAGCTGTCCGATAACTGCTCATGTTGGTTAATTCGTGCGTTTGTTGTATCGCGGGAATCCCGCTTTCAGAGCTTGCACGCTCACTGGGTATTGGCTGCTGTAATAATACACATGTATCTATCTTGACATATGGCGGAGAGCAGAGCTTCGGCAATTGTTGGTCTTCTTCTTTGCGATTCTTCGAAGCACGATGGACAGCCTCTGGACATCGTTGTCTTTCAGCTCGGCCTCGAAGTGTTTGGTAGAATTCGCAGGCAACACCGAGTATTACCTGACAGGGATCGCGACGTGAACGCTTCTACCTTGACCGCCAGGTCGTGAGCCGGCAATTGTTGGTGCCGGCTCACGACCTGGCTGCCTTCCTGCTTGTATGTGGTTCGTCTTGCCTCCGAGTCGTTCTCTGGCTTGCGAGAGTGAGTGAATACTGTGCAGGGGGGGAGGTTCGAAGTTGAAATTATTAATATTATTATTTTAGGTAACTCTGAGAGGACGTGTAACGCGTAATGCGTTAGCAGCTTTATTTTTACCACTTCATTATAGTTTAATGCGTAGTAAAAATTGCATAAGGCCAGCTTTTAGCTCTGCGTGTAAAGGAAGCCTGAGGCCATTGCCAGGAACACACGCACCCAGATTAGATGTGACAGCTCAGCAGTTACCATCGGAGAGTTAGTGATGAATATTCTGACGTTATGGCTGTAGAAACACTATTGTCATGTTCCATAATGCTCCATTGTTATCACACGAATCATGGCGTGCTCGCTCACCAAACACACGATCCCCAACACGCCGTGGGGGAGACCTTCATCCAGCAGTGGATTCACTCTAGCAGCTCTGATTTGCTGTTAGTCACGATGACCGAATGACAATTGCCGGCCAAAGTTCTTTCGGGATAGCTGTGTCGACAGATTCCCTCGACCGCTGGGCTCGACCGCTGGACTTGTTCGCGGCGCTGGTCCGGCCTCGATTAAAGGGGGGAAGACAGCGCCGCAAATTAAGACCATAGGACCTAAGGACCTTTTTGCCGTTGTACAAATACAGTAGAACATACGAGGTTTTACCCTTACCGGCAATACGAACACAGTGTTAAGATGTTCAAACACTGAGTGGACACCTTTTTGCGAATCCCCCCAATCCCACCACAAAAACAAAGATCCCCTGTATAGCCTGAACAGACTGTAGGGGCAAGTGCCGTTAGCGAGCACCTATGAAGTTCGACACGGCACACGAGGGGGTGGGTGACCAGCACCACGCCCGGCCGCCTTTGTCTCCCTAGTGGCGATATTTACACACCGCACTAGGTTACTCAAATATAATAATAATAGCATTTATATAGCGCCTTTCACCCGAGGGTCACAAAGCGCTGCACAAGGCTGTGGAGAGAACGACATGTCAACAACGACGGAGAACGGAAAATCAGCAACAATTTGACCTAGGGGAGGCCCGGCACCGGTTCAAAAAATTCGAACTCTGGTCGCCAGATTCGTCGGCCCAGTGTGCTAACAACCACTGGGCTACCCGCTCCCCGCCACACACGCGCCGCCCCACGCCTCCGCTCGCGTGATTTGTTAATTACGAGCCAGCGAGAGAAGCGCCATCAACCTGCTGCTGCGCAATAAACGTGGCTGGGCTCACGGCCCGCGGCTGCAGGCGTCCAACTGTCACCGGCGTAAATAATTCACCCGGCGAGCACCCCGGGGCTAAACTCGCGACGACGGAGCGCGGTGGAGGAAGGCTGAGGGGGGGTGGGGGGTGGAGGGCAGCAGACTGCTGCCTCTAATTTACGTGGCAATTACGCTGGCTGGAGAGTTACAAGTGTGGCCACTTTGGCAGAAGTTCGCGACTGCGCCCGGGCTGAGTTTCCGCCGAAGTTAAGGCCGTTGCCGCAAAAACGATCCTCGCCTCGTAGATAACTTTTTTTGTTGGACGTGATGACCTTTTTTCGTGTTATATTGTGCCCGCGTTCAATTAAAGTCAGCCAGTCAGTTTTCGTTTGAGCTGGAAGAAACTGTTGAGCTACGCGGCTCTTTTTTTATAGCCGTCCAGCAGGGAGGGGTAAGCAGACTAAGGGCACAAGATAGGGTCATACGCGGGATGGAACGCCGGTCCATCGCATGGCAACGGGGACAATTTACTCAGTAGGCCGATTAAACCTACGCAACAGAGACTCTCTTTTGCTTTCAGCGCGAGCCCCCGATTCTATCCTCGACAGCGTTGCAAAAATCTGCGGACTTTGAGGCAGCAAGAAAGCGAGACTTGTTCTGGTGGCGGGTGCGCAGGGGGGATGAGGGAGCGAGGGAAATTAAACTTTCTCCGGCCAAGGCCAACGCAGCGACAACATTCATCGAGGGAGGATTCGGGCGGTGGCGCGAAAGGGAGCCGTTGTTGGGTGGCAGAGTGGCGCAGTGCTTCCCAAGGCGGTTTGGTTCCCGCCTCGGGCGCCGTTCTGTGCGGAGTTTGCGTGTTCTCCCCCCTGTTCTGCGTGGGGTTTCTCCGGTCACTCAAGTTTCCTCCCACAACTAAAAAAACTAAAAATGTCACTAATTGGATCATAACATAACATATGTCTGGCGGGTTGGCGGCGGCTGACCGCGTGACTGCCTCCACCCCCCCCACACACCTCTCTGCGAAATCCCTGCAGCGCCTCGGGACCTCCGGGTGAAAAGGCGCTCTATAAAAGCAATTAATCGTTAACTATTATTGCAATGGCCCTGCGACGGACTGGCGTCCCGTCCTCGGCATACCCCTGCCCTGCGCCCTGTATCTGCCGGGATAGTCTCCGGCTCACCGCGACCCTGTAACAGGATTAAGCGCTTTCTGAAAATGGGCCGGATGGATGTTATTCGCAACGGCGGGACCCGTGCGTTCTCCGGCGCCGGTTTAATTATCGGAGTGATTCAATTATTCGCCGCGTCGGCGCGCTCGCGGTGGCGCCGCGTGTCCTGGCGGAGCCATCGGCGGGCCGAGCGATCCCCAGCGATCTACGAGGGCTTTGCACCGTCTCGACTTCCTTGTGTTCTCAAGGTTTATGGCGGATTACGCCTGCGAGCCGCGTGCGCCCCCGCTTCCCCGCCGTCACCTTTGTGTTTGATTTTCGAAATCCGACCATCCCGCCTCCCCCCCCCCGGGTCGTCTTCTCTCCTCTTTCTCGCGCTGTCTCTCTCCCCGAGTCTCATCCACGCGGTTCCGCGTCGGATCCCGCTGCGCGCGCGCGCTGCGTTTTACACAAATCCCTTCGCTCGCATAAAATCGAATTACCGCCTCGCTGCGCCCGGAAGCGAGTCGGCCTTGCCAGGTGTCTTGTAAATGGGACGTAAAGTAAAGAATTAACGGGTGAGAGAAGAAACTCAGTTTCGGAGCAGACCGGCGAAACGCGCATTTGCCGGAGACCGTCGAGCCATTCGGCGACGTATTTTATAACGCCCCGTCACGAAACGCCTTGAACGATGCGGAGATTTTCAATTGAAGCGTGGTTTTATTATTTTTTGAGAGGCTCCGGTCGGACGTGACAAAAACGAGCGACTGACTCTCTGTCTCCCCTCCTCCCGCTCCCCGCACCGGCGTCCGGATGCTCTCCCGCAGATGTGGACGAGTGCGTGGCCGGGATCGCTCAGTGCCACCCCAACACGCACTGCGTCAACCTCCCCGGATGGTTCCACTGCGAGTGCCGCGCCGGTTACCACGACAACGGCAGCTTCGCCCTCAACGGAGAGAGCTGCACCGGTCAGACGACCGAAGTCGCACCCTGTGCCAGCCCGTGCCAGCCCGTGCCAACCCGCCGCACTGCGCTCGGCGCAATCGCATGGCGGCAAACACCGCGAATTGCCGATTCCTAATTCGGATTATCGGGTTTGGGGGACGGAAATCGATCCGATCAAGTTTGTGTCGTTGAGATGCGGATTTGTGTCTAGTGGCGACAGAAATGTTGTTTTAAAACAGTAGCAAGCGTCGATTTCATAATAGTGACCCAGCCAACGTGAGGATGATAAGATTCTAATCATTTTTTAGTATATATTTTTAAATTATAGTATATCCCTTTTATGGGTTAGTGTTGTAAACCCGCCTCCACCTGACAGCCAATTAGTAAGGTTTGACACGTGAACAAAACGTGTCAATTCTTTACTTGTAACCCGTAAAATGGATATACTACGGATAACATTTGTCACGAAAGCCTTCATGTTACGTTTTTAAAACCATTTCTTTGAACTGGACAAGCGGAAATAAGAAAACATTACAAAGTCCATTTTTTTGTAAATAGCTTTAACTTTACAATATTGAATGCAAATCATGCATGGCCCTGTTTTCAATCCACCGCTTAGATAAGGGTCTCACCTGACGCGTGTCAGTGCGGCTCGATGATGGTGGGGAGCGTAGAATTACAGTACAACATCGCACCTCCCCGCCATGGCCTATTGCAACCCGGCTGCCCGTGGCAGTCACCCATCCATTCACTATCCAGTCTCACACTTGCAGTGCATCGAGATGCGGCACGTGGCAGGTACGGCAGAAATATTATCAACACAATACTATCCTGGCGTATGCGATCTGTTCACACGCATGAAATTCATACTTGTTATAAAATCAATTCCGCGGTGAGGAAACTGCTGCCCTGCGCCAAACTCTAAGCAAAGCCGCTGCCAAAAGAGCAAAATCACGTTTAGAACGAAACTGACACGAAGCCTCATTATGATTGTATTTCGGAAGTTCTTTGCAGACACGCTGGCAGGAGCGTGTGTCACGCTACCCACTGCACGTGTCGTGTTACTCTTCCTCCCAGTGCCATGTGTCACCTCTCCACCCCTTCATCCCGCCATTAAAATGTTCTTCGTGTTGTTGTGTTTGTGTTTCATCGTCGTGTCCTCTCGCCCGTCTCACCGCGGACAGCCCCGTGGGTCGTGGCCTCCCGATGAGTGACAGTCGACTCGAATCCCTCGGCCCCCCGTATCCCCCGCCCGCCCTCCCTCCCTGCCGCTGCCGCAGTGGCGTGCAGAGGTTTGGTGATGCCCGGGGCCAACTCCGACCCCTTGAATGTATGCCCCCAAGACTCAAGTCTCGGGCCTAGTACTGAGAAATGTTGCACTTTTCAGTTCTGTCTCGGAGGCTGCCATTAAAACAAGCCATCTGGTGACAACTTTGGGAACTATCATTCATTCATAAAATGAGTTGTAAGGCAGTTACTACAACGTGTCGACGGTCGTCGACAGGACACTGAAAAAGTTAATCGGCATCGCGCACAGTATTTACACGTAACCGATTCTCTACTCTTCTCTCGCTTGTTAAAACACGGATCCACATTCACACCAGCTTGTGGGACTGTTTAATTTCACTCTTTGATTGGATGCCCCCCTAAAATGGATGCCCGGGTCCGTCGCCCCCTCTGCCCCCCCCCCATTCTGCACGCCACTGCAGACATTGACGAGTGTGCGACCGGGCGGCACAGCTGCCAGAACCAGACGGTGTGCGTGAACCTGGAGGGCAGCTACGACTGCCGCTGTCCCAGCGGGCAGCACTGCAGCGGCGAGTGCCTGCACGACGGGCAGACCAAGCGCAACGGCCACGTGTGGACCCTCCCTGGCGACCGCTGCTCCGTGTGCACCTGTGTGGTGGGTCTCACCTGGGCCGACTCCTGATCTAAAAGGCGCTCTATAAATGCTATTATTGTGTCTGTGGCGGGTCTCACTTGAGATGGGTTTTAATCGGCTTTACTTACCTGTGTTGACGTACATGCATGGCGGGGCTCACCTGGGGTTGCTTACCTGTGCTGACTTGCCTGCGGTGGTGGGCCTCAGCCGGAATGCGTCTAAACCAGGATTATTTACCTGTGCTGATATACCTGCATGGTGTGTTTCACCTGTGCTGACTTGCCTATGGTGGATCTCACCTGGGATGGGTTTAAACAGGGGATACTTACCTGTGCTTGCTTACCTGCGTAGTGGGTCTCACCTTGGCTGATCTACCTTTGCTGATTTGCCTGTGTGGTGGGTCTCACCTAATATGGGTTTAAACAGGGCAAACTTACCTGTGCCGACGTACCTGCATAGTGGTTCTCACCTGGGCTGACTTACCTGTTCTGACTTGCCTATGTTGGATCTCACCTGGGATGGGTTTTAAACAGGGCATACTTACCTGTGCTCACGTACCTGTGTAGTTGGTCTCACCTGGGCATACTAACCTATCCTTACTTGCCTGTGCAGTGGGTCTCACCGAGAGACAAAACCCATATCGATCCCGCGATCCTTATCAGCCGCCCGTGTTTGCGCGCAGAACGGCCTGGTGTTCTGCCGGCGGACCATGTGCGAGTGTGACAACCCCAACGTGGACCTGTTCTGCTGCCCCGAGTGCGACAACCGCATCACCAGCCACTGCGAGAGCCAGGACGGCCAGGTGGCGTACCGCAGCGGGGACACGTGGGTCCACGACTGCCAGTCATGCCGCTGCCTGGTAAGATAGATAGATAGATGTTTATAATAATAATAATAGCATTTATAGAGCGCCTTTCACCCGAGGGTCACAAAGCGCTGCACAAGGGCCGCGAAGAGAAACGTCATGTCAACAATGAAAGAAAAAACAACCGATAAAAACCAAAGGAACAAAAATTAAATGATTAAGGCTGCTTCGAATATACCAAAAGGTCGTGAAACTGGCAATCTTAAGAGCGGCAAAAATCTGCCAGCATTTATAGAGCACCTTTCACCCGACGGTCACAAAGCACAGGGCTGTGGAGAGAACGGCACCCCAACAACGATAGAGAACGGAAAATCTGCAACTTTTTTTTTTAGGGTTTTTTTTTTTTTACGGCAGAAAGTTGAAATGAAAAAAATGATGGAGTTCGTAACATTCAAAATCGGCGGGCAGGTTTGGTTGAGTTTTTACTTTCCTCCGGCTTCAAACCGCTAAGGACGATCCGCCACGGCTGCGGGCGATGGAAGCTCACGGCAGACTTTGCCGCGCGACGCTTTTAATGCCCTTTTATTCCCGTCCGTTAATTGCTACGTGGATTTGTGGCAGTCATTTTCGCCTCTTCAAAAAGGCTTCGCTTGGAATATATACGAGTAACCTTTCCGGTGTATAGAGGCACTTTACTCTCGCCCCGTCTCATTGTTTTGAAATAGCCGCTTTGCGAAGGCGTTATTGTATAAACGCACGGTGTGTGCTTTGTGAAGTTCAGGAGGTTAATACCACGCCGGAGCGCTGAGCCAGCAACACCATTAATATCCTGATTTCGGCAGGGTGGTGCAGCGGTAACATCTGCGCCTCACAGAATGACGGTCCTGCCTGAAGTGGTTTGATTCCCACCTCGGGTGCCTTTATGCGTGGATAGATAAGTGTACGGCATTAATTTGTGCAGGGATCAAACATTAGCCATAATCATAAAGTGTGGAGTTTATGTGTTCTCCCCCTGTTCTGCGTGGGATTCCTCCGGGTTCTCCGGTGTCCACCAACACCATGGCTAGCTACTGCTTCTCTGTGGTTTCCTCTCACCTCTGAGTCGTTCTCTATTCCAAATAATACCTTCGTCATTGAATGAATATTGTGTCATGCATTATGAATTGTATTATACATCATACATAGATTCCGTGATTAAATCGAGCTGTCAAGAGCAGTGAATTAATGGTCTCAGGCTGGAAACTAATGACTGCACGTGAAAAAAAAATCCACCACATTATAATTGGTTTCTCAGAATTAAACAGGTAACCTTATTACATTTATGTACTGCCTTTTGCCCAGAGGTTCCAGAGCGCTGCAGGAAACCGGAGCGAGGTAGCATGGGGAAGGTAGCCACGCGGTCAGCCGGCGCCAATCGACCGGACACTTCACCCTATATATCAGAACATGCAAACTCCATGCAGAAATGCGGCACCTGAGCCAGAAATCCAAACCCCCGGGTTAATTTTTTTTTGCCGAGCGACCCTCGGTGCTACCCAGCTTGCCAAACGCGCCACCCTCTCAGCCTGTCCTTCGATTGCTCGTTCCGGCTGGACACACAGCAGGGGGAGGTGGACTGCTGGCCCGTGCCGTGCCCCAAGCTGCGCTGCCGCCACACGGTGCTGCTCGAGGGCAACTGCTGCGCCCGCTGCGTGGACGGGCCGTGCCACGCGGACACCAACAACGCCGCTGCCGTCGCCGTGCCGGATCTCACCAAGAGCTGCCGGGACGAGCGAGGGTCGCAGCGCCTCGGCGGGTCCTCCTGGCGGCCGGAAGAAGGGCCGTGTACCATCTGCCACTGCCAGGTGAGGTGGTGGGCAGGCGCGTCGCAGCCGCGAGTGTTGCGGGTGTTGCAGTAGTAGTAATAATAATAGTATCATTTATAGAGCGCCTTTCACCCGATGGTCACAAAGCGCTGCACAGGGCTGTGGCGGGAACGGCATGTCATTAACATCAAGACAGATAAACTGAGAGTCAAGCAATAGCGATAAATTGTAGGATATAGATCATAACGACAGCAGAAAAATAATAATACTAATGGCAACTACCGAGCGCCTTCTACCCGAGGGTCACAAAGCGCTGCACAGGGCCGCGGAGAGAACGACAAACCAACAACGACAGAGAAGGGTAATCAGACAGCGTTGAGCCGTAGCATCATTGTAGCGTCTGTTTATATGATGAAGCAGCTTCTGACGATGAAGCTTCTGATGATGTCTCCAACGTGGGAGGTTCGAACGTCGTGAAGGAAAGGAGATGAACGCTCAATACAGCTCTCCAAATTGTTGTGATTATTGTAATTGGGTAACAGTTATTAATTGTAATTTTTCTTTTCACAGGATGGGAACATCTGCTGTTCAGCTGACCCTCTGTGTCCTTTTAACATCTAGGGAATTAATTATCATGAAGACAAATAATAAAATGAATATGTACACATCGGTAGTATGGCTGTGCCGTTCTATTTTCGGTAAGTAAAAGCCATTGCAAACAAACGTTTAATTTTAAAAGAAGAATTTAATAACAGTTGGAGCAAAAATACGAGCTCGGTTATCGAAGCGTCTATACGGGATCGAATCGTTAGGATGTAGAACACATCGTTTATTTAAAATGTATTATTGATGTTTGATTTTCTTTAAAGGAAATATCATCCTAAATACAACCGTTTAAACATGTCCAAAATAACTTATTGTGGATTTAAAGTCACTCCCTGTAAAATTACTTGAATATGATTATTGTTGCTTTCCGTTGGTTCGTATGCTTTATAGGTTTGCTACGTTTACTAATTTGGCTACTTTCAAAAATGTCCATTGTTTTAATTATGCCCTAGGATGGTTATGTGTGCCAAAACGATGATATGTAAATATGAATATTTATGAAAGTTGATTGCATTGAAATGTTTCCGGCTATTTGTTGTACTTTCACAATTATTTTCAGGATCAATAGAAACACGAACAAACTTAAGGTCAAACATCGAAATAAATAAATTACGTCTAAAGGTTTAACCACATTATGAATACACTAGCATGTTGCAAATAATATATTGCTGGCTCGGTAACATAACGAGACGGCTGGGTGACTCAAGTGGCCACACCACTGACCCAGCACAGGTCAAACCCTGGGTTCAACTCCACCGCGCGACCCGCGATTAAACCAACTTCTCAAGTGCACGGGAACCGTCTCAGCCTGGTCACTGACGACTCGTCACAAACACAATAAATTACACGACTGCAACTCCGTCACGTAACATACAATATCATAGCAGAGTGTGTGAGAAAGCACACCACGTACACTCTAAAGGGATGAAAGAGGGCACTTAAAAAAAAAGATCTTCGGGAGATGTCGTGTGAAAAATCTCTCTTCCGTGGTCGATCTCAGACTCGAGGCCGCAGAGTGCTCTGCGTGATTTCCCAGTGGATGCGGTTGTCTCGTGACATGAATGTCATTCCGTTGGTCCTGCCGGTTTCTCTATTTTGAGGTCTTTCTTTCACATCGTGTCCATGTCCATGAACCACATCGCCTGCTCACCGGCTGGCTCTCTGTCAATGCTCGGTAGTCTTTCGTGAGCTTACGTTGACATTTTTGAAATACGGTACTGTGCTTCATTTGTGCTGATTGCTTAATAAAGAGCCACAATTCTACACAAGGTGTGATGCTTAACGTTGCTTGAACTGTTGAACATTTTCAGGGGTGACGATGATGATGACAATCGCAATGATGCCCTTTATTTACACAAGAACGCCTAAATGGGTGTCATGATATCTCCTGGGTAGGTGGTGTGGTGGGTAAACAACGCCGCTAGAGAGACAAAGACAGCCGGGCGTCGTGCTGGCCACCCACCCCCTCCCATGCTATGCTGGCCTTTATAGGTGCTATTGGCTAACAGCACTTGACCCTACAGTCGGTCAATGCTACACGGGGGCGCTGTGTATTTGTTCGGCACGATAGTCGACATTTTGCGCTCCGTGTGTTGGGAGATTTAACAGCTTCACGAAAAAGCGTGGTGCGAAACGTCGGACATCGCACTGAACAACACGTGGTACAGTGCAGGAATACACCGGATAGCGGGGTGGCACGGACACCAAATAATATTACAGTTTATTACACGCCGGACATATTCATTAGTGTGCAAGGTATTCGTTCAAAGAGAGAACGACTCGGAGGCGCGGGGAGAAGCAGCCATGAGATTAGCCGGCGCCAACATTTGCCAGATATTTCGTCTTATATATTCCAATTAATGAGTGTGTTTTGGTTATGGGAAACACATCGGTGAAGCCACAGGAAACCCACACAGAACAAAGGGAGAGCACACAAACTGCACACAGAAAAGTGCCCGAGGCAGGAATCAAACCGCCTCGGGCGGGAGCGTCTCTCTGCAGCGTGCCAGCATGCGAAGAGGACATGCGTGATATCACTGTGCCCTCGCACATTTGCCCCCGCGTTCAACGGCACACGTGAAAATCAGTGTTTTACCGATCCCGAGCCGATGCGTTGCTGTTATCAATTGGCGTACTATTGCTACGAACCGGTACAGCCGTGGAAGCTTACAACTGAAATTGCTTATGTCAAGTAAAGACGATCCACTTTGATAAAAGCCCCTTTAACAACTCACGGATATTGTGCCGTGAAATTGACGGAAGCGTATTTGCGTAGCCTCTGAGTGTCTGCGCTGATAATACGACTCCGCGATTATTCACCCACCTCTCGCGGAGAGCGGCATATTTATTTTTTGCGTTTCTCTATTTTGTTAACGGGAGCCAGGATAATGTGCGCCCCAGACCCCCTTTCCCTCTCGCGAATTCCACCCTCGCCAACAGCCTGGGTTCTCAAAGTGTTTCGGAGTTTGTAAGTGTTCCACGGCATTGCAAGTCACGACTACAAAGGACAATCAAGTACAGGTGAAAGCAAAGTACAGCAAAAGAATAATATTAGAATGTGCGAGCAAATTTCATCCGTGTTGTACTGCCAGAGGGCTAGGACACTGTCTCTGCCACTTGTGTCGGCACCTTCGTGAAGTAAATTTAAAGGGAATTGGATACAACAAGAACATTCTGCACCCTAACTTTAGCAAACTGCTGTTTTCACAAGTACAGCACGAAGCAAGTCACACAGCTTAAGGATTTGTTTTGGCATCCGTTTTGCAGTTTATTTCACGAGCATCCTTCTTTGTATTCATTCTGCAATCATTGTTTTTGAGAAACTTTTAATCCGACCCATTACATTGCCCGTCCCCGTGGCTCGTAAAGATTTTGCCGCATTTTTTTTTACAACATTTGAATGTTAATTATAACATTCGAGACGAAAATGGAATTTAAATAAACCCCACCTAGATCACATTTCATAGATACAGTACGTACTTAGGCTATTCAACAAGATGAACGTGAAGCTCCGTTAATAGGACCAACAGATTTAAATACCACTGGGGCAATCTAGTAATGACACCGTTGCGTCAATCAAGTGTTTTTTTTTATATATAACAGCACTGCAATAAATGTCACTCCCGACTGTGATTTAAACATTCTAAGCTTCAAACTAGCGAAGCTTCAAACTTGTGCCGTGCAAATTGACACGGCTGACGAATCTATACAGCAATGCCTATACCTGTTAAACGATGTGGATTCGCTGTCCAATACACCGGTGTGCTGAAGTAGTAAAGATTTGGCACGTTCTGTTCACGGGACAAACCTTAATGATTGGTTGTGTCCGGTTGAGGCGGGTTTACGACACTTACTGTTTACGTGACCCAACCCAAAAGTGCTTTATTCTGGATAATATTGGTCACGAAAGCCTTCATGCTACATTTACAATAATACCTGTTTGTGTTATGTTTGGTTTGCACCGCGTGTTGGCAATGATACATAAGCACAGTCTGAGAACACCAACATGATAGCCGAAACCCCTGATGATGCCTTCAAAGTAGGAGGCGAAACGTCGCGAAGGAGAGAAAAGGAATACTCGACACGGCTGTCCCGAAAGGACAGTTATGGAGTTATAATCATACATCGAGCCGTGAAAACCTACGTCAGTACAAACTTATAAGCATCGTCATTCCCACTGCATTCGAACTTGAAAATACACAGTTAATATGCTGAACAATCGTGCTTCTTCCTGAGGAAGGCATCTTCGTAACAAATTGGTGAGACAGTACGTATGTGTAAATAATGAATTAATTGTTTCAAGGAAAATCCGGTTTAGCCAGTTACCCGGCTAGACTGCAAGGGAGATCCTCGGCGCATCGGCACAGGACAAGACCAATCCGAGCAACGTGATAATTTAAGCATTTACTGAGCTATGCAGGACAGCCACACTCAGTTGTAGTACTCTTTTATAGGAGGGACCTGCGTTGGGTTTGTTTTTATTTTAAGAGGCGTTCAGCCGATTAACGATGTGCGTTTATATACAAGTAGGGGTAGGAAACCGGGGCACCCAGAACAAATCTGGCACCATCTTGGCATGAAGGGAAAGAGGTGGCCAGTAACCCGCCAGCTGTGCAGCCATCTTCCCCGGCGAGCCCAGGGTACGACGATTCCTCGACAACTACGGGCAAGACGTTTCACCCCCCATCGGTGTGTGATCCACCAACCCTCGCCTCCACCGTGATGGATTACAAGTGAGTGGGACCACCGTGCGGCGTTGCTGACGGAGTTAACAACGGAACAGAACGCGTCGAAGGTACGGGCACTAAAGAGTAACGTGTAAACAACAGATTGACGCCGTTAGTGCTGTGGTTATAAGCAGGTGTTGTGTACCTAAGTTGGAGTTGCCACCTCGAAAGCACAAACATCTGGGAAGCGTCTATATCCTGTGTAACTGGCAACTGTGAATGACTTGTTACGTGATAACGTACAGATTGTACAGTTGCCTCAACAAGGGAGGACGATCCTGGGAAGAATTATTATCAACTCCATTTTTGGCGCGCAATTTATTTTTGTGAGCGCAGCGCGTTTACGAACTCGCCCGCTCGGAGCCCGGCTCAGAGATCATCGGTGTGCGTCGCTGAATAGGTGACTTTTGAGGAGTGTTTTGTGTTTTTTAAGTTGTGGGGGAATTTGGTCCGGTAAAATTGATGCAGTAGAACGTTCCGGGTTGTAGGCGCGGCGTCTGAGAAGCGGCGTTGTGTAAAGGTTGTTCGCGAGCGAGAACGGGACGGGTGGCAACCGGACCTGTGTCAATTAATGTCCCCCAGTGCCCTGATATGCTGGACAACTGTTAAAAAGAGCTGCATAGCTCAACGGAGGGCGGCACGGTGGCTCGGTCGGTAGCGCTGCCGCTTCACAGCCGGAAGGACCCTGGCTCGAATTACCGGCTCGGGTGCCTTTCTGTTTGGAGTGTGCGTGTTCTCCCCGTGTCCGCGTGGGTTTTCGCCACTGTCTAAATTGCTCCCGGTGCCCCGTGACGGACTGGCGTCGCATCCTGGGTATAGCCCTGCCTGGCGCCCTGTGTCTGCGGGAATAGGCTCCGGCTCACCGCAACCCTGTACAGGATTAAGCGGTTCCTACCGGCTTAAATTAAAACCGACTTGACTGACGACTGAAAGTTGCAAACGTTCAGGGAGCTTGGCGGTGATGACGGACGATGAAGTAACATTAGTTGCTTTCGCCTCAGGCCGAGGTCAGCTTTGAGACTCTTGCCAGTGGAACCCATCGAGGTTATTATACTCCCCTATTGCCCCCTTTGCTACCAGGCAGAGCGTGCCGCCAGCTCGGGGGTCTCGCTGCTGCTTGACCCACATTTCATCTGTTAATCTTCACCAGATGTGGCCAATCCGAGTCGGGTAAGCGAAGACCGAATAACGCCGTAGAGAGATGCTGCTCGAGTTCATTGCGCGCCAACCTTACTGGGCTTAGCCTAGCGGGGGGCCTCTCGCTTCTCGTAGTGGAGAGATAACTGAAGTCACGTCACCTGCTGCCTAAGCCGCGCGCCGATGCCTCTAAGCTTGCGTGTACGTGGCAATTAGTGAATCTATTTACCCATACATGTGTATCCAGTGAGCTTGCGAGCTCTGGAATCGGAAATTACGTTGATACAACACACGTATAAATTAACCGACATGACCACATTTGATGATTAGTTATGTTTGATTTGTTAAACGTTTTTCCTTTTTCTGTTTAAGTGAGACTTTCTCACTTAGATTTCCGAAGCGGTTCATTCGGGATACGTCGCGAATGAGAGCGAAAAAACGCTCGACACGTCTATCCTGAAAGAACAGCTATGGAGAGCAATTCTCATATACCGAGCCGTGAAAACTCACATCGTGACATTTATTTATGAGAGGGCCCCGGGAGGAGAGGCGACATGACAAATGTCGCAGGTAATACGGGCGCGGCGCAGGTGCGCTAATTTAAACTCCACAAATCGATGCGTCTCGGTTTGAGTGGCTGATAGTGGGTTCGTTGTTTCGGGTTGGTTTGTTGCAGCGAGCCATCCCCGGTGATTGCCGGCTCCTCTCGCCGAGTTGTTGCTTTGCCAGCCTATGTGGAGACGGCACTATCGCCCAATCGGTCTCGGTGCCCGGTGTTGACGTTTATAATAGATTGCCGGCTTTCCTTTTAATGCGATCGTAACGCGCTTTTATCAGTCGTACGTGCTTGTAGTAGTAATTACTATTATTATTTTGTTAATATTAATTACAATTTGCTGTCTTTACCCGAGTGATAGTTGGATCTAAGGAAGTGACGGCCAGCTTAGGGGACGCTGGCAGATTTTTGCCGCTCTTAAGATTGCCAGTTTCACGCCCTTTCAGTGTATTCGAAGCAGCTTTAATAATTTATTTTGTGTTGCTTTGGTTTTTTATTAATTGTTTTTTTTCTGTCGTTGTTGACACGCCGTTCTCTCGGTGGCCCTTGTGCAGCGCTTTGTGACCCTCGGGTGAAAGACGCTCTATAAATGCTATTATTATTATAAAATGCTATTGTAGAGGTAATGACGATAGGAACACGTGGATTAGGGCAGGGGTTCTCAACATCTTACACCTCAGGGCCCACTCGGGTGTGGTCTCCACGGACCGCTAGGTGGCGCTCGCGGCCCCACTGATGGCTGCATTGATACCGGTTGAGAACGGCTGGATTAGAGAGCATCCACAAGTTGTGTATACATCACGCTCACTGCTAACGTTAGTCAGTTTTTTTAATTCGAAGCTGGAAGGAACCGTTGAGCTATATAGCTGTTTTCAACAGTTGTCCAGCGGGGAAGAGTAAGCGAGTTACAGCATCTCAGAGCAATGTATCGCAATTTAGTGAGGACGATTAACCTAGGCAGCGTCTCTTAATCGCCACGTTGATGACGTCTCCGACGTGGGAGGCGAAACGTCACGAGGTAGCGAGGGAGGTCGCTCGACACGGCTATCCAGAAAGAACATTTCTAGAAAGCTACCGTCATGCCGATTCTACTCTAAGCCAATGAATGTATCGCACAGCACGGCTCTCTACCATGCGTTCCGCCGTCACCATTTACTTTCGTCGTTGTTAAGTGTTAAGCGACCCCATTCCGCGGACGTTACCATGGCTCCGCTTTCTCCACCCGTTATCTGGCTCAGAAAAAAAAATTGGATTTGTGGGGGCGCGATCAATTAATCCCACAAAGCTCTGATTTTTGCCTAATTACACAAAATGACCGGAATGTCACGGCTCTTTTCAATCAATAACCCGCACGAGTAATGAGACTTTGCCGACAAAGTGAAGAGTGTAATTAAAACAGCCGTGCCGGCTCAGCCAGCGAGCGAACGGTATTTGTTAGCGAGCTATCGGCGGGTCTCTCATGAAACGAAACCCTGCTTCTAACGCCGCATCCCTTAATTACACGATAGCCCGCAAGATTAACCTTCGCAGAGAGGAGCACGGTGCACAGCTGCGATGTATCGTCTACGTCTCTAGCGCGTTTAATCTAATGTCAAGCGGCTGCCCTGAAATTGCCTGCTCGCGTTCCTGCTGGCGATAGGGCCTCCAGACAGCCTCTCACAGAGAGGATGTTGGTCTACTCCGCCACACCGGCCATACGTCTTGGAAGAAGTTTGAGTGACCACGAGACATCTTCACTGCACCGCACGCGATCATAGATAGCCTGTGGTGACCTCATGTATGATACTGGGTGGACACTCATTCAGAATTGCTTTTCAAAGATGTTTTCGGGATAGCCGCGTGCAGCGCTCCCCCCTTCTCCTGTGCGACGTTTCGCCTCCCACTTTGTAGGCATCCTCAGGGTTTGTAAATCAATTCTCATGCATCGAGCCGTGAAAACCTACATCGATATTTGCCAGCGGAACCAAATAGTGATCTCTGGAGTGCCAGTCCAGTGTGCTGACCACTCCACCAATCAGCGTGTAGCACGCAATCTGGATATCGGTAAGGAAATTAACGGTGGAATTATATCAATTGCAAAGTGTGATGGAATATTGATCTACGAAAGTGGCTCCATAATGCAATACGATCAGGCTACCTTATTACGCTTTGGGAGTTCCACAGCGCAAGCAGTGCAGATGTTGGTATATTTAAGTGTGACTTTACTGCATGTTCTGTGTGTGTCAGCTAAGTAATTTGTGAATAATTGATTTGAGAGACGATGCTGATAACCGTGTAAGAACATAGCGAGGTTAAGTAGCTCACAAAAGCATTCCCACCAAAATGCAGTTAACTGAAATGCAATTAGTAAAACGCACACAGATTCCATTGCCATCAAAGGTAAATTGGATGTCATTAACCTAGGGGTATTGAGAGGACTGGTATCAATTGAAACACGAGAGGCAATTGTCAAGTATGGTCCAATTACCCAGTACTCTGTAGCCTTATGTGGGCAATATTAAATTACGAATAGATTATGCTCACAAAAGCTTGTTTTTTTCCCTGTGCACTCCACGCCCGACATAGATTTCCGATGCCCGGCCTGATATATAGAGACGGAGATACATTCAATGATTCACTTAAGAATCATTTGACTCTAAAGTGTTTTGTAATCGCAGTTGATTGATTTTTTTAAAATCTGTGTCGCATCTGGAAATTGGGTCATGAAGACGTTGCATTATGCTACTCTTCAAAATAATGCCACATTAATGTACACCTGCATAGTAGCGAGCTTACTGGGACACGGGTACGTATTTACAGGCGCTGAGCCAGGGCGGCAGGGTGGTCCAGTTGGTAACGTCTGCGCTTGTCAGTAAGAAAATCCTGCCCGAGGCGGCTCGATTCCGGCCTCGGCGCCTTTCTGTGCGGAGTTTGTGTTTTCTCCCCCTGTGCTGCGTGGGTTTCCTCTGGAGTCTCCGTTTTCCTCTTACAACTAAAAAAAACCCACTCATTGATGAATTAGCTGATAGCAATTTAATATATAGGACGCAGGTTCTGAAAAAGTTGGCGCCGGCTAACCGCGTAGCCGCCCTCCCCGTTTATCTGCTGTTTCCTGGAGCCTGGTGAAGTATGGTCAATCCGCGTGACCGGCACGGCAGGGGGAGCCCCTCACCCTGCGGTGTTTCAACAAAGGGCCCTAAAACGCGGCAGTGTTTTAACAAAAGGCCTTAATTCTCTTGTGACCTTGACGGCTGACGCTCGTATGCGGGACAATCGGGCAAGCATAAGAAACGCCTTTGATTATTGACCTCATCGCTGGCAACACAACACCAGGTGCTCGCTTTAGCCAGAATCATTTAATTGGGCCCCACGGGAGCTCCGGGAGGATTTTTGGAAAATGTTTGCCTCAGAGACGGAGCGACACGGAGCTCCGGGGACCGGTGTCTTGGACACATCACGTTGACAGCTGCCCCGTTAGCGCTCGACAGCCGACACAAGGCGAATCAGAGAGCAATCACAGGCGCATTCATGATCCAAGCCTCCTGCTGCTGATGCCGCTCCCTGTAAACGCGAGTTTCCATCAACGATCATCATTGTTCCGGTGTGTGGGGTTTTTTTTCTTCTCCAGGGGAGCTATTCGTTTGTGAAAATTGCTCGCAACGGTGTTGTGTTTCGAATCCATCCATCCATTGTCAGAAATCGCTTAATCCTGTACAAGGTGAGCCGGAGCCTGGCCTGGCAAACATATGGCGGAAGGCAGGGCTATACGCAGAATGGGACGCTACTCCATCATAGGGCACCGGGGGCAATTTTAGTCCGCAGGACAATTAACCTATGCATCAGCATGTCTTTGGACTGTGGGAGGAAACCGAAGTGCCCGGCGAAAACCCGCGCGTACACGTGGGTTTTCGCCCGGGCACAGCAGCCCAATTATTTAACACTTCGGTTTAGCATTTTTCCATCATCTCTCCCGCGTCAATGTGCTCTGATGTAACAGCCTGTTCTCTCGTCATTGCCGACGCTGTCTTGCACTAAGCACGCTTTAGAACACGGCACTGGACCAGACGCAGTGAGAGTGGAGCTCATAACAACGTGAGGAGTCTGCAACTGAAACAAACATGTAATAGTGGCGGCAGCGGCGGCAGATCGAAAGCCCGACGCGGTAATTATGTTTGGGTGAGTCGAGTGACGACGCACAGCAAACACGTGCAGAGGCTTCGCAGATTTAAAGTATCACAGTCGTGCTAAGTATCTCAGTTAGTAGGTGAATCACAGTTCAAATAATAAAAAAAATAAGCGTGCTATTAGGGTGATGACATTTTGTTGTTGTTATTATAATGACCTGAAATCAAGCTGCTTTTCGGTAAATCCCTCCGGCTTTTCATAAATCCAAGGCCCCTTGAGCTTCTTGTGGCCTTATCTTTTTGTTGAATATGCTTATGCCTAACCACCCCCAATGACTCTCGGTGTATTGTGTGGTGTTTGCATTGGCTTGTTGCGTATTATAATAATAGCAACAACAACGTTTTACGAGTGAAATCTTATTATCGTGCGGCTTAGAAGCGTGTGGGAAGAGCCACTGCAAACACTCTATTGTCAATGCTCTCCGTGTCTTGGTTTTAATTACGGCAATTGCACCTGTCGTGTTAATCACAATCGAGCTCGCAAGGCCGATGAATTGTAAAGGACAATCCACCGCTTCGCAAGTTGTAGCGCTTTAATTAGCCAATCGATGTACGGAACCTTCCATAGCAGACATACGCATTCCTTGTGTGTTCCCACTCTACAAACATATGCGATAGTTGTGACGCAGCCCTGATGGCAAAACAACAATGAATTCTGATTTTCTTTGACATGGCTGCCATTGTACTGATGTGGGTTTTCACGGCTCGATTCATGATGGTTGCTCTTCAGAGCTGTTTTTTTTCTGGATAGCCGCGTCGAGCGATCTCCCTCGCGACGTTGTTCTCAATAATAATAATAGCATTCTTCTTCTTTGCGATTCTTCGAAGCACGATGGTCAGCCTCTGGACATCGTTCTCTTTCAGCTCGGCCTTGAAGTGTTCGGTAGAATTCGCAGGCAATACCAAGTACTACCTGACAGGGATCGCGACGTGAACGCTTCTACCTTGACCCCCATAATAGCATATATAGAGCGCCTTTCACCCGAGGGTCACAAAGCGCTGCACAGGGCTGCGGAGAGAACGACATGACAACAACAGAGAGCGGAAAATCAGCAAAATTATTTCGGATTGTGCTGCGTTGCCGTTCGCCAATTTTGTCTGACGTTTCACTCCACCTGCTGGAAGCGTCGAAAGCAACTGAATTCAATAATCTTCCAGCACACAAAGACAAACACCTTTGGGTACGTGTGGCAAAACGTCGGACAACCAACGCACAGCGGAACCTCAAAACCACAACCCCGGCAAGCTACGCTGCTAGCGATATCGATTACGTCTTTTCTTTTTAGCCGTTAATTTATCGGGACAGCCTTGTGCTAAATTAACGAGCCTTAGATTTGGGTCGGAATACATTAATCACTTATTGCGGGGCAGAGTCAATTTGTGTGTCGGTTGCGGGTCCCCCAGTGGTAAGCTGCCCTCTGTGAAGGTCACCCACCCCCCCACCAACCTATCCCCCAGACTCGGCGCAGGGCGCGGGCAGAGGAACGGGGCTCGACTTAACCTCGCGAGGACAGCATTTGTCAGCCACCGTGAAGCCGAGCCGCGGGGGAGCGGATTGGGTTTGAAACCCGCACACGCCAAACGGGGCCAGATGGCTTCCAGTCGCCATGGAAACTCGGAGACTCAAAGGCCCGCACGCATATAAAATGTAACATTATTATTATTGTATCATTTAAAATTTCGCACGTGCGCACACCTCTAATGAAGGACCTCCATTAGAGGGAGCCTAGGAGGGCCCCTAAGCTGCCACCAAGGCCAGACGTCTATGAATAATTGGCGCAAACTCACCGTTCACTACCACACGCGTTCTTCTGATGGCTTATGACTTTAGTGTTTCGGGTGTTCCACATGTATTGTGAGCCCCGTTTAATTGACTCCAATTATTTGTTTTTCCTTTGCTCATTCACTTCTGTTTTAAATAACCCTTATTTATTTCAGATGGTGATACGAGTTCATATACTATTTATGTTGCTTACATGACATTGCCCACACGTTGGTATACATCTGGACCAGCCTGGACTTTACAAATGTGGGGGTATGAAAGGAACCTTCAGACTGTTTCAACTGCCGCGCCAGGAGATCAAACGAGTGACCTCTAGAAAGCAAGGCCAGTGTGCTAAACATTGCACCATGGCAGCAGCCAGTGACAATAACGATTGTAATATGATGCGTGTGTGTGTGTTTGTTGTTGAATGTTTAAATAAGTTATTCTGTGACGAGAGAGCGCTTGAACCGTAACATCATGTTTTAAAATTCACTCAATACTCGCCGTGCCTCTGTGTAATGGGGGGAGAAGCGAGGTTTGCCGGAAGATAGGGTGTTTTTTTTTTTATTAAACCAACATTTTTTGTGGAGGATCAAAAGCGTGAAAATAAGTTTCCGAAATGATAAAAAGTTCATCGGTAGAAAAATCACGAAACCTTTAAAACTCAATTCGCAGTTTCGCCGAATGCAGTGTCTTAAATCATTTATAACGTGGGATTCCTTACGGTCATAGTCATTTAACTTTAAGGATGAAATTGATTTTGCACGGAGAGGCCTTTGTGTAGCTGCAGGACACGAGTTGATTAAGAATGAGAGGGCAAAGACCAATATTCGCATGCGTTAACATAAATTATGCAAATGCCGGTCCCTGGGGTCGTCTGAGAGCCGATGAAACCAGCCTTGGCAATGTTCTTGTTGCATGGCGGTGGAAAAATAAAACTGTTGGGTAACGAGGCTGGAGGCAGCTCTTGTTCAACACCCAAGGACTTTGCATCTGCCTTTCAACTTTTTCAATTTCCACTCACAGTTTTAATTTCAAAGCATCCGCGTGACGGTTCAATGATGCATAAATACATTTAATTTTTGTTTATAAACTTTATCCCATTTGTTTTTGCCGCAAGACGCCGAGCGTTAAAATGACCCGGTTTTTACCCCCGTGTTGTGTTTTATCATTCAGCCACAAAACCATACGTAAGTGGCTTTTAGGGGAATCCTCTGGTTAATTGAAATCCACACATAGACAACCACTAAATTGGACAAATTAAATCGGGGAACTTGGGCGGCACGGTGGCGTAGTGGGTAGAGCTGCCGCCTCACAGCAAGAAGGTCCCGGATTCGAATCTCGGCTCGGGTGCTTT
>JAZEWU010000027.1:4504417-4519194 GCA_036362915.1 Geotria australis | reverse complement strand
GTATTTTCTCCAAATATATTCATTCCACTGCAGGCTCCTATTAGCCTCCTGTAATACAGGTCACGGGCTAAGCCTCCGTGCAAAATTTATATTCACAGGTTCTGGCATGCACGCCCATGAACTCTAAGTCTCACTTTTCCGACATGAGCTGATGTTATGCATCCTTGTTTTGTCTGTGCGTGGTCCAGACCACCAAGCCCCTGCGTGTGCCGTGCGGCGGTCATAGGTGCTTGCTAACAGCCCTCGCTTCTACGTTAAGGCTACACGGTGGATCTTTGTCTATTTTTTGTCTTTGTAAGGTGTGGGGAAGTGGTAGTGCGGCAGTTATCACGCCGCACCACGAACCCGGCGACACGAGTTTATAATGATGATAATAATAGCATTTATATAGCGCCTTTCACCCGTTCTCTCCACAGCTCGGATTGTACAAAAAAAACCCCAAATTTTTTTTTGCTGATTTTCCGTGCTCTGTCGTTGTTGACATGTCGTTCTCTCCGCAGCTTTGTGCAGCGCTTTGTGACCCTCGGGTGAAAGGCGCTATATAAATGCTATTAATATTATTACATGAAAATCCGGATTTAACGGACTAAAAGCACCCCTTTCCCCTCTCTTAGTCCTTTTAATCAAGCTTTTACTTTATTTAGTTCACGTGAGATTTTTTTTTCTGGAACCAGGTTTTGTGACCAGGTCCGAATTACCAATGAGCATGCCCTGCCCAATGGGTTTTCGCTGTGCCAAACCGCATGAAACTCGTTTAACTTCCTGACAGTGTTCCCTTTCCAAGTGTTGAAACTTCCACGTGTTTCATGGCTCTCATACAGAGTTACAGATTATTTGCTTATTGGTTGTAACGGCCTTTAGTTGGCTTCTCATTCAGCAGAAAGGTGGCTCCTTGAAGTTTAACAAATATTTTAAGCGGTGTTATGCACCACCTACCACCTCTCGAAGTTGTGCATTTGCCAGGAGATGGTCATTCATTCACGGGTTGTGCCCTTGAAGAAAAATTTGAAAGTTCAAGGAACTTATACCTCTTCCAGGAACAGGCACTACGACTTTTAATGTAATATACATGAAGCGTGGACCTATTTAGCATTTGCTTTATAATTAACATCTGCCTCTGTTCAAAGAGTTTTCTACGGTGACATGTTTTAATTCTATAAATGTGTTAAGTGTGTTCGCTCTCGATTGCTTGTGCAGCTCATTCAGTTTCTGTTTTGTGTTTGTCCAACGTGTGTAAATATGTGTTCATCACAGTTAATTACTTTTGCTTTAATCACGTGTGTATTCATGTTATGCTAATATTAATCACATCCCTGTTTTAATCCACTGCTGGATAAAGGCTTGTCAGTCGAGGGCGTTGCTTGATCATACTTCTTCTTTGCGATTCTTCGAAGCACGATGGTCAGCCTCTGTCACACTGGTCAGTACGAGGTAGCAACGGAGGGGGTGAGCAGTAGGAACCGGTTTAAACGTCGTCAGCGATGTTCAGTGTGTCGGGGAATTGAACTCGGGTCACATGGTTCATAGTCTAGCCCCCGACCCAAGGCACCACTGCTCCTCCCATCTATATATAATGGAGCCAGTGTTTGTATGTATTTATATATGTCCGCACTGAAAGGACCGGGTTCGAATGCTGCACAACCGCAAATTTGACCTGCACAACAGCGAGGCGTTTTTGTCTTAATTCAGCTATACTTCCAACTTATTGGTTGCTCTTTAGAGATGCTAACACTATTTCAGCTTTACATTCCCACTCTTGCACAAGTACCACGAACCTTGTAAAACACTCTTCTGCCTTTATCCTGACGTCAGAAGCACGTGTTACACGCTTGATACAAGATAACCCATAGTGCGAATACTTTGCTAGTTTTTGTAATGATATGGCGTGGGCAAACCGCCTGGCTACCTCCTCCACCTCTCTGCGCGTTCCTCGCACCTCCGAGTCGTTCTCTCGTCGAATGACTACCTTCGAAAGTGAATGAATATGTGCGCGTTATAAATTAAAACATATTATTAATTATTATTATAATCAATTTCCTTAAATGTTTGTCGCAATATTATAATTTTTAAATATACAATCTTGCATTTGTCCTCCTAACCTGGATCTGCTCTCGCATTGAGAATTGCTTTCCGAAGCTGCTCTTTCGGGAGAACCATGTCGAGTGCTCCCCTTCTCTCCTTCGCGACGTTTCGGCTCCCACGTTGGAGGCATCTTCAGGCGGTCTGAGACTGTCGTGAAGGAGAGCTGGGGAGCGCTCGACACGGCTATTTCGAGAGAACATCTTTGGAAAGCAATACGCGCACATCGAGCCGTCAAAACATGCATCTGCTCTCACATAGCTTCAATAAAATCCCCGCCAAACTGCTAAATGTGAAGCGGAAAACGGCGACGTAAAATTGCATCGCCGTGAAAGTGCCTCTTGAAGGTGACACCGGGAAACTTTCAAACAAAGATAAGCTTGGCTGCGTTCAGAATGCATGCTCTGTGCCTCACCCATTAGTCATTGATAAAGAGTGGTCTTCAGTTGAGAAGGAATAGCCTCTCTTGTGGCATAATGCCAAATGGCAGCAGGGCCCTTTTTGCCAGATATTGAAGAGCGGCAGGAGTCCTTCCTATTGATTTCCTTTCAGCGTAACCAGGCAGTGAAATTGCCGTCCGTGAAATACGTAAATTCACCCCGCGCCGGGGGGCCTTCACTTGTTTAACGGACGGTGACACAATTTCATTCGTTGTTACATTTTTGAAGCCGTTTTGAAAACAGCAACAACCACGACAACATAAGCACATCACATTCAGTGACGTGCACCTTCGAATCTTCGCTGCTGACGTGCAAGGTACCTGTATGCTGTAGGCGAGAGTGTTTTAGATAGATGTTTATTATCACAGCAGAAAATACCCAGCGAGCTTGCAAGCTGTGGGTGAGCGGTTTCCCGCGATACAAAATAAAATTATAATGACGATAATGATAATACAATTTATAACGCGCGCAGATTCCACGCCTGGTGATGGACGAGACATAGACAGATACAGAGGCGGAGCGAGAAAACCTCGGTGAGGTGGGGAGTCAGCCAGGCGATCAGCCGGCGCCAACCTGCCAGACACTGCTTTCCTATATATTATGATGCTATCGGCCAACAAATAAATGAGTGGTTTGATTCAGTTGTGGGAAGAAACCAGAGAACCCGGAAGAAACCCACGCAGAACTCCACAGACAGGCCACCCAGGCGGGAATCGAACCGCCTCGTGCAGGATTTTCTTTCTGCGAGGCGCAGATGTTACCACTGCACCGATGCCTAAGTCATGCCAAGTCAGGGCACAGCGGTCAGCATCCTACACTATCAACTCGTCAATTCGCATGTTTGTTGTGGCTTAGGAATCTCGTAAAGAGCTTGCACGCTCACTGGGTATTTTCCTGCTGTAATAATAAACATCTATCTAGTAATAACTCGGAATCTGAGTTTGATTCCTAGCCACCGCTAACATCACTGGTAAATTATCTCACACCACGTGTCCCCGCTGGTTGGTTTTTGTTTTTTGTTTACCTGCTCTGACCAGCAGCGGTGAGGGGAGAGAGAGTCCTGGGATCTAAGACACCTGCCCCGTTGTTTCACCTGCAACTCCGGGAGATGGGCTCGAACCAGGGAACTTTGGATTGCAAGTCCACAGTGTGTTGTGGCCGTAACTCCGCGCCAGCATTCGTGAACCAAGCCCCCAACGTTAATTGCGAGGCTCGGCAGATCAATTCAGGTCCATTCCCCCTCTGCCCCAAGGGTGCGAGTTTAGCTCCGATTGAAAAGAACACGTGGCGCTAGTTCATTGGGAAACGCAGAGAGAGAGGCTCAGCCGCGGCACTGTCATTTGTTTCATTCGTAACAAGTCGTGCATTGCGGAGGCCATGTGCAATAACAAGAATATAATAGACACTAATTTCAAGCCATTTGTCACTCCGCTGTTGTACGAAGATACCTCTCAGAGCCGGGTTAGCCGTGGGTAGCGTTGTCTGTAGGGTTGTGATTAGGGTTGCCACCTTTAACACAGACAAAACCGGGACATATGTATCGGTCACCACTAAGTCTGTAATCGAAGCCGTGCAGGAGACGGTGATAGAGTTCAGTGGAGCAGGACCGGCACCAGAGATCGGTGCAGTTCAAATCCCGTCCCGTCACCCGAACACGGATACCACATTCCCAGCCTGTCCGGGTCAAACCGGAACCAGTGGCAGCATTGGTTGTCGCCTGTTCTAATAATAATAATAATAATTCAATTTATATAGCGCCTTTCACCCGAGGGTCACGGTAGCTTTTCTCTGAAATCTTTAAGTCTTCACGGGACATTGATAGTTATGGTTTTAGTCAGTTGGAGCAGTGAGCAACGCTGCCGCCTCACAGCAAGCCGCTTGGTTTGATTCCCGGCTTGGGTGCCTTTCAGTGTGCAGTGAGCACGTTCACCCCGTGTCCGCGTGGCTTTTTCGCCAGGTTCTCCGGATTCCTCCCACAATCCAAAGACATGCTGCCTTGGTTACTTGTCCTGACTCAATTGACCCCAGTGCTCCGAGATGTTACAACTTGCTTACCCCTCCAGGCCGGACATCTGTTACAAAGAGCTACTTAGCTCAACGGTTCCTTCCAGCTTCGATAAAAAACTGACTGTTGCCCAATAACACACGACTTGCGTCAATGCACTTATATATATAGTTCTCCCGTCTCCTGCTATAATGGGAGATTATTCCCATGATACGCCCTGCGTAATTGGACCACAGAGGTTGTTTGATTGGGCAAGCAGGCGACCAAGATTGTTCGGATAACACTCTCTCCCTTAGTCTTAGCCATGGATGGGAATCGAACTCGGTTCAAGTATTCATAATACAGCGCGCTAGGCACTACAGTGACTACACCACCGTTAAAGCTGTCCTTACAACAATGCCGATAGTTATTGGCTTCATAGTTACCGTTCTCACTGGCTGCTGCCAAACTGTATTGGCTTGTAGCGGGATTGGGATTCAAAGTGTTTCCAAGGCGTCTTCGAATAATATCGATTACAACGCTTGCGATGCTTGTGTCGACCTGCTTGCGTATGGATCGGAGCATCTCAATTCTGAGTTGTGAATTTACCTGAGGGTGGCACGGTGGCGCGGTGAGTAGACCTGGGTTCGAATCCCGGCTCGGGTGACTTTCTGTGTGAAGTTTGCATGTTCTCCCTGTGTCCGCGTGGGTTTTCGTCGGGCACTCCGGTTTCCTCCCACAGTTCAAAGACATGCTGCTGCATAGGTTAATTGGCCTGCTGACTAAATTGCCCCCGGTGCCCTGTAAATGACTGTCGTCCCATCCTGGGTATAGCTCTGCCTTGCGCCCTCTGCCTGCCGGGATAGGGTCCGGTTCACCGCGACCCTGTACAGGATTAATAATATTTAATAATAATATTATAATAATAATAATAAGCGGTTTCTGACAATGGATGGATGGGATTCACCTGATTGATGCAGCCTCCACTACTCGGACCGCACGCTACTGGCAACGCTGGATCCTACCAACTCACGGGATTGGGAGGGGGGGCAATCAGTACACCCCTGTTGGAAAGTGAATTGACCTAACAGCTCTCTATGTGTACAAATATAAACAAGTTGGAAATTGGGTTTTCACACTTACATTGCGTTTGTGAAAACACCCCCCTGCAGCTGTTACAGACTTTAGCGTCTATTAAATTATGGAGCGTGATTTAGTTGAACTTTTTGTAATTTATTGTAAAAAAGAAGGAGATTTGGAGTTTTTCGCACACTTGTGGCCCTCATAGCTTTGATTAACTGTGCGTAAACAGAAAAGCTCAAATTAACACACAATCCTAGACGAGGCTCCAACTCAAAGCGGTAAAAGTTTAACGAACATTACATTTGCCCTTTAAGCACTCTTTCTTTAAATCTATATGTAGAACAATTGCAAAGACTACTGTGGCAATCTGGCATTGCGCGGATGAGCAATGGTGTATTTCCGCAAAAAAAAAACCAGCGCATAAAATATTAAGTCTATGACAAGAGCAAGATAATGACTTCTAAAGTTATTTCCAGAAGAGAAATGTCTTCACGCTTTATCATATTCCTCATTATTATTTCTTCTCGCCAAGTGACACATCCTGAAATGATTCAACGCAGCCTTGCCCGATTTGATCAATGATCGGCCACGGATACGCGATGGAATTGGATTGCAACGTTGAAATGGGCTGTTATCTCTCTGCTATCGATTTTACGAACATAGCACCATCGTCTTTCCATCCTTCCCCCACCGCCACCACCACGACCACCACGACCACCACTCCCGCTGCCACGTTCATCACCACTAACCACCACCCCAATACCGCCACCAACAGCACCATCATCACCAACACCACCAAATAATAATAATAATTTTACATTTATAACGCGCACATATTCGTTCAATGTCGAAGGTATTCATCGACGCGAGAACGACTCAGAGGCGTGAGGAAAGCGCAGAGAGGCGGAGGAGGCAGCTAGGCGGTTTGCCGGCGCCAACCATCAACAACAATGACAACCGCCGTTCGCCACTAAGTGGCGGTGACGTTACCACGGCGCCTGTGCCAGGCCAGGTGCACCTTGAGGCCACGCAGTGTGTCGAAGGCTCGCTGACAGGGGGTGACGGGACAGACCCAGGTGAATGAATATGTGGGCGTCAGAAATATATTTTATTTTAAGTGTCTGGCAAATGTTGGCCCCGGCTGGCTGCATGGCTGTCTTCCGTCCACCTCTCTGCGGTTTCCTCGCTACGCCTCCGTATCCACGTCTCATCCACGACCAGGCGTGGAATTTGCGCGCGTTGCAAATTGTATTACTCTTGTTATAATCATACTTATTATTATCATACAGCTCAGTCGCCGTCCCCACTTTCCGATCCGTCCGCCCCTAGATTACCCCCTCGTGTTTTCCGAGCTGCAAAGCCTTCAGTGAACGTGGCTAAATTTGGAGCCTCCTGTGCTCCGCCAGGATAATGAAACCCCAGGAGAGGCTGCTGATGACGACCACCATGCACAAGGTCATGGAAAAGCCTTTGCGGGGTTTTTTTTCACTTTCAAATTTGCGTCAATGGAAATACTTCAAATGAGAGTGAGCATTCTCGGTGTATAATGTAGGTGTATCTGGTAACCTGATGGTTTGTTTTGGCCTTGAAAGGAAATCAGCTGGTTTGGCGTTGACTGTTTTTACTCAAATATAAAGTGCCCCTATTCGAGGTAGATTTCTGGCGATGTGTTCATATATCGCTTATTGTACCGATGAAGGTTTTGATGCAGTATTTTACGGCTCGGTGGATGAGAATTGCTCTCAAGAGCTGCTCTTTCAGGATAGCCGTGTCGAGCGTTCCTCTTCTCTCCTTTTTTTGCCTCCCACGTTGGAAGCATTATCGCCTCCCACGTTGGAAGCATTATCGGGATAATTTTTGTTATTTTTACACATGATTGGTTTGGTCAAATCAGCTCCACTGAAAGGGTTTCGTTTTATTTTCATCTCATATAAATAGGGCAACTATATATAACCCGGATCGTTATTATAATTTGATGCCATCGTCATCAGCCATGGTCAATCCACTGCAGGAAGGATGAAGGCCTCTCCAAGCCGTCAGCGACTCACTCGATCCTGCAATGTTACAATCCACCGAGCACCTGCGTGCACGCGACCCCATTTCACTGCTCCATCTCCGCAGCGGACGTAGTCGTTTTTATTGGCTAACTACTCCATTATTATGCTTGACCTTCTAACAAGGTGTCCTGGCCAAGCCCACTTAATTTTCTACCTAATTTGCCAAACGATTCCAATTATGTCATTAACCCGGCATAAGTTGTCTAATCAACGTGTTCCTCTTTACGTCTCCCGGTTTAATTCAACGCAGCCATCTATCTCTCCACGCTTATTACGGCACTTTTGGGGGTTTTCTCCCGTATGTATTTCATTAGTGCCCTTATTCCTGATCCATGTCATAGCATTGGTCTTGATGTAACCCAGGTCACGCTTTGCAACAGAGGCGATGTCTTATGTATCATGGGGATTACCTTCGACATTAAACGAATAAGCGCGGCGTTATAAATTGTAAATTTTATTACTAAATCTTCCGGTTAAACAAAAGACGACAGCCAACAACATTGTAATGATGTAGGTTTTCACAGCTCGATTTCGAATTCGATTCGATTCTTCGAAGCGTGATGGTTATGACGGTTTCCCATTGCAACAAGTTCTTCTTTAGTTGCAGACAGCCCTTCAACATTTAGAGCTATAATAGTCAGTGCTGGCCTTAAAGTCGTGTATGCTCTTCTTGCTCCAGACTGAGAGGCGTCTGGCATCAATTGAGCTTCTGGACATCTCGATGTGTGAGAATCGCTCTCCGTAGCTGTTCTTTCGTGATATCCGTGTCGAGTGTTCCTTCTCTCTCCTTTGCGACGCATCTTAAGGGGTTCACCTGATAATGCTACGAACATGGGGAGCGAAACATCTTGATAGAATCTAGGTGTTCGTTTGATGATGCCTCCAAGGTGGGAGGCGACACGTCGCGAAGGAGAGAGATGGAACGCTCCACACGGCTATCGCGAAAGAACAGCTATGGAGAGCAATTCCCAAGAAAAAAAGTCTCTCCTTGACTTACGACATATGCGACTTACGACCACCCGGACTTACGACGGCCTTCCCAGGAACCTTATTATATTATTTTCGAGTTCCGACGACGACCGCTCCAGCCGTGTAGCATCGGCTGGCCGCGCTACCGCAGGGCAGCCATATTTGTTATTGTCTGGGTCTCAGTCTGTGTTTGGGTGTCTTGCAGCTGGTTGTGTTTTTTTACGAACTGTTTATGAGGAGTGTTTTCGACTTAGAACCAAATCGGCGTTCAACAGGGTCATCGGAACGTAATAATAATAGGATTTTATCGAGCGCCTTTCACCCGAGGTTCACAAAGCTCTGCACAACGGCCGCGGAGAGAACGGCATGTAAACAACGACAGGGAAAACAAACGGCAAATAAAAACCAAAGCAACGAAAATTAAATGATTTAAGGCTGCTTCGAATACACTGAAAGGTCGTGAAACTGTCCAATCTTAAGAGCGGCAAAAATCTGCCAGCGTCCCCGTCGTACGTCGAGTAGAGACCGTACACGTTTTGCCTCCCGCGTCGGAAGCGTCGTCAACATTGGCAGCATGTGCGCGCCGATTAAAATCCAACCTGACGCGCCGCTGTTACGAAACACGCCGGTTGCCAACGCTTGCGAATCGCTCTCTGTGGGGAGTGCTGTCTCCGCGGACCGAGCGTTAAAAACGATTGGCTGCGAGTCCCCGCAAAGTTGGCGTAAGCGGCGGACGCGATGGAGTCTCTCGGCTCGCGAACGAGGCCTGTCCCCGTCAGCCACAGCTGCCGCGGGGAGCTTCGGTAGAGGGGTGGAGACGCGGCCCCCGAGTTACACGCTCGGCCCGGTTAATGAAGCGCAGCCCGCAGGTTGGCCGGCGGATTTGGAGCAGCGTCTGCGGTGATGCCGGGCACTGTACCTCTCCGTAGTAGTTTTCACGACCTTTCCGTATATTCGAAGCAGCCTTAATCATTTAATTTTTGTTCCTTTTGGTTTTTATTGGTTGTTTTTTTCTTTCGTTGTTGGCGTGCCATTCTCTCCGCAGGCCTGTGCAGCGCTTTGTGACCCTCAGATGAAAGGCGCTCGATAAATGCTATTATTATTATTAACAAACATGCGAATTGATGAAGCGGGAGCTTGGTCCTAGGACGCAGCTCTCGGTTGACGGCTCAATCTGTGTCCTTATCCTCACCTATGGTCATGAGCTTTGGGTAATGACCAAAAAGATGACATTGCGGATACAAGCGGCAGAAATTAGGTTTCTCCGCAGGGTTGCTGGCCTCACTCTGAAATGACAAGGTGAGCAGCAACCCTGTCCAGGATTATGCGGTTTCTGGCAATGATGAAACAAAATGTGTTAGGGGTCAATTAAATGGAGGTCACAGGACATCTGGACCACGCTGTACACAGCGGTGTGTAAACATTGCCACGTGGGATACAAGGGCTGGTGGGAGTGGTGGTGGTCACCCACCCCCTCGTGTGCCGTGTCCGCCTTCATATGTCCTCGCTAACGGCAGTTGACCCTACAGTCTGTTAAGGCTATACGGGGGATCTTGGTCTTTGTATTTGTATTTGCGTGACCATACTTCACCACGCCGCTCGGTGCAGATGGTTGAAGATGGAATGCATTCGGGAATGGTACATATATCGCTTTCCAACGATGTTAGCCGTGGACAGAAATCAAACTCAGGGCACCGGATTCAGAGCATAGCCCGCTAACCTCGACAAAGGCTCCACTCCACCCGCTGTGCGGCGGATGTGATATAGAACCCTGCGATGCAATGCGTTGCCACACCTGGCCATTGGTCAGGTGTGGCAATGTCGCAGCATTACAGCCAAAGTGACAGCGTGAGCTCACTGAATGTCAAAGTGACTGTCAGCCGCTGCAGTGGCATTGTGCAGACGGTACTGCTACATCGGCTCAATTTCAAATATTGCCGAATGTTCACTTTTCGGCCAAAGTTTGGCGAGAACGCCTCTGCTTTCTTCATTACGAGCGACGGGACGAATCGTCAAGTCGATGCGTTGTGGCAGCCTTCGGCGAGATGTGAATCTGCCCCTGGGAGGGCCTGGTCTGGTCCCTGCCTCCTGCCGTCTCGCTTTTGTGGATATGCAGCGAACGTAACGTGGGTAAAACAAAAAAAAATAAAGTTGCAAAATGCTAACGTGTAGTCAAATAGTTTTGAGACAGTCAGTGGCCTCCTCTGAGTCAGCGGTGTTCAGCTTACAATGGCCACATCCAGCAGTGGATAGAGCAGTGTTCAGCTTCAGAAGACCTGCGGGGAGTCCGGAAATAGCAGCCATCGGGCATGGGCATGGCACAGCATCTTCCACTTTACCGAGACTCGGAGACTTGCACAGAGACCCATAGACTCGAAACACCCACATAGATGATATGTCCCGGTTTTTCGTGCCTCCAAGGTGGCAACCCTACTCTGTGATGCGCTGTCTGGTGGCACCGCGTGTCGTTCGGCACCATGTCCGACGTTTCGCCCCACGTGCTGGGCGCGTCGACGTGATCTGAGCGCAACCGTTCACGTTCTCCGTCTATTATTACAAAAAACTCGTGGGACATTGGCTCAGTTTCACTCGGATAACGCCCAGGATACGTGTACGGCATTGTAAGTCTGCCATCTGCTGGCGTGTGTCTTGTAGTTCAAGAATACGCTGCCAAAGTTAGACGCGTGATAGCCTCTGCTGGAACGAGTCCACTGTTCAGTCTGAAGTTGCTTTAATGACACGAAGCTTGACAGTTCTGTGCTTTGCTTGGCTCATTTTAACGTGATTTACGGTAACCGTACGTTAAGTTTTGTTAATCTGGATCCGCCATTGTCGACCGGTGGGTCGCGAGCCGTCAGCGGGTCGCGAGTGACACCTAGTGTTCTGAGAAGACCATACCCAAGTGAGTCAGGTGGGCCTTGAGGTCTCAGAGGTTGAGAACACCATGATCTACAGCAGTGGTTCTTCACCTTTCCTGCAACCTGCAACCACTTTGGTTCTCAAAACATGTTCTCGCACCCCTTGTTTATAAGAACCACTGATCTGGATGATACAAGGTCCCATAAGGGCGGCACGGAGGCGCGGTGAGTAGCGCTGCTGCCTCACAGCAGGAAGGATCTGGGTTGGATTCTTAGCTCGGGTACCATTCTGTGTGGAATTTGCATGTTCTCCCCTGTGTCCGCGTGGGTTTTCGTCGGATACTCCGGTTTTTTCCCACAATCCAAATACATGCTGCCTATGTTAATTGTCCTGACTAAATTTCCCCCGGTGCCCTGAGAAGTTGTAACTTACTTTCCCCTCCCCACGGTGGACAACTGTTAAAAATAACTGCATATATCAACAGTTTATTCCAGCTTTATTCAAAACGGACTGTTATAAGAAATATAAAGTTGATGTTTTCGTAGTTTTTGAGCCTATCATTCTTTTTTTAAAATTAATTTCCTGACATCCGTTTAAATGCGACATATCATCAGTCACCATTAGCCATGATCTATCCACTGCCGGATGAGGGCCTCCCTGAACAGTCACCAACCCTCTAGGTGGAGCGCGATCCAACATTGCTGACGCACGAGAGCTATTCTCATCGGTCCGTCTTTGCTTCTGACCGTTCTTTCAATCCATCACCAGTCTCGCCCATCGGACATCAATCCTGCTAACAATGCGTCTTGTTTAAGCCCACTCACCTTAGCGGTCACGTTAATATCCCTAATGTAGGTGGTTTTGTGATCCGTGACTCCTGCTTGTCTCGCGGTGTAGTTCCCTGCCGTGTACGTCTTCCGTGCGCGCTTCAGCGTTCACGTGTGTGTCCTGCTGTTGGGCTCATCTTACATTGTATTTGTCAAGAGGCAATTATTTTAAAACGCGATTTGGCAGGTAATATGCACTGATTGAAAATAGTCTGCTTTAGGTATGTTATTTTTATGATCAAAGTCCATTTTTCAAAAGCAGCTGTAACATTGTTGTGAGTGGCGTTATATCTTCTGCTTGTATCTTTTTTTAAATTATGGTCTTTGTCAGAGCTCTGATGACTGCATTTCGTTTCCACTGAATTTAATTATCACGACATGTACTGTTTGTAGCGGGGAGTGGTGGTGCAGCGGTAATCACGCTGTCATATGATTGCCAGCCACAGCTAACAATGGTTGTGACTGATATCTGAACCATTCCGCCCAATTCAATCACCCGCACTTACCAGAATCGTGAAGTGTGATCAAACAAGGAGAGTTCTTCCTCAAACAATCGCATAACAAATGGCCGAATGCATTATCATTATTAATAGTTAAGATATACAACATTGTCTTAATGTTGGTAGTATGATACTTAACATTCTACTAAAACATTTATATTGTGTTGGCAGGGGTGCACAAGCATATTGACCTGACGATGCCTCCAACGTGGAAAGTGAAACGTCGCTTAAGACAGAGGAGGAGCGCTCGACACGACTATCTCGAAAGAGCAGCTCTTGAGAGCAATTGTCCTACATCGAGCCGTGAAAACCTGCATCAATACTGCCACAAATAACAAGCACGCAATCTATCATTCCTCAAACACTGTCCTCAAAGGAAAATATACGTGGTGACAGTTTTGGCAATGGTCCTTTTCATGAAAAATTTCACCATTCCAGTAGTTACATATAAATCAATAGAGTACGAGCAAACTTTGTGACTGACTTACGTTGTGGTTTTTTTTTGTCAGAACTATTGGGTCGACTGAGAATTGCTGGTCTTTTGGGGATAGCCATGCTCGACACTTTGTAAAGTGATTCTCATGCATCGAGCCATGAAAACCGACATCATCACTACGTTGCGTAGACTATCACATTCATCTTTTCTGGCATCTTTCACTCGGAAGATCCGTTCTACTTTACGTAAAAATAACGTTAATTAGAAATCTTATGAAACTTGAGCCAAAACGACTTTGCATTGACTTAGCGTCGATTGAAAAGAAATGGCCTTTAAATGGATCGAGAATCCGTCCGCCTCGAGGGATTGTACGCGGCGCGGACAGTGAGGAGCGCGTTTGGGAAGAAGCGGCGAGCGATTCGTTCGACAAAAAAAGCTCGATTGGTCACGGCGGCCAAGGGTTAATGGGGCTCAAACGTGGCATAAAATGTTTGGAAAAGTGAATTTTCTCTGCACATTCTCTCCACTTGGTCACAGTCTGCGTGTGGTGAGGCGGCCACCACTCCCGCCTTTGCTGCCACAACAGCCCCACGCCATCTGTTCCTGCTTATCCATCTATGTCCTGTCCTCCGGGGATCCTTGACGAGGTAAGGAGTTTGTCACAGTCTCGAGCTCTTTGTGGACTTGATTTCTCATTCTGAACCGTGCTTGCGAACGCGCTGATGTGATGGTAAATGCATCTCTCGCCACGTACGTGTGTGCGCGCTCGGCAAGGATTATCCGTCGAAGGTAGTAGGCGAACGGAGCAATCCATCTCGCGCGGTTTGACGGGACCGGCTGGAGTTTTGAGTTTAAAAAAAAAGCAACAACCGTCGCAAGTTCTCGGTGGAAGTGTATCTCGCACATGGATTTCAGTCGCACGCTATTATTTTTAAGCACGTGAACCTGTTTGCAAAGCGAAAATACCGGCCGCGCGGAGATGACCGATTGAGTGGACGTGAACGATCGATCGGAACGAGAGCGGGGAGGGGAAAAATAAGTTGATTAACTTTTGAACGCTGCAGAATTTCAATGATTTACGCGGCACGGAGCAGGGGGGGAATGATGGAATGATAGACTCCCGAGTGAATGGGGCAGCCTCGAACACCATTCATTGGACTCTAGCCGGGTGAATGAGCCTTTCAGCTGCCAGTGAGGGGCTGTCACAGGTAAGGAACTGCGGGGCCCAGAATTCACACATCACGCTTCATTAATTTCTCAGAAGTGACGTGGGTTATAAGGCGGGCAGGGCGAGCACTGTGAGCCGCACATAGACGTACGAACACACACACACACAGGCGTGCTTGCAAGCACACACAGATAAAGCCCCTCGTATAGCCTCACCAGACTTTAGGGGCAAGTGCCGTTAGCGAGCACCTATGAAGGTCGACACGGCACACACAGAGGGGGTGGGTGACCAGCACCACGCACACACGTACCCACACACGGGCGGTACTTGCAAACACTCCTCACCGTCACAGAACACGATGCAGCACAACGCAAC
>JAZEWU010000027.1:4472728-4484191 GCA_036362915.1 Geotria australis | reverse complement strand
GTGTACAGCGAAGCCCCATGCAGAGAGGCAATGTGCTGTGACAGCGCGGCCAGGATGTGGCACAAAGAGCCAGTAATAGGCATGAGGTGTCATGTAGCATAACTCTTTTTGCCTCGGAGTCACGGCTCCGTTGCAGAGCTCCGCTGCCGGCTCAGCGTCACACTGCCCAGACTCCCCGCAGACTGCACGGCGGTCTATTAGGTTATTAGGGGGTGTCAGTCGGGCGGCACGGTGGCGCAGTGGGTATCGCTGCCGCCTCACAGCAAGAAGGAACCGGGTTCGAATCCCCGGCTCGGGTGCCTTTCTGGTGTGGACTTTGCATGTTCTCCCCGTGTCTGCGTGGGTTTTCGCCGGGCACCTCCGGTTTCGTCCCACCGTCCAAAAACATGCTGCCAGGTTAATTGGCCTACTGAGTAAATTGCCCCATGGGGCCCTGCGATGGACTGGCGTCCCATCTTCGGTGTTCCCCTGTCTTGTGCCCTGTGTCTGCTGGGATAGGCTCCGGCTCACCGCGACACTGTAGAGGATTAAGCGGTTTCTGAAAATGAATGGATGGATGGGGTGCCAGTCAGGGGCGCAGCCAAACTACTGGGCACGGTGGTAACATCCGCGCCTCACACAAAGAAAGTCCTGCCCGAGGTGGTTCGATTCCCCCCCTCGAGCCCCTTTCTGTGTGGAGTTTCTGTGTGCTCCCCCTGTTCTGCGTGGGTTTCCGCCGGGTTATTCGGTTTTCTCTCACAAGTAAAAATAGCACTCGTTAATGAATTGGCCGTTAACATCGTAATATATAGGACGCAGTGTCTGGCTAATGTTGGCGCCGGCTGGCTGCATGACTGCCTTCCCCCCCCGCCTCTCTGCGGTTTCCTCGCACCCCCGTTCCCGTGTCTCGTCCATGCCAGGCGTGGAATTTGCGCGGGTTGCAAATCGTATTAGTGTATGAGATCATATGCATTTGCAGTGTTTTGGTCGTATTTTCGTTTTTATGTTTATGTGGCGTTTGCGGATTTGGCGTGTGGTTCCATCCAACGCGGGGTGTTCTCATCACCAGTGGCGGTACCTTGAAGACCACCAGGGAGTAGAGTTAATGGACACTCACACACTCGCCCGCTCACTCAGCCGATCACTCACGCAAACTCATTGACCCACTCACTCACTCACCCGATCACTCAATCGCCTGCCTCACTCGCCCACTCAACCAATCCATCACTTGCCCACTCTGCTTGCCCACTTGCCCACTCACCCACTCACCCACCCACCCACTCACCAGGAAGAGTTAATGGACATGAGTCAACAATACGGGAAAGAGTTTATATTTGTCTACAAGGACATGTTGGTCATACAGTACACCTATGACTGTATGTTGTCTTAGAATCAATACACTGTACTCAAGGTCCCCCCCACTCCAACCTTATCGTGGTGGACGGGTTTGCGGAGCTTCAATCAACCCCAGAGCTATATAACCTGGAACCTAGCACTCCTGCAAGGGGGTCCACTGGTGAACAGGTCTGGAGTCGAGCACTCCTGGTCGGGTCTCGCTTGGTGAACAGGTCTGTGGGGAGGTTCCAGGCAAAAATCTATTCGAAAACCCTCCGACTAAAGGAGGTTGGCGTTAGGAAGGGCATCCGGCTGTAAAATTCTGCTCCAATACCCCATCACTAGATTGCAACCGGCCAATCCGGTTCAACTTGGATACCGGCCATTTAAACCGGCACGATAGATAAAGGTGGAGCCCTGCAATTGCTTGCTCACAACCACACGTGCAAAGCTAATCGACTTACTTTGTTGTGAACCCACGTGTATTTCTGGGTGGACAGGGGTGAAAGAGACGGGGTTGGGAGGGATGTTTTAAGAAACTTGCCCCATTGTTTCTCGACCATTTGAAACAAACATTCATTCGTTGTCAGAAACCGCTTAATCTTGCGCAGGTTTGCGGTGAGCTGGAGCCTATCCCGGCAGACACAGGGCGCAAGGCAGGGATATACCCAGGATGGCACGTCAGTTCACCAACGCATTTTATATATATCAAGTGCAGGACAAAATAAAAACACTCTTAATGTGATCACATGTTCATAAATCAGCGGTAGTTTATTAAACCACTTTTTAAAATACAAATACACAAGGATACTAAAGTTTCTTAATTTTTAGAAGCATATTCTCTTCCGACAAATGTACAATATTAAAAATATGTGCAATCCACGTTCTCTTGTTTTTCAATACTTACTTTAATAACTCTGTCCTACGTGAAAAATACATCTCATTCCAAAAATATCGGATTCGCATGATAAATACTAGGCGTAAGAGCTCTACAGAGTAAAAGGAATATCAAAGGTACCTCTTTACCCCTTTCTATACAAACACAGCATCAGCAGCGTGTAGGCTTGTGTTCAACGTATGTACAAGCGATAGAGATTCAGGCACATGGGGTTTTTCTTTTTTGCAAATGTACACTCACAACGACGCTCCGGGGTAGCTTCTACAAGTCACATCTCCACCCGTCGCCTCCCGTTTATCGTATACGCTATGTTGGAAGTCTACCAGGCACGGCCCACTGGGCGGAGACCTAGAGGGCGACCCAGGACACGCTGGAGGGATTATATCCTTCGGCTGCCCTGGGCACGCCTGGGAATCCCCCCCCCCCAGGAAGAGCTGGAATCTGTTGCTGAGGAAAGGATGTCTGGTCCACTCTCCTTAGACTGCTGCCACCGCTACCCTCACCAGGACAAGCGGTTTATAAAATGGATGGATGGATGGCTACGTTACAGGAGTGCAGTCTTCTTCTTTGCGATTCTTCGAAGCACGATGGCTAGCTTCTGGACATCGTTGTCTTTCAGCTTGGCTTCGAAGTGTTTGGTAGAATTCGCAGGCAATACCAAGTACTACCTGACAGGGATCGCGACGTGAACGCTTCTACCTTCTACCGGAGGCGCAAATTCCACGTCTCTCCGTTGTGACAGCTTTCTGTGACAACTGCTGTCGACTTTGGCCCCAATTGTGGGGAGGGAACCTTGTTTGATCGACACCTGGTGGAACAATGCGCTGAGTTGACCGCCGCTACCGGGCTGTGAACCGTGACTGGACGACCTCGCGACTTTGCGTAATAACGCAAGGGCCGCCGTGTCACCCACAGGAGGCGGTCTAAAGATAAGGAAAGCTACAAAGGTGCAGCCCTGCAATTTCTTGCTGAATCCACAGCTGGCAAAAACGGGGACTCAACCGGGAAACGCATGTTGACCTACAATTCCACACTGGATGCCTCGCTCAAGGCTCGGAGTACCAACAATCTTACCCATCGCACAACTTTGCCGACCGACTATTTCTGTGCCGTACCCATCGAGATCACCTGGAGGAGGACACGGGCAGAGGATGTGACTGCGAGTGGGATCTACGACGACAAGCTCGCCCACCGATTCCAGCCTGCTGCACGGGGAGCGTTCGAATCGTAGCGGGGGGGGACCCCGCTACCGCGGCAAGTCCATCCGCGCTACCCATGGCGCGGCGGCGACACCGGCCAGCCCCGCCTGATTTTTACAACACGGAGATTTCGACGTCGTCCTCCGAGTCGTCGAACGAGGCGGCCAGGTGCTGCTCCTCGTGAAACTCCTCGTAGCGGAAGCTGCCTCCGCCTCCGCCGCTGCTGCTACTGCTGCTGCTGCTCAGCGGCGTCGACGGCGATCGTCGGCCAACTTCGTCCGCCGGCGACGATGCCGCCGCCGCCGCCGGCGCCCCGGCGATGGCGGTCGCGTCGCCGGGAGACGCGGCCCCGCGCCGGCCCTGCACGTCGCTCAGGTCCGGGTGCGGGTTGCCCTTGGTGGGCAGCGTCTGCTCGCGGCAGCCGCCCGCGGACAGCAACTCACGCTCCTTGGAGTTGCGCCACTTCATGCGCCGGTTCTGGAACCAGATCTTGACCTGCGCGACCCGGGGCCGGGGGACGACGGCGCGGACACAGATTGACGGATGTTTGTTGTTATTATTAATATTATTACAGAAGAAAAATAGCCAGTGAGATTGCAAGCTCTTTACGGGGACTCCCGCGACACGACAAACATGCGAAATGCAATGAGCGTTCTACAAAGCTGTTCTTTCGGGATGACCGTGCCGACGCGTTCCGAACGAATGACGCACGAGGGATGCCTCCAACGCGGGAGGCAAAACGTCGTGAAGGAGAGAGGAGCGACACTCGCCACGGCCGTCGCGAAACAACATCTCTATCGAGAGCAATTCCCAGACATTTGAGCCGTCAAAACCCCACATCGACACGACGTCTCTTTCCGTCGTAAGGGCGTTTAAACCCCCCCTGCGACATTGCAGCCAGGGCGCTCACCTGCGAGTCTTTGAGGCCGAGTTTGGTGGCGAGCTTGCGGCGGTCGGGCTTGCTGATGTACTTCTGCTTCTGGAACATCTTCTCGAGGGCCTTGCGCTGCACGTCCGAGAAGACGGCTCGCCGCAGCATGCCCCGCCGCGGCTTCCCGCGGGCCGCCAGGGCCCACGACAACGAGCCGGGCATCGGGATCACGGCCGAGGCTGCGGAGCACGGAGGGGATGGGTGGCCAGAGACGCGACGGCGGTTAGAGAAAAGTCGCAGGTTTTGGGTTCGGTTTGCGATGGTTTAGCCGGGCGCGGGAGCTGGACAGGCGAGGATAGATTTGTCTGTAAGAGCGACGGTATCGTCGCAAAGGTGAAAAGTAAGACGCAACGCGGCTAGGGAAATGATATGGAATCGGGGCGGAATGGCCGCGGTTTGCGAAGTCACCCGGCTTTAGTTCGGTTGATCGTCTAACCAGGGAGGGACTCGAGAGACGGTGATGGACTCATTTGGAAAGAGCGACCGCGTTGGTCGAAATGACGACGAGCAATAGAACGAAATTCGGCGAGGAGAATGAGACGCGGTCACAGAAGGATTGAAAAACACCGCAATCATAAGTACCAGCGTTGTTACAGATTTCCTGTGACGTGAGTTGGCTCGGTCAAACTAGTTTTGAATACACGCGTTGTAAATCTGCCGCGTCGTGTTTGTATCATTGAGGCGGGTCAGATTAGCATACTGCGCTGAGATTCCGGTGACCTATTCGCGGTTGGAAAATACAGAGTGATGCGTGTATGGATATGCCACTGATTTATAATGACCCACCTAATTTGCTTCTCCACAGCCCATGGAATTATAGTAACAGCGATGATGGCTTTGTATCTTGTGGAGGAGAGTCGAAGGATGCACCGAGTTCCACTGAGATTGGCGGAAGATTAATAATTGCCTTGATTTCCAATGTTATATCCTATCTCCTTGCCCAATTGATTTATCAGGTTATATTTTATTGTGAGCGTGTTTGTATATGCAACTTCAAATTTCTAAATTAAACAAATAATACCGTTTCTGATCATTTAAGATTACTTTAAATTCTGTCTTGTCTGTATAATTAACTAAATTACATGTATTCACGTGCAAAGACAGCCTTTGTAGTTTTTAACAGTAATTATTATTGGTAGTATCAATGGTTAGAGGGATGGCTTTTATTCTGAATTCCAGTGCACGATTTAATTGTTTCTCTGTCACGTACTGGCAAATATCAGCGATGATTATGGCTGCATGTGCAGTAAACTTGAGCAAGTCTGACCCGTGCAAAATTGAAATACATGTCTTTCAAAAATGATCTCGCCACTAAAAAAATATGCAAATCGTCCTAATCGTTCGTTACATCCGCAATTGGTTTATTTCTTTGGTATACTTTTTAACGTGCGCGTATTCATTCAATCTCTTAGGTATGCATTTGAGGTGCGAGGAAGGGGGAAGGCAGCCACGCGGTTAGCCGGCACCAACATTTGCCAGACACTGCATCCTATAATATCATGCTATCGGACAATTAAGTAATGAGGGTTTTTTAGGTGACTTTTATGTGATAGCTTAATAGCAGTCAATCTATGTACGTCGTCACACGTGTCAAGGAGTGCAATTCGCGGCGTTAATTTAGCTTGACAATCCCGTTAATGTGTGATTGCAGGTGATCATGCCCAAAGATGATGATGATACGTGTTATTGTTTCGATCTTATCCATATACATGACCTCACCTCATGTACCAATTTTTCATTTGTAACCAAGTAAGAGTTAAATTGAGATTCAAGACGAAAACATTCATTCATTACTTCAAGAAAGGACAATACAAACTAATATAAAAGAGCAAAAGTTAGGCAACACAAACACTAATCTGTTAAAACCCAGCTGTCCGAATGTTGTCTAACGTATACATATATATTGCATTTTAGGGCAGTGTTATGGACAAAAGCGTTGGATAATTAATCGGTAATGTAATATAAAAATAGATAAACAATTTGAGAAAATATGCACAGAACATCCACAACTGTTCAAGCACTCGAACACCATCAAGAAAATCTACAAATGCGTTTCAACCTGAATTACAGCGTGTGAAAAATCCCTTTACAACGTGACGCTAGACGCAAAATTGTTCCATATCCGTGGGGCGTCACATCTTAAAATCATCTCGCTGCCACGTGTGTCCGATTTGCACCGCGTGTCGTTCGGCTCGAAGTCCAACGATTTGCAACATTAGGTCACGCCAGGCAGCTACACAGCACCGTCACGGGAACCACACACACACACGTACACTTCCTTAACACGGCGGCGATGCGAATGGGTGTTATATTACTCACTAAGTAAAAACTAAATGGGCCGAACCATTCGCACCTGCTCATTCTAAGCAGGGGGCAGGTTAAAGACCGGGCTGTTCCACTAAAGAAGAAGTTGGGAGGTTTGGGGGGGGGGGGGACGAGAAAAGAAAACATTTAATCGCGTTTTCTGGATTTTCCTAGTCGGATTATTTGGCACTAAGCCCTCGTGTCAGTGAGCGGGGGACCCTGCGCGTAGAGTTAGGGGGCTGCGCATGAAACCTTGCGTCACTACGCATTACCTAAGCCTGCCCTTGACGCCCTGTATTGAAGCTCGGGACTGCGCAAATACGCGGCGCTGGCAGGGAGGGGAACGCGCCGTAAATCACGGCAGTGAATTCACACCTGCGTCTGTGTGGAGTTTGCATGTTCTCTCCCCGTGTCCGCGTGGGTTCTCGCCGGGCACTCCGGTTTCCTCCCACAGTCCAAAGACACGCTGCTGCATAGCTTAATTGGCCTGCGGACTAATTTGCCGCCCGGTGCCCTGTGATGGACTGACGTCCCGTCCTAGGTATAGCCATGCCTTGCGCTCTGTGTCTGCCGGGATAGGCTCCGGCTCACCGCGACCCCTGTATAGGATTCAGCGGTTTGTGATAATGGATGGATGGTGTGTAATGCCGCGGTGGGGAAACATTGGAGTTGGTTGTGGTGTAGAGGCGGCTCAGGTTGATGTTGGACAATCAGGTTTTTCCAACGGAGTTTTTTATAAACCGGTTCTGAATGGCATTAGGTGCTCGCGACTGCCGTGCGAACACTTTTGTCTTGGGGGTCGTCGTGTAACGTCGGACTTTGTGCCGAAAAAACACCTGGTGCAACCCGAAGTCTACGTAGAAAGATGGGAATTCACCTTCTGAATCACACATGCTGCTGAACCAAAAACTGTTCCACCCATCGACCTATCAGCCTGCTGAATCAGTGGTTGGTTTATTTTAATGTTTACAGATGATCGGTAGGAGATAACAACCGCTGGTGTGATGGTTGCTTTGAAAAGCTGTTATTTCGAGACAGCCGTGTCGAGCGCTCCCTCCCTCTCTGTTCTATCGAGCGTTGAAAAGCAACCATCGTGCGTCGAGCCGTGAAAACCGACATCAGTACAAACCGCTGGCATTGTATTTTATCGCAATGTTCGCTGCGTTCCGTAGATTCGGAGGCGTTAAGGGACGCATCCCGAGCTGCTCGCGACTTTGCTGCTGTACGGCTCGGATGTGCAGCTCTTGGTTTGTTCCGCGCGTTGTTCGCCACAATGTCTGACGTTTCGCTACACGTGCCTGGAGCTTCTTCGTGCACCGAACGCAGTTCCCCCATTACCAAACGGGGCGCGCGGGGGGGAGGCCATCTACCAGCAGTAGATTGATCATAGCTGATGGTGGTCGATCGATCTGCGTTTGTGTTCGTGCAGCTTATTCCGTTTGCATGCAGACACGAACGCAACGGTTTGAGTGACATCAAGAGGGTCGATACTGTGAGACAGTCGTAAACTGTAAATATCACTTAATCAAACGCAGGCCGAATTTTCAATGATGGCAAATACAATGAGGCACTGCGTATGTACCGGAACACACACTGGTCACCTTCTCATCATTGACGCTGTCTGCTCACAGTTACGTATCTAATAGCGACGTTTCATGCACTGACCCCTTTTCACGGCAGACATTACGATAGCATCATAATAATCGGCTTAAACATTAAACCCCAAATTTGTTTTATTCTACGTGAGTTTAATTTGCCAAACATCCAACATAAGGGATCCGTCTATGAATTGAGTTGAGAAACAGTAATATTTTTTCTTGGATAATTAAAATGCATGATACACATACCGACTGTGCAGGTACTGTATAATTGAAAGGCGTGCTATAAGAGTTATCATCCTCATCAGCCATGGTCAATCCACTGCTGGAGGAAGGCCTTCCCAAAGCCACCGCAATTGTTAACTTTTGCTTAATGCGTCATTACCAACATATTGTGACTGTTTAATTATTTTTTTTATCAAATAGGCGCCTGGTGTTACCTGCATAGATAACAAAAACACTAAAAAAATTAACCTGATGATGCCTCCAACGTGGGAGGTGAAACGTCACGAAGCAGAGAGGAGGAATGCTCGACACGGCATTCCCGAAAGAGCAGCTTTTGAGATTAATTCTCAACACATCCGCCCATAACGCCGTGGCTTCAAAAGTAACCAAACACGCTTATGTGTATACAAAATTACACGTGTACGATTATACAATAGGCTCCAGCCCACCGCCCTGTACAGGATTAAACGGTTCCATCCATTGTCGGAAACGGCTTAATCCTGTACAGGGTCGCGGTGAGTCGGAGCCTATCCCGGCAGACACAGGGCGTAAGGCAGGGCTATACCCATGATGGGACGCCAGTCCATCACAGGGCACCGGGGACAATTTTAGTCCGCAGGCCAATTATTACCCTATGCAGCAGTCTTTGGACTGTGGGAGGAAACCGGAGTGCCCAGCGAAAACCCACGCGGATACGGGGAGAACATGCAAACTCTACACAGGCCCCCGAGCCGGGATTCGAATCTGGGGCCTTCTTGCTGTGAGGCGGCAGCGCTATTCACCGCGCCACCGATGGATTATACAATAAGCGACGTTTCTGGAAATAAGTGTATTGATGCATACATACCTGGGTAATACGCTGAGCGAATAAACTGTTGAAATTGACCATCGAAGTAGGAGTAGGGGAGGGCCTTGGTCGAGTACTCCGCCATGAAGTGTGCTGAGGGGTCTGCGAATTAAACATCAAGTGCGTGATTAACGATAATCACAATATAAACCTCAACAACATTGTGGGTCACCAAATTCAGACGATTCACAATCGTGTGGGCATTGCTGTTGTTGTGCAACGTTGTGATTTGTGTTTAATTCGATAATTGCCTACTAGCACAGAGCATAATTTAACTTAGAACACGCTCACACCACACACAACCAACACATACACACCACACACGGGCTGAGTCGTCGGAGGGAGTCCGTGATTTTCTTGCCGTGATGTATACTGTATATCTACGAGGTGGTCCAAATGTCCCGTGACCCCCATTTATTTCCCTAAAACGCACTACTTTTAATTACCAGTGGTGTGTCATGTAATGTAAGCAATATATAAATGACAGATATACCCGTTATTGATCGCGCATAAACAAGTAAGGGGTATTTAAAACAAAAATGACTGAGCAAAGGACGCGAATGTTAGGGGTCAATGCAATGTGGGGTCACAATACATGTGGACCGCTCTGTCGAGGCGCTTCTTGGCTTTGGGTTTATTATTGCTACTACCGACTGGACGAATCACCAAATCAGTCGACTTGAAAATATAAAATAATCAAAGGTGCACACGCGTTGCAGTTAAATCGATGTGTGTGCAGAGCAATATTCGGCTCATAGTATGAAATTCGCATCGCAGAAAGTACTGTTTAGGCATTAGGCAGAGCATTAACCAGTTACAGACACGGTGATGAGAGCATCGCTAACATTCAATACTGCATAGCTTCAATAACCGTGCGCTTCATTTCGCCATGGACATTGCACGCGTATCTTGTATACGTTACAGTATAATAAGTAAACAATATCCTAGTATTTTTTTAGATATTTCTCATTATTGTTAGACGTGTATTATTACAGCAGAAAATACCCAGTGAGCTTGCAAGCGCTGGATGCGGGTTTCCTGCTATACAACAAAAGTTTGAACTTACTAACGCCAACAGTATATAAAAAGTACCAATATCGTAGTTATCTTACTTTCTTTCTGATCGAACTCAGGATATATAGGTACACGTGGAAAAACACACACACACATACGTACCCACGCACGAACATAAATACAAAGAAATGCATACACATACATGTAAACGTGACGATGTCCATACACTGCCGCTCACGATCGTAAACCCGCATGAATACACGTACACACATGTACACACACACAAACTTGCAGAAATTCACACACACACAACACACGCATCCACGGGCGCATGCACGAACGCACACTCTCATAAATACAAACATACACACAGACTGTTGGGGCAAGTGCTGTAAGCGAACACTTATGAAGTCCGGCACCGCACAGGGGGTGTTGGGTGGACAGCACCACTCCCGACCACTAGGTTCTCAGTTAAGGCTGAGTCAACCTAGGCGAGGGCCAGGATCCCCAGATATGGTTTAGAACATCGTCACTGACGTTAGCCGTGAGCGGGACTCTAACCTGTGTCTTCGGGTTCGTAACCCAGCGCGCTAACCCACTGATCTACCGCTCCCCACAACGCAAAGCTGACCCGTGTAGCCTCACGTAGTGTAGGGCCAAGTGCTGTTCGTAGCGAGGAGCAGCCATACCAACAACAACCTCTGTTCGCCACTCAGTGACGGTGACGTCACCACAGCGCCTGTGCCAGGCCAGGTGCACTTTGAGGCCAACAGGAGGTCAGACCCAGATGCCATGGGCTGCCTGACCGAGCTGACTGGCAGATGCGCCACCGATAACACACACAAAGACAAAGATCCCCCGTATAGCCTTAACAGACTCTAGGGTCAAGCGCTGTTAGCTAGGAGCACCTATAAAGGCCAACACGGCACAGGAGGGGGTGGGTGGCCAGCACCACGCCCGGCCGTCTTTGTCTCCCTACAGGCAATGTTTACACACCGCACTAGCTACTCATTTGAGGCTGAGTCGACCCAGGGGAGGCCCCGGGACCGGTTGAGAAAATCTCCACCGGTGTTGGCCGTGAGCGGGATTCGAACTGGGGCCGCAAATGTGTAGCCCAGCGCGCTAACCACTGA
>JAZEWU010000027.1:4452328-4464548 GCA_036362915.1 Geotria australis | reverse complement strand
CATAAAGACAGCAGAAAAATAATAATAATAGCAACTACAGACAGGCTGAGTCGACCTAGGGGAGGCACAGGACCGGTTAAGAAAATCGTCACTCGTACACAGGCATTCACAGACCCACACAAACACACATAGTCACACAGACACAGCCATAGCCACACAAACACACATAGTCACACAGTCACTCAGTCACTCACAAGCGCCCACAAACACACACAGGCACGCACAGACATAGCCACACAAACACAAGAGACTCACACACACACACAGAGGCCCGTGCTTCTTAAACCTGTAGCCTTTGTGTCTTCTTTGGAGCGGGGAAGAAAATGTGTCAGATCGCGTTAAGATTGCGCATGGGGAATGACAGAAATCAATACAGGCGACGCTCGGCTTCTTGCGAAATGAGTGCGAATCCGTTTATCCCCGCTTGCTTAGTCTTTGGACCGTGCATCTGCCGTTAGTTAAGCTGCCTTTTAAAGCCGGCGCGCGCTAAAAGCGCATATTTCACCGTGACTAATCAGATTTTAATTTTTGCATTTTATGAGCTCGCCTCATTATCTACCGGTTTTAGAATGCAATTTACCAAACAGTTAAATCGTGATGATCATGATAATAACGATGGCAATTCATCATACACCCGCCGCGTCACTGTGGGGTGGTAACGCGTGTTGCCAACTAAAACGGGACACTTATTATAAAGTATAGTAGTAGAAGGAATGAGAATTTATAAGTGTTTGGTTAATCCTCTGCTGCCTGGAGACCTCCCCCTCCCAACGCCTCGTCGGTCGTGGCAGTTGTTTTGGCCATACTTCACCACGCTGGTCAATGCGGGTTGGTAAAGGCTGGGGGCACGTTTGGTTTAGTTAGATATCACTTGCCACCGATGTGAGTGGTGGCCGGGAATCGAACTTATGGAGTTGTGTGCATATTGCAATTTAAATAAACACGTCTCTATCCCGCTGAACGATGATGTTAAATTAACTTAGATAAAAAAGTTAAACACGTAACTAACTTTTATAACTAATGTGCCAATTGAATTGAATTATGCACTGTTTTGGGGTAATATCCCACATTATAAGAAGCACCTTTTACCGGTATGTCTTAAAGAATTGGGAAAGCATCTTATATTTAAACTAGGTTTGTAGCTGACCAGATTTCTAAGTCATAACTTTATTGACTTGAAGGAATCACTTTCTTTAGCGCGCGTCTTACTTTTCAGATCATCTTATCTTGAGAATACGATAATTTACGTGCTTATTGGATACGTTATAAATGCCTACACTATCATGATCATGATTTTATCATCATCAAAATAATAAACAGGCAGGACTCCGTGATTGAGTGTTAGGCGCTTTCATTAATAATGCATCAGTTTGACCGAGTGTGTGTGTTTGTTGTAAGAGAGGCGAATGATTTCAGGGCAACTGCCCCCCCCAAAAAAGTTTTCCTAATCTCATACACTGCCTCGCTTGGCACAAATAAAAGCCTCATTGGCCACATTGAGTTTTGAATGTTTAATGAAAAGGGGAGGTCGAGAGACCGGGAGTTGGGGAGGGGGGGCTTGTTATATAGGGTCTATGACTCTATATGGATCTTTATAATCTGTAGAGAAAAAATCAGTTAAGACCCACACGCACGCTACAAATAGGTTCCTTCGTGCGTGCCTAATGATCGCATTGAGACCTTTATTTCATAACACACAGGACCCGCAACTGTCATCAACATAATGACCGCGTTGAGCTGTATTTTAAACGGTGCCTCGCAAGAAGGCACGGCAAAGCTTAACGCTCGAGGATCTATCATAAACGAGGAGCAAATAGCACTTGTAATTGCTTCTCTATTGCGGTTCACTTTGTTGCTGCGTTACAGCGCGTGTGTACTTATCTGCTGGGAGGCTGGAAGTGACGGGGGAGCGGAGGTTCATTCTGATCGTGTATCTATAGTCGGGGATGATGATGATGATGCCGTGGTGTCACGATTGGGACAACGGGCTTACAATGCTGATGTTGACAGTTCTAAAATTAATATTTAACCATTTGGCAAATGCCAAATGGAAAACATGCGAATTAACAAAAATAAATAAAAATCTAAAAATAACACAATTATAAAAAAACTACAAAATATTTACACACAGCACTGCATAAAATTGATAACGAGTGAATAAATTAACAGGCCCCCTACAATGGACTATCGTCCCATCATGGGCATAGCCCTGCCTTGTGAGCCCTGCGCCTGCCAGGATAGAGCTCCGATTCACCGCGACCCTCAACATAATTTACCCGGTACGGATAGATAGATAGATATGTTTATTATTACAGCAGAATAATACCCAGTGAGCTTGCAAGCTCTTTACGGGATTCCTGCGACACAGCAAACGTGCGAATTGACAAAAATAAATACAAATCTAAAAATAACAAAATTATAAAAAACTAAAAAATATTTACACACAACACTGCATACAATTTGATAACGAGTGAATAAACTAAACAGCCCCCCCTGTGATGAACTGGCGTCCAATCCTGGGTATAGCCCTGCCTTGCGAGCCCTGCACCTGCCAGGATAGAGCTCCGGCTCACCGCAAACCTGCTGTACAGGGTCTACCCCGCTTGTGACAACGATATGAATGAAAAACTAAACAGCCTCCAGTCTGACAGCGCGCCACGTGGTCCCACCCTGCTGGAGGCAACAACGTGTTACGGAAAGCGCGCGCGGTGCCATAAGCGCGTTTCGTAATCGCAACGCGGAAGGGGTGTGTGTGTGGCGTGGTAGGTCATTGACACACTCTACCTCTGTGCTCGTAATTTCTGCTGCGTTTAGTTGTTTATGAGCGAGTTCGATCTGCGTGCTTGCATGGTTCATCCGTCCTTGGAGGGGAGACGCGGGGCGATACTCCTGTTCGCTGTGGCTGGCCTGGCCTGGTGGTTTCAAGCCGAAACTAGTGACCCCGAGATCGCTAGGTAAATTGCAATTGAGAAGGGCCATTGCCCAGAACGTCGTCTAGCTGTACCTTTAAGGCCGCGCTGTTGTTGATTAACGTTTTGAGGGTTTTCGCTGTTGTCTGTGCTTGTGCACCATTGCCAAGCGCAGTGTTGTTACAGTACGTAATTGGTTAAACTGTGTATGGTTGTTAAACCGGTTTGTTTTTGCTTTGCAGGTAAAGCGCGTACGAACAGGTAAAAATGCAATAACCGGTTTGTCCCACACATACCTGTCTGGCAATACGCGTAACGTTGTTTTAATTGTTAATTAATACATGTATGGAGCTGCTGTGGCGTGGAACTTGTGGACGATTAACACACCGGGGGCTTGCAACACAAAGCTGGCAGGTTCGATTCCACCTTCAGGCGCCGCAGGTGAAATATTTACACAGGTTTTTTTAATCCCACAGCAGCACGATTGGGTACAGCCACAATCGATCTGCAGGTCGCGTTTGGTGGGGTAAAATGTGGGTATTCCCACACCTTTTGTAAGCCGTCTGGTCAGCGTGGAAGAGTAGACCAAATACAATCTAGAGCTCCCCATAGTCGGGGCAGTTAAGCTGTTAAGTGGTTTTTGACAATGGATGGGTGGACTTTGGCCCCCGTGCCGTTCATTAGGGCGTGAAAATCAGTGCATTTCTGATTGAAACGCCGTTGGAAATCAATACCGGTTCCTGAACTTTTGGAACCGCTTTACCGCTTGTTGTTTTACAAGCCGAGCTTAAAGCCACGGTTCATTTAATGTGTTTCTTTAGCGCCAGTGTTTGGTGAATCGAGGTGGTTCAGTGGCATTCCACGTGGCCCGCAAACGATATTCAGCCAGGCATACTTAAGCTGGAACGAACTATAAATGCTATTATTATTAACTGTAAAGGTGAGTGCAGATTATGACGTGCTGATTTTATGATTGGATAATATAGTGCCAGGGTGCGTGTGCTGGGTTTTATAAAATATGGGCCCACCGAGGGTATTTGAAAGTCATACAGCCTGATTAAGGAAGAGGTCCTCCCGCCGCTGTGATAGGTCTGTCATCCTGTGCACTGCGCCCTGCAATCTATGGGATCTGTCTCAGCGCTCGACCCATTTGTAAAACTGCCGCAATGCAGTGCACGGTCCAAACTACTTGGCTCAAACGTGACTGGCTTCCTTTCAATTGCAAAGGTTTTCAATTTAACATTTCTGGACAAAAACATTGCAACGTTCAGGTTTAAAAGAAGAATGTTACCGTTGTGCAATCAACCCAAATCGAAGTCAACCATAATCCATCCACTGCTGGATAAATGCCGTCCCAAGCTGTCGCCGTCCGTTGCAGTCCTAAGCTAAAACAATAATGTACCTTCACACGAGCTGATTTAATCACGCCATCTCCACTCTCAGTGATAGTGGCGTGTCCTGAGGGAGCCCACACGCCTTTTGTAAGTCGCTGCAATGTCTCTAACATGCATATCCTCCAATCCACGTGTTTATCTTTCTAGCTTAACATGTTATGAAAACAAATGTCCTTGAAACAATTCAACAGTTACTTAATGATATTGTGTTTCAGCCATGAACAGAGTCCTCTGTCGAGCATTCACAACCAGGTCACTCTCCAGGTCAGGTCACGTGCGCTCTCAAAAATTAACTTGCATTTTGGAAAGAATATTGACACAAATATTCGGCTTAACCCTGCACATTTCTTGATTCTCCGGTTATAAGCAGTGTCAAACATCTATCGGTTATGATGGTTGCTCTTCAGAGCTGTTCTTTCGGGATGGACGTGTCGAGCGAGCTCACTCTCTCCCTCGCGACTCCAGATCTGTTCACCAAGGGAGACCCTAGCAGGAGTGATAGACTCCAGACCTAAAATTAACTCGAAGGCTTTCATGACCAATTTTATCCATGACCAATGTGAAAAACATGACCTAAACTCATAAACAGCGCTTCACTATAGAGTCCAGACCTGTTCACCAAGGGAGACCCTAACACGAGTGCTAGACTCTAGACGACACAGCTCTGGAGTTCATTGGAGCACACAAACCCCTCCACACCCATAAGGTCACGATCCACGGGTGGCTCCCGATACATTTCCGGGAACGCGACGCATTCCCCATCACACCGACGCGACACCGGGCACGTTGCGACGTAGCAATCGTGCGAAATGCGCGCGGCGACCCACAGGAGGATGGAGAAGGAGCTGGAGAGTCACCGGGAGAACTTCCGCAAGCTGAACCGCTCGTGCTTCGTGCTGGGCGCCTCGGGGGAGACGGGGAAAGTCCTCCTGCGCGAGATCGTGAGCAGCCGGCTCTTCTCCCGCGTCACCAGCATCGCCCGGCGCCGGCTGGAGTTCCCGGACGATTCCTACAAGGACGTGGTGAGTCCCCGCGTCGCGATCCGCCCCAGCGGCACCCGCCGCCAAATTTGCCGTAATGCCAGGACGGCTTGGAGGAGATTTCCCACCTTCAAAAAGCAAGATGTGAGTTCTACGGTCATTTATAAAGCGGCCTGAGAAGTCAGCCCACAACAAAGTAGTTGGTTACAATTTGTGGTTGATTAATCGGCTTAATCAGCTTAATAGACAACTCGACCCATAGTGAGGTTCTGTTGTGAGTTTATGTCATGTGAAGGTGTGTAAGTGAAGTGCACCCGTCGGTATACCGGAGCAAACGAATGAACACATGCATCACTTACTTCAAAAGATGGCACCGACGTTTCGCTGGCATTACAGCTAGCATCATCAGGGACAAACTCGACCCAGTTGTAGTTGTGCTGAATGTGTTTGCTGCGCTGCCGCTGGGGCTGCAGGTGCAGGAGGTGGTGGACTTTGAGAAGCTGGACGACTACGCCGATGCCTTCAAAGGTCACGACGTCGGCTTCTGCTGCCTTGGGACGACGCGTGGCAAGGCCGGAGCTGTGAGTAAACGGTCAAATCTCACGGTCGTACTGCAGAGAGTAAGCTAGCCATCATTATATATGTTTACGTACTACCACCTAGAACCGCCGTTCACGACCGGTGGGCCGTGACCCATCAGTGGGCCGCAAGCGCCATCTAGTGGTCTGTGGAGAACTGACCCGAGTGGGCCTTGAGGTGCACAAGGTTGCGACCTCCTGATCTACATTATACAAGGTTCCATAAGAAATGTAAAGTTGATCTTTTACTGTTGCTATATATTCTCAGTTATCATTAGCCATGATCTATCCACTGCCGGATGAGGGCCTTCCTGAACAGTCACCAACTCTCTCGTTTGTGAGCAATCCATATTTGCTGACACGCAAGAGCTATTCGTTGTCATAACGTTCCCATCAGGTGTACATGGTTGTATTTGACAACAAATTCCATGTTGTTTTGCAACTCTTGCGGTTAGCACACTGGACTATGAACCCAGCGGCCTGGGTTAATTTCCCAAGCCACAGTTAACGTCAGTAACACATCATATCTGAACCGTTCCTGGCCCTCTGCCTTCATCGAACTAGCACTGACCGGCGTGGTGAAGTATGGTCAAACGAACCCCATACCCATCCAGCGTCCCATCAACAAGAGTCAGCTATCATTATTATTATTATTGAGTCGACACGGCTATCCCAGGAGGACTGCTCTGAAGAGCAACCATCATGGATCGAGCCGTGAAAGCCTACATGAGTATAATATCATTCTTATCATTTTTTTACACAAACATGACTGCCAATGGCATGGTAACAATGACTGACCTTTTAATCTGCTTGTGCAGCGGTAATTGGATTTAATTGCCCGATCACGGCTCTTGAGTGTGTCCGGGCAGCAGTGCCGCATTACTGTCAGGCCTCATTATTTTCCCATGGAAAGACTCCAATGCAAACTACTGAGTGTGGGTAAATTGGCTTGCCAAGTTAAAGCAGTTTTGTCACAAGTCAAACGCAATTTGACCAACTTGTATCCCTGGGTTAATTTACATTGCATTACGGGATTTACGTTGTCATTTGCCAAGTTTTACAACGGTTAAACGTCACGTATTTACTTATTTACTTTACATTCTGGGTCACATGCCAAGTGTTACAAAACATTTCCGTTGTTCAGATTTGTTCTGCAAATGGATTTGAGATTAAGCGCATCGAGCTATGTCACTGAGCGTTCTCCGTCTCTCTCCTTCGCGACGTTTCGCCTCCCACGTTGGAGACGTCATCAACGTGGCGATTAAGACACGCTGCCCAGCTTAATTGTCCTCACTAAATTGCGATACATTGCTCTGAGATGTCGTTACTTGCTTACCCTTCTCCGCTGGACAACTGTTGAAAAGAGCTACATAGCTCAACGGTTGCTTTCAGCTTGAATAAAAAAAACCGCATCCGTTCGTCGTTTTGTGAGCGGGGTCAATGTTGACGGTCCAGAGCATCGTCAGGCGCCTGACGATGCTTCTTCCAACGTGGGAGGCAAAACGTCACCAGGGAGAGAGAGGCAGATCGCTCAGTGACACGGCCGTCCCGAAAGAACAGCTCCGTGGAGCAACCACAACGAGGCTCGTGACCGGCTCTTGGGACGGACCCGTGTGTTCCTCAGGAAGGGTTCGTGCGCGTCGATCACGACTACGTGCTCAAGTCGGCCGAGCTGGCCAAGGCGGGTGGCTGCTCGCATTTCAACCTGCAGTCGTCCAAGGGCGCCGACATGAACAGCGGTTTCCTCTACACCAAGGTCAAGGTGAGCCGGGGGGAGGGGGGGTCGGCAGGCCGGCGCTTCCCCCCGCGATGAGCCGGGGAAGTTCAATTTCATCCATCCGTTTTCTAAACCGCTTGTCCTGGTGGGGGTCGCGGTGGCAGCAGTCCAAGGAGAGTGGGCCAGACATCCCTTTCCTCAGCGTAGCTCTTTAATTTTTATTGTTATTATTATTACTGTTGTATTGGTTGCAATAGTGAACAATAGCCAAATTAGATGCAGAACGGCGTCCAGTTTGGCCAGTCATTGGCAACATTCCGAACAGGACATCAGGAAGAAGAAATCCAGGTCAAAGTAGTCTTTGTCAGCAGAAAACGTCATCAACGAGAGTCGTCATTAGAACTCGTTTCACGTTTGGAACAAGATCACCCGCGGTGCGTCACAGACTTTAATGCAGCGTGCGTTGGTGAATGTTGGAGACGGTTGATTCTGACTTTAAAAGGCGTCTAGGTTAATTGGCCTACGGACTGAATTGCCCCCGGTGCCCTGTGCTGAACTGGCGTCTTATCCTGGATAAAGCCCTGCCTTGTGCCCTGTGTCTGCCAGGATAGGCTCCGGGTTCACCGCGACCCTGTACATGATTAAGCGGTTTCTGACAATGATGGCGCTTCTCCTCGTCGCCTGTGTTGTTCATCGCAGGGCGAGATCGAAGCGGACGTGCAGAAGGTTGATTTTGAGCGATACACCGTCTTTCGACCCGCGTAAGTGTCACACAGACACACACGCTCACTCGCGGCTCCGATAAGCGGTGCTTGCTTTCCAACTGCCGCTTCATTAATTCATTCACTTGTTCATTGATTTACTCTATTCTAAGTGTACGTTTAGATTGCTGTGGGAGGTTGAAGTCGTGGTTTTATGGTTAGCACTCTGGACTTGCAGTCTAGAGGTCACTGGTTTGATCTCCGGGTACAGTAATCGATGCAATAAGGCAAGATTCTTGAAACTTGCCACCTCTGTCCACCCAGCCATATTAATGGGTATAAATGCGTTCATCATAGGTCATCAGCAGGTCCTGTGCGGTGGGTACAGTTTGGGTGCTCCCTCATTTTCCATAACGTCTGACCGGCATGGAAGATTAGGCCAAAATGCCTTGTAGAGGGGCTTTTCAGAACTCCTGCTAGTGGAGAACCTTCTGCCAGCAGTGCTGTGAGCAAGAAATTGCAGGGCTGAACCTGTACCTTTATGTATCCAACAACTGCTGTGGCCATATAAATGACAGCAGTGAGAGAAATGCATATATACTACACTTCGCTTAACTGTTTTATGAATCGTATCGGTGTGCTTTAATAACTTTGTCTTGTATAATTAGAACGTTCCACGTCATTCAGAATTAATTACTCTTTCAAAAAGGTTTATTGGAAAAGCGGCAAAGTAAGGGTTTTAGTTAAGCCACCGGGAGACCATGAAGAACCACGTGGAACAGGATGGGGTTATCTGGCTGACCCAATAGAGGGCGCTGTCTGGGATTCGGAGCAAGGCCCGTCCAGTGTGTATTAGCAAGTGTGGCACCGCATTGCATTGCTGTGGTGCTGCGTTGGTTAACGTTACGCTTGGGGAACGGGAGGTTCGTGAGCAGAGTTTACTTGGGTTGACATCTCGCACAGTTCACTGGTTGCAGGTATCGATAATGGAGCCAGGATAGATGGGTTTCTGCATCCCAATGGATCAATCATTGGCTAATGATGATCGTGACGGTTATTCTGAAGAGGCCGGTTTAAACGTCCAGCATCCATGTTGACCGGTTGTCCCCCAATGGTGAGGGTTACTGGAGCAGCATTTTTACGGCCGGATGCCCTTCCCGACGGCAACCTCCTTTATTCGGAGAGCCTTTGGATTTTTATTTACCTGAAACCCCCACCAGACCTGTTCACCATGTGAGATCCTAGCAGGAGTGCGAGCCTCCAGACCTGTTCACCAAGGGAGACCCTAGCAGGAGCGCTAGGTGACATCGTTATGGGGTTCATTGGAACACGCAAAACCATGATAAAGTTATGATCCATATGAAGCATTTTATGCTGAAGAGACCGCAGATAATAGGAGGGGGCGCCTTGAAGTCAGAGTGACCAGACTGTTATGAGCCACGGTCGCGGCGCGAACGTTTCACAAACCCCTTCGCGGCACCCCGCGCCGGTTCCCCCCGCGCAGGATGCTGCTGTGCGACCGCAAGGAATCGCGGCCGGCCGAGTGGATCGCCCGCAAGGCTCTGTCTCCCCTGGCGGCCCTCTTCCCCACCTTCATCACGACCCCCGTGGAGGTGATGGTGCGCGCCATGCTCAACCTGGCCGTGACGCCGGCCTCCAAGCGCGTCGAGCTGCTGGAGAACGCCGAGATCCACCGCTTGGCCGGAAAGGGGGGCGGCCGCTGAGAGGGGGGGCCGCGACGCCGGCGGCTGCTGCGGTTGTGCGGTAACGGAGATTTACACGCGCGACCGGAGGACTCCTCTCGGCCGTTAACCCTGTTATCCGCGACGCCGAGTATCCGGGCACGCGCTTGGGTCGGCGTGAACGCCTGTTGTTTGTCGTCTTTGAAAGTAAAAAGGGGTCGCGGTTTGTGTTTTTGGAGATAAAGGTTGCTGGGAAGGTTGAGCAACGGGGAATGAATCGGTGAACAGGCGAGTACGCAAAGGCGTTCAGCGATCGCGCGGTTACCAAACGGGCAAACTGGCGTTCGGGGACGCGTTTCTAAAGCCGTCGCAATGACCTCCTGCGCCATACAAATACGAACGCACTACACATAGGTCTTCGTTTTGAAACTGCTGACGTGTAATGATGATCACGCCGGACTTGCGAGTCCATAGGTCGCCGTTCCCACCTGGGCGGTTGAAGCAATGCCGCAATTTTCCGTAAACCCCTCCCTATCGTGGAGTAAATTGTGGGTAGGACCCTCATGAATTCCAACACCTCTGGCCATTTCGTGAGCCCACGCGCTCACTACAAGCCGTTCTTCAATAGTATGTGAATTCGTATTGGCCATCAGTAATAAATAAGTAAGTAAGGGTTATTTGAAACAGCATTGAACGAGCAAAGGGAAAAAAATGTATGGGGTCAATGAAATGGGGGGCACAAGACATCTGGACCATCCTGTGCGTTTAGACGAACCGCTTGACCGTGCTTGTTGGCGTTATGCAAACAACCTCGTGCCTTTGTTTCTTTGTGTTACACCAAAGGTGAATGTATCGTGATTTCGATAATATATTGTGACACGTACTCATGGATTTATGCAAAACTTGCACTGGGTATGTAATACTGTAAATGTGGGTAAATACTATCCTGTCTTGGTGAATGTTTTCATGTAGGTTTGTCACGGCTCGATGTACGAGAATTGTTCTCAATGGCTGGTTGGAGGCATCATGTTTTGAAAACCTTAATGATACGTGGTATTTGTGTTTACGTGCTTGGGTCTGAATGTGAATTATATTTCTCTCAAGGCTGCCATATGTCTATATATAAATTTCTTCTTAAGGGATGGAGTGCTTGTTTTCAATCATTCATTATGAATGATCTCGGTAAATAAACAAACGGAAAAGCAAATGTCTAATTCGTCTCTTTGCCACAGCTAATCACTGTCTACGATGTAGCTGTCAATGCGGTGTGCACCATATGTTATTTACAGTGCTTGGCGCTTGTCCCATACAATGTTTACAATTCGTTTACTTTATTTAACCGGGCGAGGGCCCATACAAATAAGACTGGAGACGCATGTCATTTTTGGATATTGGATATTTCCCGGAACATTTACATCATTCCGTTTTTAATGTCACGAAGGGGATTTGGGGGACAACCGGCCAACCCAGGTCAACATGGATAACGGCCGTTAAACCGGTTGTGTTTGTGGTCATAAATGTCACTTTAATCAGATGGCATGCTTTGGTAATTCGCTACAGAATTGCCAGTTATATCCAGAGCTCACACCATTGATTCTGTGCAAATTGCTGCAGGGCAAGCAAGTATTCCAAGCCTGTTAGGGGTGTAGCTTTGAATTGAACGTTCGGCATACAACTGTTAAGTCATGTATGTTGCGGGTGTGCCACCTGTTAACCTTAACGTCTGACGTTTCACTCCATGTGCTGAGAGCTTCTTCAGGAACTGAATTGCTCCCTCAGTCGAGGGGGAATGTGAACTGCTCTCTTCAATTCGCGAAGAAACTTTCAAAGTATACGGAGCGAAACCTCGGACGTCATGCCTAACAACGTACGGTACAGTCTGAAAAGCATCGCACAGAGCCACACAGCAGAGTGTACTAATATAGGTTTCCACGGCTCGATGTATGAGAATGGCTGGTCAGCTGCTCTTTTAGGATAGCCATATCGAGCATTCCTCCTGTCTAGCGAGCATTTCTCCCCTGTGTCTAGTTCGCGAAGGAGGGAGGAGGAACGCTCGACACGGCTATCCAGTAATTGCTCGAGTGCAATTCTCAGACAGCAAAACTGCAACAACTTACTCAAAACCCACGCGGTTGTACAAAACGCTGCCGTGGCATCGTGTTCGGGTGGCTTCTGAGATCGCTCTCTGCGCGCGTGTGTGTGTGTGCGCGCGCGTCGGGCGCGTAGCACCACGTTGGGCTAATTTACTTCTGTCAGTTT
>JAZEWU010000027.1:4421487-4432636 GCA_036362915.1 Geotria australis | reverse complement strand
ACAGGGTTGCGGAGAGAACGGCACGCCAACAACGATAGAGAACGGAAAATCAGCAACATTCATTGTGATTCATGTCGACCAAGGCTACACAACATTCAGCCCCGCGGGTAATATATTATATGCGGCCCGTTTGTCTGCTCATTTTATCTGGAATGGGGCCCTCGTGGTAAGTAAGTTGTGTACCCCTTGATGTCTTGACTAGCAGAATAATTGGTGCAGAGTAACTAGTGAACAGCTCGTCAATGAAACTCAGTCGCACAGCGTGGTTGGCATGGCCTCGCTGGACCCATCCTGCCGAATCTAATAATATCCATCTATCTAGAATACAAAATGTACAGCTCTTTTGTAAGGCACTGTCGGCACGCGATGACATTGTCCGTCCACCTACAACGTCAGGCCGCGCACTCACACACACACACCAGTAGTGGGTCTCTCCCAGGCGGTACCGCTGCACAGCCGGTGTCATTTTGCTGAAGAGGCAGTGCGTCCACCGAGAACAACAACAACGGCGGCACACAGGGCGGGCAGGCCGCACACTCGCTCGTGCAGAGAGCGATGGGTTCTCCGAGGCGGTGACGCCGCGCAGCCGGAGCCGGTGTCAGACACAGGCGGGCCGTGAGCGGCACAAAGGCGGCGGTAATAGGCGTGCAGGGTGGGTGATCTTCCCCCACACACACACCACACACCACACAGCCCTCGCCGGTGCTCGGGAACCGTGTCCCCACTCGGCCAACCCCACACACCGCCTCCTCACCCCCCGGTGCTAACGAGGGGACGACAATTGCAGAGTGGTGGAGGCTACGGAATGGCAGCCCCGTGTCCTCACTCACTCACTCACTCTCCCTCCCTCCCCCACCTCTCGCTCTCGCTTGCTCAAGTCTTTTATTCTCTGTCTTTCTGTTTCACCCCTCTTTATCTCCCGCTGTTCCTCTGTGTCCCGGCCTCTCTCTCTCTCTCTTCTCGCTACGGCTATCTTCTGTCTCTGTTTATCACAGCGTCTGTGCCTCTGCGTCTGTCTTGTCTGTGAGTTGGGGAGCGGTGGCTCGGTGGTTAGCGCGCTGGGCTACAAACCTGGCCACCCGAGTTCGAATCCCGCTCACGGCCAACAGCAATGACGATTTGCTGAACCGATCATGGGCCTTCCCTAGGTCGACTCAGACTCGAATGAGTACCTCGTGCGGTGTGTAAACATTGCCACCAGGGAGATAAAGGCGTCCGGGCGTGGTGCTGGTCACCCACGTCCTCGTGTGCCGTGTCGACCTTCATAGGTGCTCGCTAACGGCACTTGCCCCTACAGTCTGTTAAGGCTATGCGGGGGATCTATGTCTTTATCTCGTCTGTTTCTCTCACTCTGTCGCTCTGTCCCCTCCACTGTACATCTTTGACTCCGCATCTGTCTGTGTCTGTCCACCAATGTTTCTCGCCGTCTCTATTCATACGTGTGTAAGTGTAAACACACGCCTATACTCAAACGTTGTAAATAAGGAGAGCTTATCAGACAGAGACGCGTGAAAGACGCAGGATGAAAACAGACGGGTAAAAATCACACGCTACGGATCTATTCAAACATCACGCGCCGCTCACTTTAGCCGCGACCGGGAATCTAATTCAGGTGGCCAGGTCCACAGCACGGCGCGCTAACCACTAGGAACATCGCGAGGCACCAATTGACTTTCCGTATTATGAGAGAAGAGCGTGTCTGTCACCTTAATCGCAGCAAACACCGTGCTGCGTGCCCCGAGCGTGTGTTTTGTTGTATGGCCCACGCGTGCCAACACGGCCATAAGCCGCCTCTCCTCGGAGCAACTTTCAATATTGATTCTGTCGAAGGGGAGGTTGGGGAGAGAATGGCGTGGGAGATGCAAGCGAGCGCGTGCGTGGGGTCTCCCGGGAGCCGCTCAGGTGAGAAAACCGCAGAGTGGAGGTATAATTCACAACCTGTGGCCCACGTCTCAAGCGACGCTCAGAAATCCCGGATCAAACACGCTCCCGTCACGGCGCGGGTTCTCTCTCGTGTACGTCCCGCCGGCTGCGAGCCTCCCAACGCATCACCTGCCCTCGAGGTGTACCTAGCCTGGCACGAGTGCCGTGGTGATTTCACTGGCATCCAGGCGTGAGAGTAACTTACCCTTCTGACCGGTAGTGTCGTAGCTCAACCCCCCCCCTACCTTCCCACCTGTATCGCACTGAACACTTCGGCTACTTTGTTAGCTGTACGCCGTACCGGACCGTACCGGCTTACTTTCATCTCTGACTTCATCTTAGTTGGAAACGCCGGTTGTTGTTGTTGTCGTTGGAGAGTGGTAAGAAATGACCACGCTGCTTGGCTTACTGTTCTACGCACCTGGCAGACCTGGGTTCGATTCCCAGCCACAACTAGCATCGTCAGCCTACATTCCCACAGACCACATGAGGACACATTTCACAGTTCGGCCTTTACGTGTATCAAAACGGTAACGTTTTATTCCGGTAGAGTTTGATTTAAGTTCAACACAACCGCGGGACCAGATATCTCGGTACAAATCGATTTCAGCCACCCGCACGCAGCCACCCATTCGTTCCTGGACTGTCCGAGTCAAATCCGGACAGGTGGCAACCCTAGCAGCTAGTCTCATCCGAACTGCTGCTGGGTTTCCTCCGCTCGCTTTTTCATTCATTCATTATCAGTCGCGCTTAATCGTTTACAGGGTCACTGTGTGTCGGAGCCTATCCGGGCAGACACAGGGGCCCAAGGCAGGACTTATTACGCACAGTGAGACGCCATTCCATCACAGTGCCCCGGCGGGAAATCTAGTCAACAGGCTAATTAAACCTAGACAGCGGCGTGTCTTTGGACTGCGGGAGACAACCGGAGCACCGAGCTAAAAACCGGGCGTAAACACGGCGAGAACTCCGCACGGAAGGGGGCACCCGAACCGGGAGGGGGGGTGGAATCGAACCCGGTGGCTTCTCACCCCGAGGCGACGGACGCTACCGTCCACGCCAAGCCTTCCGTCCTTTTTTTTTATTTCTTCGTGCCGCCTATACGCGGCCAGAATGATCTGAGGGATCTTTTGTCGAGTGCCTTGAAAGGGAGGCCCCCATATTCTTAAAAGGCTATTTCTGCTCCCTGCACACATATACTTCTGTTGCTGCTTGAGCTACGCATCACAAAGGTCCCGCTACAATGGGCCGGCCACGCTGAATGCTTCCCCCACCTCGTTCTCCCGGCGCTCCTACAGCGCCGCGCTCCAAACCCCCCTCCCTCCATTCGCGGCGTCGGTATTATCCCCGCGGTTTATTCAGCAATTAGCTGTTCCTTTAACAGTCGCTCCCTGCGGCGCAGATTCTGACGCCCTCGACGAAAATTAGTGTCCGATTTGATACGGACATATTCCTTTCATAATTAATGCCCTTGGGGCGGCCAACGGATGGAGCGGTGAGTAGGGCCGCCGCCTCACGCCAAGAAGGGCCCCGGGTTCGAATTCCCGGCTCGGGTGTCTTTCTGCGCGGAGTTTGCGCGTGTTCTCCCCGTGTCCGCGTGGGTTTTCGCCGAGCACTCCGGTTTCCTCCAACAGTCCAAATGCATGCTGCTACATAGCTAATTTGGCCTGCAAACTAAATTTCCCCGCGATGCCCTGTGACGGACTGGCGTCCCATCCTGGGTGTAGTCATGCCTTGCGCCCTGTGTCTGCGGGGATAGGCTCCGGCTCACCGCGACCCTGTATAGGATTAAGCGGTTTCTGATAATGGATGGAAGGATGGAATTAATTTCCCTCGCTCCCTGCCTCACTGACGGTGCCGCCACAAGGAAAGTAGGGCCTGGGTTCGATCTCACGCGAGGATGCAGTCGCCTCTTGTGTGGAGTTTGCGCGTTTTCACTGTGTCCGCTTGCGGTTTCGCGCAGTGGGGAAGTATGGTCAAATAACCCCCGTAAACCCAAAATGGACGTGCGAGGAGGGCTTCATCCAGCAGTGGATTAACAAACAGGCTGCAGGTACATTATGATTGACAGTATTTTCAACACGTCTGATGTGTGTATTTTCAACACGTCTGATCCCGAGACATCCATCATTCAGTTCGGGAAAGAGGCCTCATCCGGCAGTGGATGATTAAAGTACACGCCGCGTACTACACCAAGGGAAGGGGAGACTATCATCGATCCTTAAAAAAAAATTGTGCCGCAGGAATCCTGTAAAGAGCTTGCAAGCTCGCTGGGTATTTTTTGTCTGCTGTAACAACCATCTATCTATCTAATATCTTGTCAGGAGTGGACACAGCCCCTGGGGGGGGGGCGGGTGTTTCCGTGTATTAACCCCTTCAGCAAGGTGACATAACATTGCGGTTGTGCCGACGACTGAAAATGTAATCAGCGCCTCTCTGTTCCGAGCGGCTGGCTTCAGTGCCGAGTGAAGATCGGCCTGGTTTTTGCCTCGCTCCACTGTCACGACCATCGTCTTCGCCATCGTCATCACGGTGGAGTAGAGCTGCTCGCGTCCGTGAAGAATTGGGACGGGGAGGGGGTAGAGGTTCGCGGATCGTATCCGTCATCAACCCAATAACGTCCGAGAGACATTCGCTAATCGGACACCCCAAGCTGCCAACGTGTGACTGTGCCCCCGCTTGTTAGGATGTGCGCGCGTGTGTGTGTCTGAGCCTGTGTGTGGCTATGTGCCTGAGCCTTTGTGTGCGGCCCGGGCGTGGTGCTGGTCACCCACCCCCTCGTGTGTGCCGTGTCGACCTTCATAGGTGCTCGCTAACGGCACTTGCCCCAACAGCCTGTTAAGGCTATACGGGGAATCTTTCTATTTGAGCCTTTGTGTGTGTCTGTGTTGCTGAGCCTGCGTGTGTGCCTGAGTGGGGAGCGGTAGTGTGGCGCCCCGAGTTCGATTCCCGCTCACGGCCAACACCAGTGACGATTTTAGGAACCGGTTATGGGTCTCCCCTAGGTTGACTGAGCCTCAAATGAGTATCTGGTGCAATGTATAAACCTCGCTACTCGGGAGACAAAGGCGGCCGGGCGGGGTTCTGGCCATCCAACCTCTCGTGTGCCGTGTCGGCCTTCATTGGTGCTCGCTAACAGCACTTGACCGTACCGTCTGTTAAGGCTATATGGGGGATCTTTATCTTTGTGTATGTGTATGCCTGTGCCTTATGTCTGTGTGTCCCACAGCCAGTGTGTGTGTGTGTGTGCCTGAGCCAGTGTGTGTCCCTGAGTGTGCATTTCTCCTGGTCGCCCCTGCCCGCCCGTCCCGCACGCCTTACAGGCCCTCGGGGCCGTTTCTGAGAAATTAATGAAGCATGATGTGTGAATTCTGGGGCCCCGCAGTTCCTTACCTGTGACAGCTCTTCACTGGCCGCTGAAAGGCTCATTCACCCGGCCGGCGGGACAATGGCCCCGGAGGCCGCCCCATTCACGAGGGAGTCTATCATTCCGTGTGCAGCGTCTTCAGGCAGCTCTTCAATGGGAATACTAATTTCTCTTCTTTATCTTTTCTGCATCAATCAAGCGTCCAATGGGCTTTCAGCGAAATAAAAACTTTGTTTACAAATTGACTTCAAGGGAGCCCGTCGCCGCCAATGGGGGGGTGGCGTGCTTTGGAACACACCCGTCTCTCTCTCTCTGTCCCTTTCTGTGGGGGGGGAACCTTCTTCCCATTTGGAAGTTGAATTTTCCAGTGTTCTTCGTTAATTACTGGACACTGTTTGCCGTTTCTCGCGTGCGTGCCTGATGGAACACGGCATGGTGATGTTCACCCGCTCTGCCCGTGGTGGCGTCTCAGCTTGGCATCGAACTCTCTCGACACGTGTTTGTCCGATTATGCCACCGGTCAAGTTTGTGTGTATACAGGGGTCCGGCGTAAGTCGCTTTACCGAGAATAATGCAATCATCCGTAGTGTTTTATGAGTTTAGGTCACTTGAAAAGTTATGTGCAAGTGTTGGGAAAAAACGACTGGACATACAGCACTTACTTACCTTTGTGAGGAATAATATTTATTGTACTGATGTAGGCTTGTCACGGCTCGATTCATGATGGTTGTTGCACTTCAGAGATGTTCTTTCGGGATAGCCGTGTCGAGCGTTCTCCCTCCCTCTCTCGCGCGCGACGCCTGATAATGCTTCCAACGTGGGAGGCGAAACGTCAGCGAACTGTTCGCATTATCTATGCGGTGCTAAGCACTACAGTACAATAATCCTGAACAGACAGTCAACTACTTGCCTATTTTTTAGCCCTAGACAAAAAAAAACGAATTAATTAATTGGCCGATAGCATCATTATATACAGTATAGGATGCAGTGTTTAGCTTGTTGGCGCCGGCAGACCGCCTGGCTGACTCCCCACCTCTCCGTGGTTTTCTCGCGCCTTCGTATCCTTGTCTCGTCCATGACCCGGCGTGGCAGCTGCGCGCGTTACAAATTATATCCATCGATCCATTATCAGAAACCGCTTAATCCTGTACGGGGTCGCGGTGATCCGGTGCCTATCCCGGCAGACACAGGGCGCAAGGCAGGGCTATACCCAGGATTTTTATTATTCTACTTATTCTATATAAAGCAACGCTATCCCTCGTGTGTCTGAATAGCGACTGGCGGATGATGCTGGGGGTGGGTGGAGGGTTGGGTAGAGCGAGTACAAGAAAAGCCCCATCACTTTATACGCTAAGAAAAAAAAAACATCTGCTCAGCTGCAGGAGTTGTGAGTTGTGCCTGATGTGAACATATGGTTAGTTAATTGAAGTCTAGGCCCCTATCGCACACCCCTTGCCCACATCGCCTCTCCCTCTCGGACCGCGCAGGGTGAACACCACAGCCACCAACTGTGACTAAGTGGACAGAGCCCCCCCTGGGGAACACGGTGCGGGATTTAGGTGTGACCAATTCGGGTTTGTCCCGTCTTTGTGCATAAATTCACCGTGTTCCTTGTCTCGACTCCCCTAGCAGCAGCGCGCGCGGAAGGAAACACGGCTCTGGCTAATCGTGTCTCGGCCATGGTTCAATCCACTGCTGGATGGAGCTCGGCCTAAACGTCGAACTGTCTAGACCGGATGGTTTTGATCTAATACATTTTTTTAAATTAGATGTTTACTTTCATTATAGCAGAAAATACACAGTGAGCTTGCAGGCTCTGGAAGCGGGATTCTTGCGATACAATAAAGGTACCTCGGTGCCTCGGTGGTGTGCAAATTAAACGTTTGATTGTGCAGAATGAAGGATTCGAACCCTATAATCGCTAAGTTGTGAATTCATCCCAAGCCCCCAGTAAGTGTATTTATCCGCACCTGGGAAGTTGGGTGTCTACAAACACTGGCAGAGTACCCGCCCTACGGGCGATCTTGTTCCAAGTCTGTAACGCGTTCTTCTGACGCCAGCATAACGGCGGAAGAGTGTTCAAGAGGGTTGATGATAGTGGGAATTTAAAGCTGAAATAGTGACAACGTTCACAAAGCGTTATCGATATGTGGGAAGTAAAGCTGAAGGTAATAATATTAATAGCATTTTATATAGCGCCTTTCACCCGAGGGTCACAAGTGACAGCAATGCCTCGGTACTGTCCAAACAAAACCTTTGATAATAAAGAATGAAGGATTCGAACTGTGTACCCTCAGTGCAGACGTAAATAGACGATGCACCAGATGCATTTAGTTAGCTTGAGTGGAGCCCATCAATGCTCTCATACCTGGGTAGGCAGTGGACCGGCAATGAACAAGAGCAGAGTGGACCTTGAGTCATCGAAATGTGTTTAACCGCTGAGTTCGGCACTAAGTCATCAGCACGGATAACTGGGCCCTGAGTGTGGCTTTGGGCTCATTATGGCCAGCAGTGGAGTAAATCCGCTGCTCTTTTCCCGGCCCAAGCGTGACTCTACTGCGCCCTAGTGGTTACGCGAACTAGCCTGCATTGAACAAGCTATTGAAGTTCCCTGTGAAATCCATTACGATCAGTCTCATTGATGGCTATACCCGTGGCTGTACCCGCCTGTGCGCTCCCATTCTCGCCACTCACAGCCCGATTTGCACAGGTTATCAAGACGCAGTTTGTCAGTGGAATTCACACACTCAGTTCTGAACGCACGGGCCAAGGCACTGAAGTGTCGTTAATCTGAAAGCTACTTTGGCGCAGCCCTGCAATTGATTTTTCACGCCACCACTGGCAGAAGAACCTCCAGTTGTACATAACCTTTCTTGTTGGAGTTCATTTCTTGATGGAGTCGATGTAAGCAATTAAAATTCACACCCTGCCGGATCGTAAGGCCCACAGCACTCACTCAAAAGTGTTTAGTTCTACACGTATTTATTTGGTTTAACGTTTTGGCCAAATGTACACAACGCGCAATTAGACAGCCGTCATAGCAAATAAATAATTCAATAAATTACTTACATTTTAAACGTTTCCGCCTAGGAACAGCATTTTAGGAGGTGTCGCGCATGCATGGTGAAATGCAAGTATGAAGGGGCAGCTTCCATCCAACCCTATAAATGCTGATCAAACACCGCTGCCATTCCCATCAGGTGCCTTGCCATATAACCTGCACCATTTACGACCCGTACTACAGCGATACGTATCCGCCCTGACTAATCAGTGGTGACGGTTGCTCTTCAGAGCAGTTCCTTCTTGATAGCCGTGTCGAGTGATCGCCCTCTCGACACGGCCATCCCGAAAGAACAGCTCTGAAGAGCAGCCATCGTGAATCGAGCCGTGAAAACCTACAACATTAATCAGTGGTGATTAAACGAAGTTTAACGGGGAACGAATTGCGCGAAGCGGATACACCGCTGATCGGTCGTGAATTCGGATTCACGCAATCGACCCACCCGGTGGAGTCTGTGAACACAGTGCGACTGTCATTCCCGACAGATGTTCACAAATCTCACCTCTTCACACGTGTACACGAATAACAAGAAAACACTCAGCATGGCACACTGAGAGGCCAGACGTAGCCTATCGGGGGAATCCCGTAAAGAGCTTGCAAGCTCACTGGGTATTTTATGCTGTAATCATAAACATATCTCTCTATCTATGTCGATGCGCCGTGAAAAAGGGCTATTGCCCGAAACGTCACCTCCTCTATTCTTTTCCTTTTAAGCCTGCGGTGTTATTTATGAGCGTGTTCAGGTTGTTTGTTATTATGCGTGCTTGTGTGCCACCGCCAACACAGTGGCAGAAATTTTACTTAATGTATTCTTAATCTTGCACGAATTACTTACACAGCAGTCAAGCATTACCCCACATTTAAAGCAGCTTACTCTGCACATTTGCCCAGTAATCTATTTCAGCGCTATGGCGTAACTGTCATCATCTGTGTATGTTCACGAATCCGATCCGTTTACACATCCGCCCGTACCTTTAGCTCCCAGCGAGTCGCATATGTGACGTTGTACAGTAAAATGTAGAGAATAGCTCACATTATTGACCTTCTGACTACTGCGACACTAAATATCTTATTCACAGTGATTGCAGTTCATATTTTTGGAAGATCGGCCCTATACTCTGTACATTAAAAACGTAACATTGCAGCCCTATAAGGATTTCATGAATTGTTATAATTCAGGGTCACAATTCAATTCTGAATCTACCGTGATACAATCTGTACAGACTTGCGATACATTGGAAAAAAACAACCATTTCTTGTTTCCATTGATGCATGTGTAATGAGCATAAGTATCAATTTTAATCGACAAATTGTTCCGTCTCAAAAGAACGTGGCTTTCTCTGCGGGGTGTGTGTGTTCTCCCCCTGTTGTTCGTGGGTTTCCTCCGGGTTCTCTGCTTTGCCCCACAACTAAAAAACGCTCGTTAATTAATTGGTTGATAACATCATGACGTATGGGGATGCAGTGAATGGCAGGTTGGCGCCAACTAACCGCATGGCTGCCTCACCTCCACCTCTGCGATTTCCTTTAGCGCCTTGGGACCTCTGGGTGAAATGCACTACATAGATGCAATAAGGTGAATCAAAATCATTCTAAACCATTAAGAAGCCTGATGATGCCTCCAACATCACGAGGCAGAGGGGAGGAATGTTCGACACGGCTATCCCGAAAGAGCAGCTCTTAAGAGCAATTCTCATACATCGAGCCGTGAAAACCTACATCGAAACATTCGGACTGCCGTCATATGTGCCGTACAGGCGCAATGGATGACCATGCCAATCTTCAGCCCACCCAAAGATACACATCCGACAGCATTTCTGACACGAGGCAGTTGCACATGGTCCAACTCCAGGTCCAGTCTTTGTTGTCACGGCAGCGTTTCTCAACCCCAGCCCTCACGTCCACAGTAGATTTAATAGATTAGAAAACGCATCTTGTGCAAGGTGTTAAAGCTTTGAAAATATATATACACACGTATTCTTCCTTTAGGGAGCAGCATTCGCATGCAAAACCGTATTGCCTTTAATAACAAAACACGCGACACATTCATCAATGACACTGCCTTAAAGAGGAATATATCATCTGCAACGTTAAGGGAAATTACCTTTCTTCGTATTACGTATAAATAAGGGTCATTGCCCCAAACGTCGCCCATCATATATATTTTGAAAGGTGGTGTTACCGATGAAATTGTATTTCTTTAATAGATGTCCAGGGGGTGAAGTCAATAGGTATGCAACCTCTATGCACGATCATTTACCTATCCCCCTTTACTTACAGTACACGTATTCCGTTATAGTGACCCTGAATCATTCACGACAGTTAGTTGAAACGTGGGAACCATGGGGGGGTGGGAGCAAATCATTACATCCACTCACAATCCGGCTTCTATCGCAGGAATCCCGCTTCCAGAGCTTGCAAACTCACAGGGTATTTTCTGCTGAAAGAATACTAAACATCTATCTATAAATTCACCCAAGAAACATGCACTAATACAGTATTGCAAAATCATTCAGTCTCGACTGCCATAATCGTGGCTTTCTTTTCAAAAACAACATTAAGCTCCTAAAGTAAATAATCCTCCAACCTGACTACAGTGACAACTGACGTTATAATGTTCGACGCTCATTTCACCCAAAACGTGCGTTATGACAAAAGCAATTCTCGGACCAGGCAGTATTATTTACTGTACAGTACCATTGCTTGTGGTCTATAATCAGTTGCTTGGGGCTCGGAAGCGATTACAGCTCCACTCACCCTTCAAAGGTGGTGGGGTGGCTCAATAGGATTGAGGAAGA
>JAZEWU010000027.1:4409356-4421403 GCA_036362915.1 Geotria australis | reverse complement strand
TTCCAATGAACCCCAGGGCTATGTCGCCTGGAGTTTAACACTCCTGCTAGGGTCTCTCTTGGTGAACAAGTCTGGGAGGAGGTTCCAGACAAATAACGATCTGAAGACCCTCCGAATAAGGGGGGTTGGCGTCAGGAAGGGCATCCGACCCTAAAATTCTGCTCCAGTACCTCCACCATTGGGGGGGGCACCCGGTCAACCCTGCTCAACGTGGATAGCGGCCGTTTAAACCAGCAAAAACATCTAGTACTGTATTCTACTGATTAGAAAACGCTCCGGAATGACAAACTCGTGCCCGAAGTCCGTAAATTTGTACAATTTTGGACACACGCTCGCCAGACTCGCACGACAAACGTTTGCTTCAAAGTAGAGGGCATTTCAAAATCTGCAGAATCACAGCGTAGATCTTTTTTTTAACGGGGGACCTGTGAGCCAACTTAATAACAATTCACGCCGCCAAATATTGGCTCCCCATTAGGACACGCGCGAGTTTCGCTCGCGCCGGATTGGTGTTTTCACACCGTTCCTCCGTTTGAAAGAAACCGGCGCGCGTTTCTTAAATCCCACCACGCCTCTGTCCGTCGTTACACCGCAGCCGGGTTGGGGGGTGAAGCGTAGGTGTTCGCACTTCTTCCAAAGACGGCTGGCCGGCGTGGGAGAGTATGCCAAACGGAGCTCGAGTGGGGCTTTCTTGAGCTCGATTTAGAGGAGGCACTTCCACCAGCAGTGGCGTCAGCAGGGATTTGCAGGCCTGCACCTCCTTCGGACTCCGCTCCTTGTTTTGAGTACACGCAGCTTGCGTCCGTCGTAAATGTATCCTCCAGTACGTATGCAACGAAATACCGCCGCACGCAGTCATAGTGCGGATGCTGCAACGCACCCACGCACAGGTGTGGGATAGCTTAGACTCCCTCTTCCCTAGTCCGCAGGGCCTCTGGAGAGGGGTGAAAGTAACTCACATTTCTTACCGGTACCGTTCTCAAAATTCCTCGGCCGCTTTCCGACCGCTGCGCCATAGCGAACCGGACCGTACCGGCTTACTTTCACCTCCGCCCTCTACCCCGCCCAGCACCATCATCCATCAGCCGCCACCCGCCGCCGTTGCCCAGGCAGCTCAGGTCATCATGTTGTTGAGCTTGCTCCACTCGTAGATGTCCTGCTCGCAGATGATGTCGGAGTTGACGAGCAGGTAGCGGTCGCCCACGCAGAAGTGCTTCTGGCAGGCGACGCACTTGAAGCACTCGAGGTGGTAGACCTTGTCGCGCACGCGCATCGTCATCTCGAAGGCCCGGATGCGCTTCTCGCACGAGGCGCAGTGCCCGTCCTGCCCGAACAACCTGGCACAGGGATAGACGGGGAAGGGGGGCGCCTTGTGATTTCCCAACGGACTGGCCGCTCGCAAACGTTCGCAAAGCATTCGCGAGATTTTCACCGTAGGGCCCTGCTGTTAAGGATTGAAGAATACGCATCCGACACATCGTGTCTGGTGACTGTCGATAAAATATTAGTTGTTGGGGTGTCGAGGAGGAGTTGGGAGTCCTCGTTCACCATCCGTCCCTCTCCCCGGGCGGCAGGGTGGCGCAGCGGTAACATCCGCGCCTCGCAGAAAGAAATGCCTGCCCGAGGCGGTTCAATTCCTGCCTCGGGCGCCTTTCTGTGTGGAGATTGTGTGTTCTCCCCCCTGTTCTGTGTGGGTTTCCTCAGCGTTCTCCGGTTTCCTCCCGCAACTAAAAAAAACACTCGACGATTAATTGGCCGATAACGTCATAATATACATGGAGCAATGTCTGGCAGGTTGGCGCCGGCTGACTGTCTGGCTGACCCACGTGGCTGATCCGTGTCTTATCCGTGACCAGGTGTGGAATTTGTGAGGCGCGTTATAAATTGTATTGTTATTATTGGATCCAGCGTTGGATAGCGATGCCAATCGTATTAGTTCTGTTCATCTTCTTCTTTGCGATTCTTCGAAGCACGATGGTTAGCTTCTGGACATCGTTGTCTTTCGGCTCGGCTTCGAGTTCTGTTCATGAATTGGTGACAAGAAAATATGAATCGATGAATTATCTGTTTTGACATTAGTCAACATTGAACAGCGTCATGGTCATCATGACGCTATCTTGAATCGTAACGATTCATCGAATAATCGCCGGGAAGTGGGCGTTTGGGTGAATTATTTCCACTCCCACTGTAAACACACCCGTGAACAACTGAGCTGGTTCAGCAGCACGTGAGTTATTACAATTCCACGAAGCAATGTCGCGTCACTTGTTTTTTTCTTGTATTTTTCCACTTAGCATTCCGACCCATATCTATTAACACCGTGCTTTCTCAAAAGAAAATATCGTCGATGTGGGAAAACGGAAGCCATTTATTTTATTTAGTTGGCCCCACCAACCAGTGTGCAGGCGCTGGCACTTATTTTGAAAAACGTGAAACGCTGACTTTAGCTGTCGTGCCTTGTAATGACGTTAAAAGTCCTACATTGAAACCTGAATATAGAGGGCTACTACCACAAACAGTATGGCAAATTAGCTCCACACAACTCTATTCACATTTAGATAAACCTCGTAAAGTTTTGCAGGAAATCCCATGATATGTGAAGTTATGTAGTAGTAAGTGGAAAATAATATTTTTGTCAGGTATTTTTGTTATCTGATTTTTTTTTTGTGCAGTCACTGGTGACCACAGTGCTGAGGCCATGAACTCGCAATGTCCGAAGGAACCAGGCGAAATCACAAGCGGCTGAAACTCTGCTTCAAACTCGGGATCTCGACAGTTTGCTGTGTGCCCTCTGATCTCTGTGCCATCCAGCCTTCTCGCACCATTTAAATCTATGTGCATAATGGAGCAAGTGTTTGTATGTATGTCCGAACTAAGGGTACCAGTTTAAAATGCTTTATGAGTCGTTCTCTCGTCGAATGAGTACCTTCAACAGTGAATGAATATGTGCGCGTTAGAAATGTAAAAGTATTATTATTATTATTTATTATTATCTACACAGTACCAAGGAAAGTGTTTAATTTCACCTTTACTTTCAATTTGTTGATGCCTGTTCTGAAACTTTAACACTTTCAGCTTTAAATTCCCACTTTTCCACGACCATCAACCCTCCTAAGCACTCTTTCATCTTCATCATGACATCAGAAATGTTACATGCTTGGTTACAAGATCACCCATAGGGCAGGTACTTTAATAGTTTATTTAATCCATTAAACAGAGAGCTGATCAACTGAGATATCATGGGACCTGTATCGATGTATCAAACGGCAGAAGTGACGGAAGGGACTATTGTATTGTCGGCACATTGAAACAAAGACGCATGGAAATGTCCATTTTTAGAGTTGCACTGGTACTAAGCAGGCACCCGTGGGTTAGAGAACTCCCAGCCATATGGAAACATGTCTATCGTTCCGCTTTTAAACAGAGAACATCCATCCATCCATTTTCAGAAACCGCTTAATCCTGTATGTACAGGGTCGCGGTGAGCCGGAGCCTATCCCGACAGACACAGGGCGCAAGGCAGGGGTATATCGACGATGCGACGCCAGTCCATCGCAGGGCACCTGGGGCAATTTACTCAGCAGGCCAATTAACCTGGCAGCATGTCTTTGGACAGTGGTAGGAAACCGGAGTGCCCGGCAAAAACAACAGAGAACCATAAGTAGTGAAATGATGATGATCCCTCCATTACGATTTGAGACCATTCTTTCCGTGCGACGGTTACCGCAGGTAGTCACGGCGACAGAGCTTGCGGCCCAGCTTGTAGTAGAGCCTGCGGCCCACCTCGCCCAGGCGGCAGCCGCACAGGTCGCAGCTGAGGCAGTCCTCGTGCCAGAACTGGTCGATGGCCTTGAGCAGGTAGCGGTCGCTGATCGGCTGCCGGCACCCGCCGCACATCAGCATCATCGGCGGCATTCGCAGCACCTCGTCCACGGGCTCCCTGCCGCGCGCCGTCGCAATCGCGGCATGCCGTCGTTAGGAAATCGCAAGGCGGTGGGGGGAGGCAGCCGCGCGGTCAGCCGGCGCCAACGTTTTTTGTCGGACACTGCACGCAATATGCCAACACCGGGGTCTGAGAGAAACGGGATTTCGATCTTCTATACGTCCTGTCACATATGGCAGAATTGACAATAAAGTTGAATTGAAATAGATTAGAATTTTAGTCAGTGATGGAACTGGACCGTTGGGAGGGCTCTAAGCAGAGATAATTTTTGGGCCTCGCGCTGGCACTTGTTATGGTTTTCTTCTTCTTTGTGAGTCTTCGAAGCACGATGGTCAGCTTCTGGACATCGTTGTCTTTCAGCTCGTAATAATACGTTACATTTATATAGTGCCTTTCACCCAGAGGTTCCAAGGCACTGCAGGAAACTAAAGTGATGGAGGGAAGGCAACCACGCGGTCAGCCAGCACCAACATTTGCCAGACACTGCGGCGTATATAGGACACCGTGTCTGGCACCTGGCCTGTGCCAGGGCAGGTGCACCTGGTCTGTACCAGGCCACGTGCACTTTGGGGAGATGCAAACATACATATACATACAAACTCTTGCTCCATTATATATAGATCATACAGTTCAAGCCACTGTAAATACGTTCACGCAAAGAGGAAGTTACAGTGTTACACACAGTAAGGGGCCTGTGAACAAATAACAAAAACCACACACAGCCCTTGCACCATATTCCCAGTCTTCTCCGTTCAAAGGCATGCACGGTAGTACGCAACATTATTATTAAATCGACCGTTACACACTTGACGCGCCTGATGATTGATAAACACGTCCCAAGCAAAGCAGAGGTGTCAATCCATGCGACCTAAGAGTGTTAAGGCAAAGGCCACCGGTATAGCCTTTAACACACCGTAGGGGCAAGTGCTGTTAGCGAGCGCCTATGAAGGCCGACACGGCACACGAGGGGGTGGGTGGATAGCCGCCTTCGTCTCCCCAATGCCGACTGATGTTTACATGCCGCAGAAAGTACTAATTTTAGGCTACGTCGACATAGAGGGAGGCCCAGGGCCGGTTCAAACTATCGCCAGTTACTGGTCGTGAGCGGGAATCGAACTCGTGCTGTCGGATACGTAGGGTTAGTGCACTACCCACTGCGCCACCGCTCCCAATTACAAGACAAAGTTCCCCCTTATATAGCTTTAACAGAGCGTTTGCGGCCAGTGCTGTTAGCATTTATGAAGGCCGGCACGGCACACGAGGTGGGTGGGTGGTGGCCAGCACCGCGCCCGGCCGCCTTTGTCTCCCCAGTGCTACTGTTTAAACACAGCACCAGGTACTAACGTGAGTCTGAGTCCAGCGCATGCAGTCCCGCGTGTATATCTTAGTCTGAAGCGTGGCTGGTGTCCACGGTGCTATGGGAGGATTGTTCCATCTCAAGTTCGGAGGTTGCAACGGCTTGAACAAGGAAGCCTAATAAATCCAGCAGCGGATAATTCCCGAATGCTGCTGGTAACAGTGAATCCAGTAAGACTTAACCACACATCGGGCTATAACGCGGTCATACACTATCGGAACCAAAACCGGTACGCACCGGCCAACCAAACCGTCCCGAGCCGAAATTCCATCACTTCGGTGTCCATCCAGCCAAACATTTTCTGAAACCGCTTAATCCCGTACAGGGTCGCGGTGAGCCGGAGCCTATCCCGGCAGACACAGGGCGCAAGGCAGGCGGATACCGAGGATGGGACGCCAGTCCATCGCAGGGTGTCCATTACCCATACCCCCCCCCCGGTGTGTACCCTCTGCGTACTTTAGTTCGACACTGCGAGCGTATAAAGGGTTAAGAAACTCACTCTGCCGGCTCGGTAGTTTTCCTGGAGCTCGACGAAGACATGTTGATGCGGAGGAAGCCGCGCCACACTCCGGAGTGACGGGAGGCGAGCCGTGTCGCGCGTTTTTACAAGTGGCACGCGGCGGGCCCCGAGCAAAAAGCCACGCTTCCTGTGCTGGTCGTGACTCCACGCACAATGGGCGGAAATTTGCTCCGAGACTCCTTTGCAAGAGAAGGTCTCGCGTCAGTGTTGAGGCTATTGGCGGAGGGGGGGTACGACGGACCCGGGCATCCATTTCTGTGGGGCATCAAAGAGTGAAATTAAACAATCCCACAAGCTGGTCGTCTTCTTTGCGATTCTTCGAAGCACGATGGTCAGCTTCTGGACATCGTTGTCTTTCAGCTCGGCCTCGAAGTGTTTGGTAGAATTCGCGGGCAATAGCAAGTATTTTACCTGACAGGGATCGCGACGTGAACGCTTCTACCTTGACCCCCCCACAAGCCGGTGTGAATGTGGATCCGTGTTTTTATAAGCGAGACCAGGGTAGAGAACCTGTTACAAGTAAATACTGTGAGTAATGCTGATTTAAAGTTTATTTAATTTGTTTTTACATATTTAAGATGTCTTCCTTTCTCACATTTCTCAGTACTAGGCCCTATACTTGAGTCTTGGGGGGGCATACAATCAATTTTAGTCGGCAGGACGATTGACCTCGGCCCTATATCTTTGGATTGTGGGAGGAAACCGGAGTGCCCGGAGATAATCCACGCAGATACGAGGGGAACATGCAAACTCCACGCAGACAGGCATTGAGGCCGGGAATCGAATCCGGGTTTTTTTTTGCTGTGAGGCGGGAGCCGCTACTCAGTGTGCCACCGAGTCGCAGAGCCTAATTTCAGCCGGATTTATCCCGGTCATAACTTGGTATACCACATCCAGTATACCGCTCCCTGTGGCTGTGGTTACTATTAATCACATGCCACCTGAACCAGTTTACCAATCACACAGAACATATTTGAGAACCCGGTATGCCACGCTGATATTTTGGCCATCAGGTGCGTTCTTTCCGGTGTCGGGAATTATCAATTCGTTATGTATTCAATAAATATTTCTAAAAATAGGATCCACTGTACAAACGAGTATGTTATTCCATATACAGATGTAGGTTTTCACGGCTCGATGCATGAGAATTGCCTTTCAAAGCTGCTCTTTTAATAATAATATATTTGTAACGCGCGCATATTCTCCGCGCGTGTTGCGCCAGTTGATTCGGAGGCGCGGAGCCTGGCTCAGTAAGTTTGTTGTGAGTTGGTGAAGATAACTGTGTCGAGTGCTCCCCCCTCTCTCCTTTGCGACGTTTCGCCTCCCACGTTGGAGGCATCCTCAGGCGTTCTACGACTGTACATTCTTACGTTATTTTTCATAGTATATATTTTTTAAGTATATTGTTCCGTTGTTTTTTTTCTCCATAATTGTGGATTTTGAGGTGAAACGCGATTTCCAATTACAAGTCAGCCGATCTCTCTGCCCTCTCTCTCCGCTCTGAAGAGGAGTCAATGCCCCACACGGCAACTACGATACATTATAATGACGGAACTGACTAACGATGGCATTATTACTCATGATACAAGCAACGGAATTATTTTTTATCAAGGAAGCCCTTCATGAATTCTAAGAATGTGTTGCACGAGAGTCCTGCGTTTGGATGTTGGGCCATTTCCGTTTCGTTACTTAATGAGTGTTTTGCTTCGTGCCAGAGGAAACGGAAGAACCCGGAGAAAACCCGCCACGCATACGAGGGGGGTGGCATTCGAGGCTCCGCTAACAAGTGTTTTGCAATCCCACTTGCTCTACTGCAATCTAATAACCTCGTCGCAGCAAAGCGGGTTTAGGATTTTTAGAAACGTCCCTACTCCAACAACCGATCTCTCCAAAGTGCTGCATCAGAGGCACAGTGAGTCACCACTCCTGACAACGCATTACCTGTACCAGCAGAGTACCCGCACTACGGGCGATCTTGTTCCAAACGTGGAACACGATATGGCCTTTTTGCGCTTATGAAGGATTCGAACCCGGTGGCGTCAGTGCGGACGTACATACATACAAACACTTCCTGCATTATATATAGATACACATTAAACTATGATTAAAAACCTCACGCAGCCGGACTCCAGGCAGGCGGCATTAGAGGTTAATGATTATCTACGGTGGCGCCTTTGGAATCATCTTCGCCAGCGCGGTAGTGCACGCGTGAAGGCCACTGTATATGCGGGGCTGATCATTACGCTACTTTTGGTTCTCGAGCCGAAAGCGGAATGATGCTTAAAAAAAACACGTGTTCCTCTTCCTGCCTCTCAGTGTGATTCCGAGCATGCGCCTCCCCATTGCGATGGTATGGGGAGGCCTTTATCCAGCATTGTAAACATCAAATCCGATGATGATGATGATGGTAGAAGTGTGATGATGAAAAAAAACAATTTAAAAGAAATACATGAGTAGCACGGTATGATAATTTGAAACAAATATTGTGATGTTACCATCTGTCACTTAGCACCATGCGTTTGACAAAATGGAAATTATTATTTTCTCACTTTGGCGTGATGATCATCCTTGCACTCATTTTTGTTATCGAGTGGAAACGGGGAATCATAAACTTTATACCAATATACGGATAACAGTTTTCTATACGGCAAATAGTCTACATACCTACAGCATATGTGAACGTACATATATCACAATACGGCAGTGCAATAGCATCACGTCATTATCACGCTGATGGATAATTTACCCATTTCAAGACTCTCAGACCCACGAATCCATTGTAAAAAAAGCATCTCCACCGTTCACCATCCCTCGTCAGGTCGTTTCATAGCTTGAACATCGTACTGATGCAGGTTTTCACGGCTCGATTCATGATGGTTGCTCTTCAGTGCTGTTCTTTCGGGACAACCGCGTCGAGCGATATCCATCTCTCCCTCGCCACGTTTCGCCTCGCACGCCTAATGATGTTTCCAACGTGGGAAGCGAAACGTCGCGAGGAAAAGAGGGTGAGCGCTCGACACGGCTATCCCGGAAGAACAGCTCTGAAGCGCAACCATCAGTTTGAACGTTGGCAAGGGGTGTGCGGAATGGGTCGGTGTTGGGACCAACGACGCGCACCACCGCCGGAGCCTTATTTAATTTCCGAACTCCACACTGCCCGTTGAGTCAGTGGGTTCGGTGAGCGGTTAACCACGGAAACAGGCCTGCACCAGCGATACGCTGGGTGGGGGCAATGTGTCCAGAGCTGATAGCCCGAGGTGTAATAACCCTGCCCCACAGGCCGAGATGTTACAGCAGCGACAAATAGCTGGAAATTGATAGCCCGCGCAGGCCAATTAACTAAATTTCCCCCGTGCCTTGTGATGGACTGGCTTCCCATCTTGGGTATGGCCCTGCCTTCCACCCTGTGTCTGCCGGGATGAGCTCCGGCTCACCGCGGCCATGTACAGGATTAAGCGGTTTCTAACAATGAATGAATGTTATTAATAGTTTGTTTAACAACAAATATTTTCTCAGAATAGTAAACATTGAGGTTAGCCCCAAGACCATCCATTTATTATGTACTGTAAATTCAAACACTTGCTCCGTTATATACAGATGGCAGAGCATTAGCAGTGTGGGCTCATTGTTGAGTTGCATAGATTTAACATACAGAAATGATTGACATGCCGTTCTCTTCGCGGCCCTTGTGCAGCGCTTTGTGTCCCTCGGGTGAAAGGCGCTCTATAAAATGCTATTATTATTATCATCATCAAAAACATTTGTGGACTGGGACCTTCGAGGATGCTATCGGTCATCTAACCCTAACAACCACCGGGGAAACAACCATTGCTTTAGCACGGCACCCACCACCCAACTGTCACAGCGAGTGGCGGTAACTCGACCGCTCATGAGGGAATTCTCTCTCTCTCTATCGGGGCGTTGAGACGGTTGCCACCCGTCCCGTTTTTTTCCCGGGATCATCCGCCTGTTTAAAGAGGCAGCTGTCCCGGAAAATGTGGACATTTTCACGGAACAAGTCATTATTCAAAGTCTGTTTTTTTTTTCCTTCTGCCAGTTACACAGGGTACAGTCCCCCCTCTCTCTCTCTGTCTCTCTTATTGTATTTACTCCGAAGCACAGTTTGTCCCCGTTTTGTGCGCCTTCGAGGTGGCAAGTCTAGGCGTTGTCAGAGCTGTCACTAGCAGACGAACACCCCACCTCCTCCTCCGCTCATTTGCGATGGGCGTTTTCAAACGCTGCCATAGCACAGTGACCGGACGCTTGGTGCTTGGTGACTTCCTGCCTAAAAATAATACCGTATTCTCCGGATTATAAGACGCACTTACACGGTCGGGTTGCCACCTGTCCTGATTTTCTCGGGGCCGTCTTCCTTTTTGAGGCAACTGCCCTGGGAAATCGGTACGTTTCCCCGTAACAAGTCGTTCAATCAAAGTCCAGGTTTTGCCAGTTACACGTACGGTCCTCTCTTTCTCTTAGTCTGTTCACCCTGAAGGTATGTCCCGGTTTTTCTGCTTCCGAGGTGGCAACCCTAACCTCCTCTCCTCATTCTTCTCTCCGTTAGTAAGCTAACTGCTTCACTACCAAACCATCACGATGGGATACAACCAGGTCCGTCCATGGAAACGGCTCAAATCAGTAGCCAGAGATGCTATCTCAGGCGGTTCTGTGCTCCTTCTAGGTTGACTCGGCCTTAAATGCGCACTTGGTACAGTGTGTGTCCATCAGTCCTAGCAATGACCAGCGTGGTGACGTATGGACAATCCGGCACGGACCCACACGACTTTTAAAACCTTCAACCCAGCCGTGGGTTAATACTAGCCTGTACATCCTGAGCATTTTTATTATTATTATTGCTAAGTGGCGCATTTAATCTCTCAATTTGCCAACTTCTTGCTCAATTTGCCAAAAATATGTTCACATTATATGCGCTGCTGACGCCTGTCAAAAAGTTCTGGCAACTGCAGCCGCCACAGGGCAACACGTATCATACGACTCACTGCCGATCGCCGCCATGTGGTACAACTATAGATCGCGCGCACATTCAGAAACCACTCTGGTCAGTCAGTTTTTTTTATCTAAGCTGGAATATAGCTATGTTTAACAGTTGTCTGGCGGGGAGGGGTAAGCAAGTTACAACATCACGGAGCACCGGGGACAATTTAGTCAGGACAATTAATCTAGACAACATGTCTTTGGACTGTGGGATGAAACAGGATTACTCGACGAAAACCCACCCGGAACACGTCGAGAACGTGTAAACTCCATACAGTCGATCGGTTTTTATTTAAGCTGGAAGACATCCTTGAGCTATGTATGAGAATTTCTCTCCGTAGCTGTTCTTTCGGATACTCGTGTTGAGTGTTACCTCTCTACCATCTTCGCTATGTTTCGCCTCCCACGTTATACAGATGTGTATTATTACAGTTGGAGGCATCATCAGCCGTCTGATGACGAAAGAACGGCCATGCATGGTACACAGCTCTCAGCGTAACATAAAACTGGGTATGTTTATCTCTCCCCGACACACGTGGAGCTGCCATACTCAGGTAGGGGAACCTGGAAGTCCAGACCAGCCAGGTGGGCTCTCTAAACACCTGCGTCCTCTCTCAACACCTGTGTGGAGAGAGAGACGTGTCCGACTTTAAGCGCTGGGGTCGCGCGCGTGTGAAGCTGATGCGGGGCAGGTGAATCACGGGCAGCTTCTTACTTTGGAGATTTTAAGGAATACAGGCGGTGCGGGACGTCGTGGAGCTCAATGAATAGAGATGCGGCCACACAACTCCGTGCATGCAGCACACAGAGACCTGCATATGAAGCCGGGACGCTGTACGTGTACCCTGGACCCTGTGTCTGGAGCATGGACTCTGCGCATGGAGCCGAGAGACCCGGCACTTGGAGGCTGGATGGAGCCTGTACCTGCAGACGTCTAAAACGTGAGTTTCCGCCTCCCTGAGGCTGGTGTCTTGCGTTGTATCCACACTGAGTGACGCGTTGCTGCCAGGATGTAAATGAGAGTATAATAAGTATAAACATATAGAACATAAAGTAGAAAATATAGAACATATAAAACGAGTAGACATAGGACAGTTTGAGGTCATCCTCTTCTGTTTTTTCCTCAGCCACGTACAGCAATCAACCATCGAGCCTGAACATAAGAAACAACACAACACATCAGCTCAGGTTCTAAAATATATATTTTTTGTGCAAAATAATAGCCTATTAAA
>JAZEWU010000027.1:4377934-4389511 GCA_036362915.1 Geotria australis | reverse complement strand
TATGTTAGTTAAACGCGTGTGGCTGTAATATTGTTTATTAGTTGTAACTTGCATATCTCTAAGTGGGAAAATTATTGATGTACATGTTCTTTAGTAGATTTTGCAGTGCAATTGTTTGTGGGTAATTGTGGATATAAAATGTGCAGCAGTATGAAATTAAAAAAAAAATAGATTTTGTCATGTGTTTATATATATTGTATTTGAGGATGTTGGAAATTAATGTCCAGCTTTGGGACCACCACCCTTGCCCGTAGTCCCATGTCCATGTCCATGTCTTGACGTTTACATCTGTCTCTGGACTCTGTCCATCTTTCCTTGTCCGGAACCGAGGGTTGTCTCACGCGAGATTCGAACCCATGTCCTCTGGCACACAGCCTTCGCATCCCAAGCCTGAGCTCTCTACCACTGAGCCACTACAGCTTGTATAAAGATCTGGGTTTATCTGGGCCCCAAGTAGATCCGAAATAGGGTGATAGTTTATTTTTTAAAAATGTTTGTTCCATCCACCAGAGGGCCGAGGAGGTTTTCCTCTAAAGTTATATTGCTCAACGGCGTTCGGCATCCTATCAGTATACTGATCATTCTATTGATCACGGCGTTCGGCACCCGTCTCTCAGGAGAGCTTACCTTGCCGATTTTTATTTGGGGATTAAAATAATCCACAGGCGGGATTTGAACCCACGGTTCTCCCTGCAGTCAAATCTCTGGAACGGGGCCGTACCGGTTGAGCCACACGAGCAGCCACGGTAGAGATGTGGTCGTTGGTTTATATAATGATGACCTTCACTTCACGCGGTGGTAACACACCTGCCATGTATCCTGGACGCAAGTTCCGAAATAGGTTTTTTCGTAACTTCAAATTACTTTATCTCCTAAATGTTTGGGGCGGGCCAGCTGCTGCCCAAACCCTGTGGTTGGCTGAAGACCCGAACCACACGAACACACAAGGGGATAGTGCATCCAGCATTCCAGATGAAATCAAAGGTGTACTGCCATCCATCCCCTGGCCAACTCGCAGCCTACACTTACAACACGGTATATTCCCCGGCAGACTTCCACCCCAGCATTAATGGTATGACGCCTCGGTCATCTGCTCCAGGGCTCCTTTAGCAGCCGACACTGAGTCGCCGTTCATGACCGTGTAACGGACGTGATTATGACTAATCAGCCGCAAACGTCCTGGATGCACCTCGTCACGCCTGAGCTTAGCTCGGGAATGTCCTGGGCTCTTGAGTTTAGCTTTGCACCCAATATTGCCATAACTCAATCTGATCGAATTATAAAATGGGCCATGTCCCATCCTTCTTTCTCTGCCTTTTGTCTAACCATAACCTGTGTCGATATGTCTCCCCCTCCCTCGGCCATCTTAGGGGACGCTGGCAGATTTTTGCCGCTCTTAAGATTGCCAGTTTCACGACCTTTCAGTATATTCGAAGCAGCCTTAATCATTTAATTTGTTTTGTTCCTTTGGTTTATTTATTTATTTACTTTTCATTGTTGACACGCCGTTCTCTACGCGACCCGAGGGTCACAGCGCTATGTGACCCTCGAGTGAAAGGCGTTATATAAAACGCTATTATTATTATTATAGCATTAATTTGCATGTTTTGCCACAAGCATGTGTGGCTGCTTGAAAACTGGAACCGTTGCAAAAACGTGTCCATTTAGTGTTAAAAGATCTTAACACTTTTTCTCATTGCCGGAAAGGTTAAAACCTCGTATATTCTACATTATTTGTTCAGTAGAAGTTGGGCAGAGTGATGCATGAGGTTACGTGTTGCCAGCGGTTAATTTTGGAGGCAATTTTGGAGTCTCTTGGCAGAATATTTACGACATTGTTCTCGGTGCAGTTGGCTAATGGGCGTAATATGTGTGTCTTAACAGATAACAGAGTGAATCAGCCTGACATTCCTCAGTCTTCTAATCAAGTAAGTACATTTTTACTATGATGAGGTTTACGAAATATATTTAGGCACAATTGGTTGCTGTTTGATGTTATGGGGGTTTTATCGCTAGTTAATTTGTTTTGCCTGCTTTGACGTTTGGGGAAAAGTAAAACCAAGATAGCCTTACTTTGCGTAGATTATGAAAACAATGCTTCTAAGCTATCTTATTTTTTTTCCTTTTCCCATCTTATATTTCCCCCTTTTTCCCTCCTTCACTTCGTGCACATTCTCTGCTGTTCATCTGTAGATGCCCCTCCTATCCACAGCACAACTCCTTCCTGCCCCCTCTTCCCTTCTGCAGTCTAACCCTGTCCCTAGCTTAGCTGTGCTGGCCACAGATGCTGGTGCCACTGAGCAGCTGGGACAGGTAAGGGAAAACATTTTTCTGGGCTACACGTTTGAGGGCAGAGGCACTTCTGGCAGAACATTGACAAAATGTAAAAGGAAATTGCTCTCCAGAGCTGCTTGTTAGGGATGGCCTTGTCGAGCGTTCCACCTATCCCCTTCACGACGTTTTTGCCCTCCACGTTGGATGCATCAGGCTCCAACGTCACGAAGGTTAGGGGAACGCTTAACAGATAGCTGTCCTGAAAGAGCAGCTCTTGAGCAGTTCTCATACCTCGAGCCATGAAAACCTACATTAATGCAAAATGTTAAAGCACAGTATGAAGTGAATGTATAAAACGCAGTCTTATGAACACACATTGCTCTGCCTGTTGAAGGGGGTTTTCACAGTTTCTTTATTTCGTCTTTGGCAGTCAACTGCTGATTGCATTACATAATTGAAGCAGTTTGATCTTTGTCCAGTGTTGTCTTGTTGTAACCTGTAATCATATGCAAAAACTAGTCTTGATTTACCAGTTGGTCCAAATTGTGAGCATCAAACCATCCCTTTCACAGTGGAGTGAAATGTTGCTGTATTTTGTATAACTATCGTTTTTGTATACAGTACACTATCAGCTAGCTTTCACTTTTGTTTGGAGGAGATGCAGCTTTCAGGTTTGGGTTATAAACAGTGCAAAGGTCACATGGTTGAGAAAATCTAAATCTGTTGAGCTGTATTTTTCTTGTAGTGCATTATCAGCAAAGTCTAATCCTGAGAATGCTGATTTATTATAACTGAATTATTTTCTGTTTCTTTGCAAGTTTTATTTGCTTATCTAGTGTTTTGGTGACTGAATAGCCTGCCAGATTTCACAAAGGCAAATTTTCCCAAAGTCAACAGTTTGATTTTCATTCCTGCAGTTGGCTGGCAATAGCTTTGTGGCATTTTCAAAGCAAAGAGGAATAAAGTAGACATTAGGTAAACCTTTTACATTCTACCTCAAAGTAAGCCATTGTTTGTTATTGTAGCCCAACTCAAAAGATCAACGATTATCCACAGATAAAATTACAATGGTAATAACAGTTCCAACCAAACTATGCTTTATCCAGGCTTGAGGTACAGAAGTATATTTTGTAACGCTCAATAGTTAAACAAAGGACAATGGAATGTTCTGACACATTTGCTCGGCTTTTGCTATTGGCCTAATCCCACAGATTCCCATGGTTTCCACGGCGGCAGTGAGCGAAGCGTACGTTTCCGCACAGCCGCTCTACCAGAGTGCGCCGCACATCCCCGACGCCCTGCCTCAGCAGCCCAGCATCGACTCCACCCAGGTACTGCTTGCTCGACTCTCCTCTCCCTGGTGCTGCTGTTGGAGCAGAATTTTACGGCTGGATACCCTTCCTAATGCTAGCCTCCTTTAGTCGGAGGGTCTTAGGATCGTTGTTGGTCTGGAACCCCCCCAAATCCCCATCCACTGCAGACCTGTTTACCAAGGGAGACCCTAGCAGGAGACCAATGCTCCAGATGACATAGCTTATTGGTGCACCCAAACCCCTCCACCCCAATACGCTAACAATGCATGTGGGGGGGGACAGCGTGTGTACTTAATTAGGCATGTAACAATGACGCCCTCTCCCACGCATCCATCATACATGATTATGTCATACATTGCCATGAGGCTGTTACTGTGACGCTATCTGAAAACTTGGTTGTGAATGTTTGATCACCTGCACATCTACATCATCACTTTTTTGTATGAATTATATACCCCAGTTTCACTTACAAAAATGAAGTTCATAGCCGAGTCCTTAAAAAAAAGAGTTACCATTTCACACAGTAAAAATGTAGATGTTTAACGTGCATCCATGGTGTGCAGGACACGTAGCAGGTTTGTTTAATAAATATATTATGCATCGATGATGATGCCAGTCATTGCCTCGTTGTAACCTTGGTGCGTGTGTGTTCGTGCCCTCAGTGCTTGCCTCTGGCTTCCGAGCAAATCCCAGTGGCGGGAAAGCCCTTGAGCAGTGGTGGAATCAACGTCAATGCTGCACCCTTCCAGTCCATGCAGACGGTACGAATTTTGCCTTATCCAAGCTCCCCCACCTCACTTTGTATTACGGTTGCCAGAACTTCAGAGGAAAAAGCACATATTACAGAAATAAATCTCTATATTCCCATTAAGCCATGGAATTGGGGGAGAAAAGTCTGCAGATTGGGGATAAACCAATCTTTAAAGTGTAGCCAATTCCTGGGCAAGCATGTGTCGATTCTAGTTCTGAAAAATGCCTCGCCTGTCATTTAAACGTGCATATTGGACTATTTAGTTTTGATTGTTCTTCGGTGTAACCGTGCTTTTCTACCGTAGCAATAAGTCCCCAGAAATCCCAAGATTGTTAACAAAAATCCCCGGGGGTTCTCCTTATTCCGAACGAGCACCTGAAAGTGCTCAGAATGGAAATAAAAATCCTTAAGTCTGGCAACGCTAACCGCGCGTGCACGCAACTCGGAGAACATTTGGCCCAAAGTCGCGATGTCTGCGGCCAACAGGGTTTACATGGTATTTCTTAGTTTTAATGCGCTTTTAAGTTGTATTTTCACAACTTGATTTAGAATTTTCTCCGGTCATGGGAGTTTAGTGCCGTGTTATGTTTTCATCTGTGTGCTGCTGAAGCATCCGTTAAATTTTTTTTACAGTTGCACTGCCTTAATACTCCAGTGATTCCTTGGTTTTTTAAAAATAGAATCCAGTTGTTGATGCATTGCAGTCCATTTACTGATGGATCACTTGCAGTATAAGGACATACCGTCACATTTATAATTCAATAAAAGTGAAATTAATCATTAGTTTCACAATAACAAAGAACCCCGGGGCAGTGTTGTTTCTATTGCTTGCTTCCGAGTCAGTTGTAGAATTTCCACGTTCATATGCAAGGGAGCAAGTTGATCCACAGTCACTGTTAACGTTCTACAAATTGATACCTATTTTATCGACCATGGAGGGTTGATATATGGAATCTAAGCCCTACGTGGGATTTAACTCATAACCTTTTTATTCTAAGCCACATGCTTTAACATTACACCTCCTTACCAGGTACAGCACAAGCTGGATATCAGCACATTTATGATTTACGCAACACATGGTTACATAATGGCTACATCTGATACAAGCATAACGCCTGCGTTTATTTATCTCCAGCCTATTGTATTTTAGACAACTATTAACACATGCAGTTTTGTTCACTCTCCCAGAGAGAGAATGCCTCAGAGGCGCAAGCAACCGCAGAAGTGGGGATGGGAGTGGGAAGGCAGTCACTTATTAAGCTGGCGCCAACATTTGCCAGACACCGCATCCTCTATATGATAAAATATGTTCTCGGGCAAAGATTTTTTTGGGGTATTTGAGCTGTAAATACTCGGTAAAGAATGTTAAGTTCATCTCAACTAAAGGCCGTCCTCTACGTGCATTAGGCGTGAGCTCCGAGTGTACGCCGCACGGTGACTTTGTTTTCGAATATACTTTTCAGGTGTTTAACGTGAACGCACCCCTGCCTCCTGAGACGGAAGTGATCAAGCAGCAGCTGCCGCCCTCGCAGGCCCCCTACAGCACTGCCAGCTACAGCACCCAGCCCCAGACCCACCAGCTGTCCCAGCCAGGAGCCCTGGCACAGCTGACGCTGGAGACAGACGCCTTCCAAACTGGTAAGGTGAACGGAGCGTGCCCTTGGCGTGTCCGCGCAATGACAGACGGCGCGCCCACGTTTTGCAGAATAACCCCGTTTTCAAGACTTAATGTGGAGTAACGGATCGGCATGTTCTGTTCACGGGACGTTATCTAACTGATTGGCTGTGTCGGGTGGAGACGGGGTTTACGACATTTACTTCGAACGAGACCCAACCAAAAAGTAACCCCGTTTTGCGCAATGCCTCGAACCGCCCTCACCCTACACGTGTAATCATAATGGCTGTGCAAGTGCTTATTATTATACTTCAGACACTATACTTACGATGTGTCAACCTACATCTTCAGTGCCCAATTGTGTGCGTGAGTGGTGAAAACGTTTAAGTAAATCTTTTAAACCGAGTAGTAAAATTTGTAACATTCAGTAAGTTGTAGTTAAATTGTTGATTTTGTCCAGAAACGACAGGATACATTTTAAGCCTGGGATTTAGTTCTCGTTCTAGTCGAATGGGTCGATAACATAAATACAGTCCACTTTTAAACGCATCAGTATTATTATCGTTTCACTGGTTTAAACCGGGCGGGAACAGTTGTCCGCAAGTTCACATCCGTGAGGCTTTACAGTTTTGTTAAAAAAAAAATCGACCTCTCCCCACAGTGGTGAGCAGCAGCTACCAGGCGCCACAGGAGAGCCTCTCGACATCGGCCGGGCAGCCCCAGGGAGGCGTGGGCGTCGGTGGGGGCGGCTTCTCGAGGCAGGCGCAGACCTTCTACAACAGCCGGGGGATGCCCCGCAGCGCAGCACGGGGCATGCGTAGCAGCACCAACGGATACCGATCGTCCAACAACTATCGGGGCGCCCGCGGAGGCCCCTTCAACGGTCAGTGGGCTCGCCTGCCCGCTTGTACCCTGGCGGCGTGTTGGCGCCGGCTGACCGCGTGGTTGCTCCCCCCCCCCCCCGTCTCCTGCACACACACACATACACTTCTCTGCCGTTTACTCTTGACTCGGGGTCATTCGCACTTCGAACGAATACTATCGACAGTGACCGGATGCTCTGCCACGCGTTATAAATTGTAAATGTTCTCGGTTCGGATTACGGTAGCAGTTACCGCCCCCGATCACGTTAAATGGACACGTCTTTCAAACAGCTGCATTCTAAAAATGCCTTGTTACTGTTCGCCAGGTGGCAATTACGAAGGATTCCACGTTGGATATCCATCATCGGCAAACAACTACGGACAAAACTCTTTCACCCCTCGGAACTACAGCATGGGCTTCCACCAGCAGGTAAGTAACGCCGATCACAGCCTGCACCGCTTAGTAACTTTGTCTACTGCTTTTGTGTTGTCGGTTTAAACTACCGGTTTCCATGTTCACCCCGTTTGGCCAGTTGCCCTGGAATAGTAGAGTATTGGAATAGTATTCTACGGCCTGATGCCCTTCCTGATGCCAACCTGCTTTGGTCGGAGGGGCTTTTTATCGTTTTGTCTGGAACCCACCCCCAAACCTGTTAACCAGGGGAGACCCTATAGCAGGAGTGCTGGACGCGAGGCACCATATCTCCGGAGTTCATTGGAACACGCAAACCCTACCCTATGCTAAGGGGGGTGGGGGAGTCAGCTTTGACTTACAAAAATACTCTTCAGAAAAGGGATCCGTAGAAACGAAAGGTGTTTGTCAAAACGATCGCGAGTGACGGAACGTTTTCTGAAAATGTCCTCGTGTGCATCTCTCTCAGGAGGGAGGCTACCAGACCGGCTACAAGCGTGGCGGCGCAGGCCCAGCCGGGCCTCGCGGTGCACCCAGGGGCGGAGGTAACTAAACCCTCTGTGTGGGCTGGGAGTCCCATCCTGAGCCACCGTGTGGGTGGGGTGGGGGGCGGGCGCCTGCTTTTCATCGGCTGTACTTGCCGCGTACACGCGTGCTGGGCGTCTTGAGAAATACAGCAAGGTTTAAAACGGACGCTCTGAACGAAAACGACACACTATGGGTTAAGGTTCTCGTCGGTCCTTTAACAGAAGTTCTAAAAGCCATGCTGGGGAAGGTTAATATGTGATTACACAGTGCTGAGCTTGAGCCTTATTTGATGCACAACGTACAATATAATATGTTGATTGAGGCTACTGTGTGATTGGACACAGTAGTCGCTGCCGATGAGCAATCGTTAAGTGTCCATGGCTGTTAAGCATTGTTTAACATGCATTCCTCAAACGATTGTGCCTGATGGGACAACCTAATCGCTTAAATGTTGACTAGCGTGTGTAGTTTTCGGATGGCTTTGTTTCAACTCTGTTGTAATTTCCCCCGCCCCCAACATCAAATAAAACATCAGTATGGTTACTTGGAAATTATCTTTTCAGACATCGCCTTTTTGAAGTGTATAGACATAGGCCCGCTGTCGAGAATTGTAAAGTCCAGACACATACCCTTAAGCCCCCAAGTCACTGCATGGATCAGACTGAAATATATTTAACTTGAAATCTATTATTTCTGCCACATACATATAGCTCCACAACACAACCGTCAATACGTCAGTCATAGCAAATAATAAATTGATCATTGTTGTGGGTCTTGTCAAAATTACACTTTTGTACTGTGAATTTTGGTTCTCTTATGTACCTTGACATCATTTTACCCGATCAATATTGGCATGAGCAATCACTAAATTTAATGCAAACTGCTATGGAATACGAGTTTGCCTTTTGGTAACTAGTATGGTATTTTGTACTCGTGGTGATGGTAATTGTGTCTATACACTTGAGAGGACAGATTAAGTAGTATTTCAGACACTAGCTATCTAGTTTCCATGTTATGCACTGTCTTGTGTACCGGCTTAGGTGGCAACTTTTTTTGTACATGAAGGATGTTTCACTTTTTCCTTGACCTGTCACACAGTTAACACATTTCTGAGTATGTTGTTTTCCAACGAGAAATCTTGTACATGTAATTTAAAATTTCTCAAGTCCTGGGAACATCCAAGTATTTTGCCATTGCTTGACGTTTTAAATGTTAAAATGACCATATCTGAAAGCTGTACCTTGGTTTTAATCATTTTGCATTATATTCATTGAGCTATTTTTCCTGAACTGCTAATCTTCAATTAAACTGCCTCTTGTTCAAATAAAGTTCTTTTAGTGCAGTTGCCTGTTGCTAGCATTTTTATTTCTGTCCTACATTTCATGTTCAGCTCTGGTGGAGGACTTTCTAATCCCTTGCCAGCATGACCTTTGTCTTGGTTGAAAAGAAAAAGGTCAGTTGACAGACCAATGATATAAACATAATACACTTTAGTGAATTGGTTCAGAAATACGCACAGTTGGATCAGATTGATTTAATGGGTTGCTTTTTGTAGTTCTCATTCGTTTGCAGACAGTCACGTTTCACTATCGGGGTTTGTAAATCGAACTAAATGGCATGATTTGCTAACAGTACGTGCTGGTATTGACAGGGCTGAGAAATGAGTGGGAAGTTTCAAAGGGGCTGCTCATAATAAACCGTAGCAGGACTGACTGAAAATTTTCAGGAGACAGGTGGCAGCAAGACAGACTGCAGGCAGAAAACATTCTGCACATATGTATCAAGAAAGACCACACGAAAGCACTACACAACACATTTTAGAAGTGACAATTAAGTTGTACTGCACCATCGCAGATTTCTTAATACGGTTTTGCATATTTGGATTTATGGAGTCCTAGCAAGTAACATTTAACACTCATTGCCATTAATATCAACAGCGTACAAGTAACGCTTCAGTATCCTTAGCTTAACAATGACACACGTTCCTGTCCATTTGTCAGCAAAATTGTAAAGCTTTCTCGTAACGCATACGATGCGAGTCTCGCTAACAGGCTTTATCTGTGTGTGCGCTGGCAGGCCGTGGCGCTTCTCCTCCCATGAAGCCGCGCTTTAAGAGTCCCATGCCCGGCTCGATGGCAGCTCAGTCCGTCGAGTAGACGCTCATCCCATGCACACACCCTCTGAGCCAGCTTACCGGACCCCCCAGATTTAGATCCCACTTTGGCCATATGCTATGCCGTCGCTCCGTTCCCGCAACGTGGAAAGTAAAGTAGAAACCTCCTTAGGTAACCGTTATAACAGCTAAGTATCGTTACTGTTAAGGTAAGAATCAAGGACCTTTTTCTTCTAACAAACTTGATGAGAAAAGAGTGAACGAACAGGACTGCTTATGGATCAGCCACTCCCAGTTTTACGAAAGCAAAGTGACGAACATTGAAGTGATAAGGAAACCACTCTTTAAAAAATATATATAAAAACGAATAAAAAAATCGCAAAAAATATTGCAAGTTTTAGAGTGAACACATTTTATGGTCTTGGAAAATAGTCTTCCTTAGCTTTGTTCACCCCCTTTTTTTCTAAAATTGAAAACATCTGAGCACAGGCAGCTTGTGCATAATATACTAAGACCACCCTTTGTAACACACTTTTCCACAGTAAGTATTCCCCACTGTGTTGCGCTGTTATTTCACCATTAAAGTTCACTGAAACGCATTGTGTTGTACATGCGGTCTTTTGTGTGTGGTTGTGTAAGCTGTACAGTCTGAATAGCATCAAGCAATTTTTTTGTCGACTGCTATAGTTTTGTTGACCCGACATAGAAGCTTAAAATATCGCCAGTGGATGCCCAATTTCGCCCCCCCTCCACCCCCCCATGTCATTCATTCATTCATTTTCAGAAACCGCTTAATCCTGTACAGGGTCGCGGTGAGCCGTTGCCTATCCCGGCAGACATAGGGCGCAAGGCATGGCTTATACCAAGGACGGGACGCCAGTCCATCACAGGGCACCGGGGGCAATTTAGTCCGCAGGCCAATTAACCTATGCATGTTTTTGGACTGTGGGAGGAAACCGGAGCGCCCGGCGAAAACCCACGCGGACACGGGGAGAACATGCAAACGCCACACAGAAAGGCACCCCGATCCGAGATTCGAACCCGGGACCTTCTTGCTGTGAGGCGGAAGCGCTACCAGCGCTACCCACTACGCCACCGTGCCGCCCTACCCCCCCATGTATTCTATGTAAACAAGGAATGGCCACTCCAACATGACCAGTCAACTCGAATACATTATCGTTCATTAAATATTCAGTTTGATGAACGTTACACGAATACTGCACATTGCTGAAACGCACTTTGAAAATATTTCTGCTCAACATCCGGGGCAGTATAAATCATATTCTACCGATAACATGCACAGTAGTAGATCACTCGAGACAAACTCGGTGTGAGGAACAGCAGGTAAACTGGAAGACAGCCAAGCGGTGAACCGGCGCCAATAAGTGGACACGTTCTAAAGTCCTTTAGATATTAAAATGAAATGAAGCCAATTCGTGAGTTTTATACATTTGGGAGGAAACATGAGCACCCGAAGAAACCCCCCATGCGTGCTAAGGGGCAACACTATCCAGGACAGATGGAGGCCTTATGTGATATGCCGCCTTATGGTATGCCAGGGTATGGCACCAATGCCCGTTATTTTTGATCCATCGTCAGAAAGCAGTCCATCACAGGGCACCGTCGGCAATTTAATCCGCAGGCCAATTAACCTATCTTCTTCTTTGCGATTCTTCGAAGCGCGATGTTAAATTACAGTTTCCCATTT
>JAZEWU010000027.1:4354360-4370758 GCA_036362915.1 Geotria australis | reverse complement strand
CACCCCGAGCACACCATTCGCACGCGTAGCTTCATCCCGGCGAGCAGAAGGCAAGGGTCGTGCAGCTGTCACTCAGGGAGTAAGGTGCAGTCTTGCCCGCGGCCCGCGCGCGTTAATTGTAGGGCCTCAGGAACCGCGACACTTTGGAGTGCAGGAACTTTATGAAGGACTGCGGGAACATCTTTTTGGAGTCCGCCTTCGTGTATTTGAAGTAGTTCTGAGGGTGCGCCAGCACCTCGAACAGGATCTTGATCAAATTTTTATCCTGGGGCGAGAAGAGACACGGCACGCGTTAAATCTGTCGCGGCGCGCTACCCGCCCGCGCGCTCCGGGCGGTACGTTTAGCGCGGTGCGACGCCTCCGACGCCAGTCTACATTACCTGCGATTCCTATTATCATCCGTGCGCTAGAAGCCTACCTCCTCACGACTCCAGTTCTCTAACTTGTGCACATGCATTTCTTCGTAACGCTCTTTTACAGTTTACCACACGCAGTATTCAGTGCAGAGCGATATGTGAACGACAATTCAAAATCGCGCGCATTTAGAAAGTTAAATATCATATGAGGGGTATCTCCTGGAGTGCTGCCCTGTCCGAGGAGCCTGTGTTGCCCGCTCAGTAAAAGGCTCTTAGGCCGACCTTGAGGATTTCCTGATGATTCTCTGATGCGTATAGTCTCCCGTCACGAACAATGTCTTCGATTAGCTCCTGGTAGTCCTCTGCGAACAGAAAACAGAGAGAACGGGCATTCAACGTTTCACGTGCAAAATGACATCAGCAACTTCTTCTTTGCGTTTGTTCGAAGCACGATGGTCAGCCTCTGGACATCGTTGTCTTTCAGTTTGGCCTCGAAGTGTTTGGTAGAATTCGCAGGCAATACCAAGTATTACCTGACAGGGATCGCGACGTGAACGCTTCTACCTTGACATCAGCAACGACTCAGCTGTAATAGTCAAATAGCTCTAGCTGTACTGAGCATGTATGAGAGTAATACGGTGGTCCGTCGCTTTACGATATTAATCCCATCCAGGACACGTATCGTAATGCGAAACCGTCGTAAAGTGGCTGAGAAGCTACCCAAGCAGCATGCGTTTGCATCACTGATTGGCTGCGGGGCCACCCACGCTCACGCGCAGCCATATCGTAACACGTATCATAAATTGAAAAAGCGATCGTCAACGTGATACTAATATTCTCATAGAGTGTACGTCGCGAAGTGATTTCATCGTATCGTGAGGCCATCGTAAAGCGAGGAACCACTGTACTCTGTATGACTGGCAAAAACACCGTGCTTTGAATAACTCGTTCCAGGAAAACGTACAGACATCCCGGGACAGTTTTCCCGAATCTCCCCTTCAACAAGCCGGCCGACCCCCGGACAAACCGGCACACACGGGTGGCCGACCCACCCGCGGCGGCGCGCACGTACCGTCGTACGTCACGTAGTGGACCTGGAATCCCTTGGCGCTGTTGCCCTCGTTCGACTTGAACTGCACCCAGAGGCGGCGCGAGCGCGACGTGAACGCGATGGGCCGCTCGTACGTCTGGCACGTCTCGTAGGTGGTCACCGAGTAGGGAGAAGCTGCCGGTTGGGAGGGCACACGGGTCAGGCACCGAGCGCCGCCGCTCACGGACGATCGCGACGCAATCGCGGACGCCGAGCCGGGTCCCGCTCCTTAGATAATAACGACAATAATAAATATTTGTAACGCGCGCGCGTTAATCCGGACGCGTTGTAACCCCGTTGATTCGGAGGCGCGAAGCCTGGCTCGGTCGGTGTGCTGTGAGTCGGTGGGGTGCCGCGACCGAGGATCGGCGTTGCGCGAAGGTTGTGCGCGGAGCAGGTGCTGTGGTGAGCTGCGTAGAGTGCGGGGTTGTGTCAGGGCGAGTGGCCGGAGTCGTGGCTTAATCATCGCCTGCAACCGTTTTGTCCGCGAGCGGTTTCTCCGGCAGCGGAACTACGTTCGCTGTCCCCACAGGCAATTAAACGTGTTGCTTTAGTCCATCGGCCTACTTGTGTTACCTCGCGTATATGCGTTGCATTAACTCGTGACTTTACGTTTTGTTTGTATCGGTGAGTTCTAACGTTTGTTGTGTCGCAGGTATTCCACATCCAGAGCTTGCAATCTCACTTGGTATTTTCTGCTAGAATAATAAACATCTAAAAATCCATCTATTGGATTTTCAGTCCGGTGTTATCCGGCAGCATTGGTTCACGCGAGCTATCTCTGGACCGGTTTCGACCTTCTGGGTCTTGACAACTGCTCTCCAGAGCAACTCTTTATGATGGGTTGCATGATGATGCTTGATGATGCTTCCAACGGGAGAGAGGGAGAGCGCTCGACACGGCTATCCAGAAAGCGCAGCTCTGAAGAACAACCGTCATGAATCGAGCCGTGAAAACCTACGTCGGTACGACAATCGTCAGTTTGCACGATCGTTGACGCGCGTACCGGTCTTCCTCATGACGAGGTAGTCTCCGCACTCGTCGTCGATCGGCAGGAAGATCTCGGGCACGACGATCAGGATGCGCCGGTTCTGCGGCGGGCTGATGTTCCACGTGCACTCGACGTTGGAGGGGTAGTCGCCCGGGTAGTTGGGCGACTCGATGAATCCGGTGAACTCCCCGAGCTCGCCGCCGCACAGCGTGTCTGCGGCCGAGAGAGGGTCGCCGTTGCGCCGCCGTCAAGGACTGGCCGTCCTCGCGAAACGCGTTCGATAGGATTCCCGGTCACCATCGGGTTGGAGAATCGTTTAAAAAAAAAAATATTATATGCACAGGCGTGCCTCTTTTTAACGAAGCCTCGGCCAACGGATTTTCGTTTGCCGGACTAGAAAAAAATATCAACTAATACCATCCATCCATTTTCAGAAACCGCTTAATCCTGTACAGGGTCGCGGTGAGCCCGGTATAGTAAGGATATCACTTACACTGCACTCTCAAGGCGGCTGTGAACCACACATTGTCTATAAACACGCTTAGAGTATTATTCTTACTATTACACTGCCTTATTATTAGTTGCAGTACAGTATTACTATTACAGTATTCATTTAATAAATACCGCACAGTCATAACGAACCAAGTCACAATGACCCCTCGTAACGGGTTCATCGCTCAGCGGACGAGCCTCGAGAACGGACGCGTCGCCATCGCGTCCCGGGAGAGAGTCGAGCGGCGGTTTGACTCACTCTTGCACTGCGTGACGTTGGTGGAGCCGTCGAAGTCCGTGGTGGTGTTGCCGGGGCATCCCACGCAGAAGTTCTGTCCGAACTCGGGCTGGTAGTTCCCGACGGGGCAGCGCACGCAGCGGTGCGTGCCGCTGTCGTAGTAGTGTCCCGGCGAGCAGTGCACTGCGGGGGGGGGCGGGGGCGACGCCGCACACAAGGTCACTCGGCTTGACGGGTCGGCGACGGACCGCGCCCCGCCGGCGATGACCGCGAGCGGTCGGAGAGCCGTGCGGAATCGCGGCGAGTTCGGCGGAGCGGGGGTTTTCAACGTTCAGATTTCTCAGGACGGAGACCTCATCAAGAGGATGATCCTAGGAATATGAGAGCAGTTGGCAGCTCTTAAGTTACGCGTGACTCGAACGCTTATCAATGAAGTCACGAACGTAATAATTCTCAACATCACGGCGACTGCTTTTACATTTGACTTGCTGCTGCATTCCATCGCAGATAATTGTAAAATGTGTAGAGCACAGGTTCTCGACATTGTGAATCTCAAGGCCCAATTGGCCCACTTGGGTCTGCTCTCCAAGGACCACTAGGTGGCGTTCGCCTCCGCCTCCCTCTCTGCACACCACTGACCCTACAACCGATTGCCTCAACTGGCAGCCGCCCCCCCACGCCTGGCGTGTCACCTCCTGGCAGCCCCCCACCTCTGGTCTCGCAGTCCTGGAAGGCGGTGGAGCCCTCGAACTTGGTCATGAGGCCGCCTCCGCACAGGAAGCAGGAGGAGCGGCCCGCCTCGGGCTGGTACATCCCCAGCGGGCAGTGCTGGCAGGGACGGAACCCGTCTGCCGAGAACTGGCCTGGAGGACACTTTCCTGTGACAGAAACAACACAAAGAGCCCCCTGTGTGGAGCCTTCAACTGCGGAGGCAGGGGGATGAAAGTGACTCGCATTTTTTTACCGTTCTGCGGTCGTTTCGCAGCCAGACCATACCCACCCGTACTGTACCGAATGCTTCGCCCGCTTTATTACCTGTGCGACGTACCGAGCCATAACTGGACTGCACCGCCTTATTTCACCTCTGTGTAGGGGTAAGCGGTGTTGGCAGGGATCGCGACGTGAACGATGGTAGAGGACAGACTGAAACGGGGGGCAGGCGCGTCGCAGCCGCGGGTGTTGCAGGAAAAAGTGGGGGGGATGGGATCATGTTTCTGTGAAAGTGCGGGTGTCACAACATATGATATGAGACTACCTCAGGAAATAAGTGGGAGCGGGGGGTAGCCTTGTCGCTCGCGCGGCGGAGATGCGAGCGAGCGAGCGAGCGAGCGAGCGGGAGAGGCGCTCACTACTAACCTGCGCACTCGGAGATGTTTCGGGCGCCCAGCACGCCGAGCAGCCCCTTGACGTCGGTGCCGGGACACGGCTCGCACGCCAGCTGGCCCTCCTTGTCCTGGTACGTGCCCGGCGAGCACGGAAGGCACTTCTCTTGCGCGCCGCTGTAGAACGTGCCGGGCCTGCAGCTCACTGCCACGCGGAGAAAACGGAGCGACGGGGTTAAGTCATCGCGCGTATGCGTGGATAGATAGATAGATGTTTATTATTAAAGCAGAAAAATACCTAGCGAGCGTGCAAGCTCTCTACGGGACACCTGCGACACACAGCAAACATGCGACTTTTCTGACAGTAATTCAAATATATACAAGATTCATAAATGCCCTGTGATGGACTGGCGTCCTATCCTGGGGTGTGGCCCTGCCTTGCGCCCTGCGTCTGCCGGGATGGTCTCCGGCTCACCACAACCCTGTACAGGATTAAGCAGTTTCTGACAATGGATCGATGGAGGTTTCCCGCGTCTCGATGCGTGAGAATCGCGCTCAGGAGATGCTGCTTCGGGATTGCCGTGCCGAGCGGCGAGAGCTACCGAAGTGTCTTCATTTCAATAAACCGTGGCAGCCCTGAGTGCAGTGAACCCCAGTCGGACTCGGTAACGTACATCCGTTATACAGGATCGCGCCATCAGGTGGCGGCGTGGCGCAGCGTTACGCGCGGAGCGGCTCGCGTTGCCACACACGGCACAGGAGGGAACGCGCTCTCTATCCATCAGCCCCACTGGGCTTCTGACTTAACAGATGGGTTTTTGATGCGACCGTCACGAAGATTGTGGTTTCTAAGCGGCCTTTGCAGTTGTTCTTCCAAACACTTCGAAGCCGAGCTGAAAGACAACGACGTCCAGAAGCTCAACAGATGCCAGAAACCCCTCAGTCTGGAGCAAGAAGAGAGGCCAATGCCCGGCCCGCCTTTAAGGCCAGCACTGACTATTACATCTCTAAATGTTGAAGGGCTGTCTGCAAACTAAAGAAGAACGTGCTGCAATGGGAAACAACTGTCATATAACCATCACGCTTCCAAGAATCGAATTCGAATGCAGCAGCAACAGCGGCGATAGCATTAGCGGCAGCAGGCGAGCGGCACTCACCGCACTTGCCGTCGGTGGGCACCTGGCCGGCGCTGCAGGGGCCCTGGCGCTCGCTCTTCTTGGGGGCCTTGCGCGTCACCTCGTAGTCGGTGCCCGAGAAGCGCACGATGAACTGCTCCTTGTTGATGGACTTCTTGAGGGCGCGGATGGTCTTGCGCAGCTTCTTGTCCGTCTTCTTCTTGACGCACTGCACGTCGCACGAGGCTGCGAGCCGGCGAGGGAACGCGCGTCCAGATAAGTGTTTCGTACCTCGATCCGTCGCTCCCTCTCTCTCCTGCGCTGGCCAGATTGTGTCTTTGACTTGAAGATTGCAACGCTCTCGAAGGATCACGAATTGTGGAGTTGAAATACAGGGTGCGGCGCGAGTCGCCTTACCGAGAGTAGTGAAATTGCTTCGTGATGAATAATGTTTGTTGATTACAGAAAGTGTTCAAAGTGTCGTCTACATCAGGTTCAATGCACGTGTTGCGTCTTTGGACCACTGAGCAACATAAAGCGCGGTACAGTTGTGTTTTTATTCCACATCCCAAACTCTTGGCATATCAAACAATTATTCTCGATAAAGCGACTATTGCTGCGCCATGTATATTCAGGTTTGCACATACATCCACATGGATCGTAGCCTTATTGAGACGGAGGGGTTTGCGTATTCCAATAAACCCCAAAGCAATGTCACCTGGAGTCTCCCTTGGTGAACAGGCCTGGGGTGGAGGTTCCAGACAAATGACGACCCTCCATCTTAAGGATCTCGGCGTCAGGAAGGGCAATACAACCATTCTCCAATGTCTCCACCATTGGGAGCAAGCCAGCCGTCAACAGACCGCTGGATAAGGGGCCACCCACACCGGGCAGGGCATTGACGATGATGTGACCATCGCTCAAGAGGATCGGACGATCCTTCCCAACAACCGCGCTCGTGAGAAATAATCGACCCGTTCCAGAGCAGGGCCCGGAGCGAGGCTCGCCCCGGCAGGCTCCGCGACGTACGTCGCGCGTCAAGCGACATCCGAGACCCGTGATGACAACCCGCGCGCCGGCTTCGCCACTAACGGGGATCATCGGCGGAGCGGAGCCAGCGCGGAATCCTGGCAAGACGCGGAATCGCAGCGTCGCTGGCGAGAGCCGCGGCACCGAGCTCTGTTTACTTAAGGGGCTGTTTGGTTACAGGAGCACCTCCGAACGGGGGCTCAAAAATGCGCAACGCCCTCCAAATGCTACACGCGCTGAAAGGAGGCTGCGTGCACCGTCAAGCCAAACCCGGGTCCAAACCCACAAAAGAAACAAAACACGGCAAAATATATATAGAAAGGGAGCCAGGTGTGTGTATATATATAGCAGCCGATATTCAACAGTTGATGAAACGTATGCATCGTCGGTATATTTCGCCGTTGGACGACCCCTACTCTCGCTGTCTTGGATGTTAAGGATTAATAAAAAAGTACAGTTTATTACGCGCGCCTTTAACGAGGAGGTGCAAACAAATTGAGCCGTGTTTTGACACATGGTGCACTTTAGTCGATGTTGTAAATGAATCCGGTCCAATGTGAACGCTCGACCTGCGAGCTGCGGGCTCTCAACGTGCGTTAAGCAATATTTACAGAACGGTCTTTTACACCTGCGTATATATGTGTGCGTGTGTGCTGCCGGGATTGCCAAATCGTCAAAATAGGACGGAAGCTTTCGAGAGACAATGCGTGGCATTGTGGTTGCAAAGACGCGTGTCAAATTCCATCCCGGATTGTTGCGAGTTGCATTATATGACTCGCCGGGCACAGAGGTGTAGACGGCCATAATAATAACCTATTACATTTTTATAGCAGGAAAAAGAGGTGGTGGGAGCGGGAGGAATCCACACGGTCAGCCAGTGCCAACATGCCAGACACTGCTTCCTATATAATAAGAAAGTATTGGCTAGTTAATTAACAAGTGTTTTTTTTAGCTGTGGGAGGAAACCAGAGAGCCTAGAGGAAACCCACAGAGAACAGGGGGAGAATACACAAACTCCGCACAGAAAGGCACCCGAGGTGGGAATCGAACTGCCTTCGGCAGGGCCTTCTTTCGTGATGCGCAGATACTTTGGTGTCCGGTAATGGAAAGCTATGTGAAGATCGATATAAAATAACGAGTTACACAAATTTACTAAAATCATTGAGATATGCCTCTAAGTCAAGGATGTATATGTGAACAGCTAAAAAAAAAACACAGTTACGCGACCACGTGCAAATCCTGCACTGGGCGGTTGATCGGTTAGGGCGGATATGTGATGGCTGATTATGCGATGTTGTTACTGTACAGCGTTCACTGACCCAACGCACAGCTCCGTGCAGCTGCAAGTTGAGAAGTCATAATTTGAGCCGGGTAAATTTCTTGAAGCCATCAAACATTTGAAGGCCTCCTTTTCCTTGTTTATTTTCACTTTGCAATAAACCAGTAATTCCGCGCCGCGCCGAATGTACTGCTTGCCTGCTAAAATAAATGCCGCATTGAAACAACAACTGGTCCTAATGCCAATGTCCTGTTCTGTGTCTTGATACGGAAAAAAAAGTGATTTCAAAGGAAGCAAATTAAGCGCCATTCCTTGGTAAAATAAATAAATGAATAAGTGTTTTGCCTACAAAAGCTGTTTATTGACACTGGGTTCCAAATTTCACTTCCTGAGCACCGACGCAGGGCCTCAGCCACAGGACAGGGCGATGCTCAGCCTGCGTTCAGTAAACCTTTCCTTGCGAACTACACCCAGCTCCGGGTCGCGGCCGCGGTGGAATGGTTGGAACACTGGACCCGCGGACCCAGAGGTAGGGTTGCCACCTCGGCGACACAAAAAACCGGGACATATCGTGGGGCGTCTAAAGAATCCGACAAAGAGGACTGCGTGTAATTGGCGAAAAAACCCTTTGAATGGTTTGTTCAAGAAGAAACCTACAATGATCGCTCACTTTACGATATTAATCCGTTCCAGAACACGCATCGTAAAGTGAGACCGACAATACTGGACAATTGTTTTACGGTAATTCGTTGCGAGACCTTGAAAGTTGAGACGTAAACACTAATAAGCGCCGTTAGTGGCTGAGAAGCTACCCAAGCGGGATGCGTTTGTATCGCCGATTGGCTGACACGCCACCCGCGCTCAGGCACAGCCATACCGCACCACGTATCATAAAGTGAAATTTGCTCGTTATGGGATACTAACGATCTTACAGAGCTGCATGTCGCAAAGAGATTTAATCGTATCGTGAGGCCATCGTAAAACGAGGGACCGCTGTACAGAATTCCCAGCACACCTGTTTCCAGGAGGAGGACGATCCTGGTATGAAAGAGGAATATCGCCGAGCACACAAGGGGGCGGGAGGCGAGCTTACCCGTCGCTGCCTCGGTGCTCACTTCGATCTCAAACTCGGCGGTGATCCTCGACTCCAGGTTGGGCGGTGCCTTGCGCCCCTTGCGGTTGGGTTTTCCCTTGGTCGAGTCGCACTTGAGGTTCACGAAGTTGACCAGGCTGCTCTCTGCGGACACAAGTTCGGCAGTCGTCACGGCGTCGCCGTCGCGATGTCGTCAAGAGCGCTCGACCCGGCTGACGGCTCTCGCCGGTGCTGGGCGGCGCGCTGGTAACATCCGCGCCTTGTGGAAAGAGGGCCCTGCCCAAGGCGGTTCGATTCCCGCCCCGCGCGCCTTTCTGTGCGGAGTTTGTTTGTTCTCTCACTGTTCTCTCATGACTACAAAACACTATTTTAATTGACCGACAGCATCGTAATGAATAGGACGCAGTGTCTTGCAAAAACGCTGGCGTTGGCTGACTGTGCGGCTGCCTTACCCCTTCCCGCCTCTCTACGGTTTCGACGTGCCCCGAACGGGGCCCATCTCCCTCCTGCACGTGAACCGATCTCATCGCTCCATCTCCACGGCGGTTGTCCCCTTAGACGCGTCCTTTCCTTTGGCTGCCAACGAATACTATTATTAAGTCAAATTACTCATAATAATGAAGTCAAATTACTCGTAATACGTTTAAAATGCGTTCGAACACTCGGCCGTCGGACTTGGCGGCGCACGCCCACGGGCTCGTCAGCTGCGGCCTGTGGAGCAACTCCAGCCTCTGAATCAGCACGGTTGGCAAATACGGGAGGGGGACGGGCCGTTTGATTTTGAGCGGAACCGAGAACACCGTCAACTTTCCCCGCATGAAGATGCCGCGCCCCGCATGAAGCGCTGGACGCGTCAGCGAGCGGCCCGCCAACGCGTAAACAAAACAAGCAAACGATCGGTCCCCGGTGGTGACGCCTGCACCCAGCGCGGTTCCGGTGACCCCCTTTTCGAAGTAGAGGTTCTCGGTTCGAGTGCGGTTGCTGATCCTGATTACCTGTCCTCGTCAGCCATGGTCGATCTACTGCTTGATTTGAGTTCTCCCCCGAAGCCGCCGTTGCCAATCGCTATCCCAAATGGGGCAAGCTGCCGCTGGGAGGACCCTCTGGCTAGATTGAGGTAGGCCGGTAGGATTCAACTTAATAATTTAGCATTACAATTCATAACGCGTGACTCAGTATTTGTCGAAGTTACTAGTTGGAAGAGGGAATATCTCAGAGGTGTGAGGAAACCACAGAGAGGCAGAGAGGAGGAAGGCAGCCACATGGTTAGTCGGCGCCAACGCTTACCAGCGCCAACACTGTGTCCTATATATTATGATATTCCCTGCCAATTAATGAGTGTTTTTATATGTATGGGGGGGAAGGGGGGAAACAGAGAACCCAGTGGCAACCGACACACGACAAGGTGGAAAACACACAAACTCCACATAGACACGAAGGGTTTCGTGACCAATGTTATCCATAGTCTAGCTCTTTTTATGAGTTAGGTCACGTAAGAATGTACAAGTGTCGTAACCCCGCCTCCGCCCGACACAGCCAATCAGTAAAGGGTTGTCACGTGAACAAAAACGTGCCAATTCGTTACCACTTCAGCACACCGGTATGTTGGAGAGCGAGCCCACAACATTTACAATGAAGGTACGACGTTTTGCTGACTATGGATCCATATAGACAGGCGCCCTGGGCGGGTATCAAACCGCCTCTGGCAGGACCTCATTCCTGCGTGGCCGCGCATGCCACCGCCGAGCCACCCCCACCGCCCGAGGCGAGGTGTGACGCCAGGCGCTTTGAGTCGACGGCATCCTTAAATCAATCGCCCGGCAAACGCAAACCCCAGCAACACGAGCGCTTGGGAACCGCGTTGGGCAAATCAACGTAACCGTGGCGACCGACCGGCCCGGCCCGACGAGCGAGCGAGCGAGCGGCCAAAGTTTTTCGTCGCGCGGTGATTTGGCAACGTGCGGACCCAGTAAACACGCAACGTTCGGCCAAATTTGGCATGTGGTCGCAACCGTTGGGCCAGAGTTGGCCCACCGAGGGCCCGGCGCTCCGCATCTATGGGAGACCAACTCGGTTCGCGGTGGATTCTCCGCGTCCAACTCGAGATGCGTCCGTTCGTTGGTTCGTTGATTATCAGTGCCCGCTTGATCCTGTACGGGTTCGTGGTCAGCAGGAGCCTGTCTCGGCAGAAACAGGGTGCAAGACAGGGCTGTACCCACCCAGGATGCGATGCCAATCCATCGCAGGGCACCGTGGGGTAAATTTAGTCAGCCGGTCACACGGTCTAAAGACTGTGTGAGGAAGCTGGAGTACCCGGCGAAAACCCACACGGATGCGGGGCGAACGTGCCAACTCCACGTAGAATGGCACGAACTGAGATCCGCTCTTGTGTAAATCCTCACGCGCGCGGCACGGGCAGATGGTGTGCCCGCTCGCACACGCGGACGATGGCCACCGGAATAAATAAACATCCCCGGTCGACGCGCATTTTTCCGTCCTTTCTCAGGGACGCGAGGCGGCACGCCGTCGACGGATCCGAGCGTGACCTCGCGCCTCCGCTCCCTCCGCTCTGCGCCTCGTGAGGCCGCGTGGGCCGCGAGAGAAAACACGCCCGCGTCTCTCCCAGCCGTGGATTCTCACCGCACCGCGTTAGACAGGGCTGTGGCCTGCGAGTGACGCTGACTGGCTGACAGACTGACTTGACTGGATCAGTCAGTCAGAAAGATGCTGGATCGGTCGGTCAGAGAGATACCGGATCAGTCAGCCAGTCAGTGTTTATTGAAGCTGGAACAAACCATTGAGCTGTGTAACTATTTTTAACAGTTGTCCAGGGGGGTGGGGTAAGCAGGGCACCGGGGGCAATTTAGTCATGGCAATTAACGTAGGCATGGATGGCTGGTTGACTATTTTGCTGGATGGCTGGCTGGTGGAATGACTGGCTAACTGGGTGACGAGCTTGCTGCCTGACAATCTGACTAGCTAACCAGATGGCTGGTTCACTGGATGGTTGACAGACTGCCCAGCTGCCTGAATGAGTGACTGGCGAGCTGTATCTCAGGGTGACTCGCTGACGGTTGCCTGGCCGGCTAGTTGGTTGGCCAGATGACCGCTTTACCGGACGGCTGATTGACCGGCTAGCTGGTTGGCTGACCGGACGAGTCGATGACTGGGTGGGGCGAACGACAGGCTGAGTCGCGAATCGGCGGAGCGCGGGCCGAAAACCAGCGGGGCGTTCCCGCGTGCCGTGCCGCCGAGGTGCGAACACGCACGGCGCCAACCGACAAAGTCACGCTCCGGAGACGGCACGGCGAAAAACAAAACGACGAACGGACTTCATACCAGCGTGACGCCTCTCCCCCTCTCTCTCACACGCACGCACGCACACGATCGCCGGAGTCCTTTCATGTCTCCTCGGCGGCGAGAGAGAGATACGCAAGAAGATGAAGAGGCTGAGAAGAAACAAAACACGCGGCCGTTTCTTTTTTTGGGATTCGCTTCCGTAGGTGGTCCGCTTGGACGCTCGACGGCGCTCTGATCCGACGAGAGAATTGCGCGCGGGAAATCCGCGGTCCGCTGATGCGCGACGCCGATACCGCGAAACCGGCCACGGGAAGCGAACGGTTCGCCACTCGTGTGTCGAGCGCCTTTCAAATATCAAACGCCCAACCGCGGAGCGAAAACTGTTCGAAAGCTCCTGAATGATGACGCTCCTCTATTCAGGAGCAAACGACACGGTCGGGGGGGGGGTGCTTTTTTTGTCCCAGCTCGTTTTTCTCTCCGCTTCGTTTGCTGTACTTTACGTTTCTGCTTTTGTTATTTTGGTGACCCCCGGTCAGTCCTGGTCTGACTGATCTCTCGAGTTCTCACCTGGTTAAACAAATAAACTTGAAAAGAGAATAGATAAAGCGTGTCGAGCCAACCGCGTGTGAATAATTCGATTTGTTGTTGTGTCTCTGGAATCCCGCTTCTAGAGCTTGCAAGCTCACTGAGTATTTTCTGCTGTAACTATACACCAACGTTGCTTTTTCGACGTGGCAGCCGGCCATCGGTGAGTTGATACCTGCCTGCCGTGAGGATTTCCCTAAGTTGCCGGTGGGTCTCGTGGTAGGCGAATCGTCGTGAAGCAGAGAGAACGGGAGCGCTTGACATGGTTATCCTGAAAGAGCAGCTTTTCAGAGCAATTCTCACAGATCGGAGAGCCGTACAGCCAGAAGTGAAAGTAACTTAAATTCAGAATAAAAAAATATACAAACTAAAAATGTATTACCGCAACGGTCATATCACAACCCTACTTCCCACCTGTCCACCACTACTATACTAAATGCTACGGCAACTTTCTCACCGGTACACCGTACCGTACCGGCTTACTTTCACCTCTGTGTACAGACACGACCGTGAAAACGACCGGCAGGTTCCAGAAACGTTCGCGGCGGGCGGGTGTCAACTCACCAATGGCCGGCTGCCGCGGAGAGCCTTCCATCACCTTGCCGGGGTTGCGGCGCCTGAGCCGGCATTTCGCCGCCGGGAACTCGAAGCGGGCTTTCCTCTTGACCGTGGCGCGGTCTCCCGCTTCTGAGTGTCGCCACGCACGCAGACAACAAGAGAGAGCAGGAACACTCGACACGGATATCCTGAAAGAACATCGAAGTGCTGGTATTTTGACATATCCGTGGTTAGTGTTTCTCCTTTCTCATAAAGCCTGAAGATGCCTCCAACGTGGGAGGTGAAACGTCGCGAAGGATCGAGGACAAACGATCGACACGGCTATCCCGAAAGAGCAGCTAGTAAAAGCAATTCTAATTATTGCATTGGCGTTGCTATTCTGTTGTGACTCACGACTATCTTTAAAAAAGCAACCATTTGCTTTTATTAGATTTTCACCTGATTTAAATAAAGGTTTCAGTCTATAATACATCTTACGTGTGAATGTAGGGTCCATGAAGTGCCGACATTTGCTTGCCATGTGAACATTTGTGGTTCGTTGTTCATCTCTAAAGACTCAATGTTTCGTAAACAAAATTCAAAGCGCCAAAGATGTTCGTGATAATTTTTGTCGCGTATTGTATTTCACACTTTTTGATTCATTCAACCTTTGTAAGACGATATTTACAGTATTTTTCTATATAAAAAAAATCACTAAAATAAAGTTCTACCGTGACATTTTCAAAATAGAGCCAACATCCCACGGAAAAGGTAACGCCAGTTTTGATTTTTAGTGCCAAATAAAATAATCCTATTCATTTTCACGATTTAAGGGCATTAATAAAACATTCTTGCATCACCTCCGCATAAAACGAAACACTCCAAAGAGAATGTTGTTTATCTGGGCGGACATCTACCCATGCCGTTGACAGACTTTTGCACGTGAGAACCGTTTCCTATTCGTTAGACCAAGTCATGCAGGACCTCAAAGCTTTCACAGCTTCCAGCCCTATGACTTCTTCCCATACTGTGTCACAATGTACCGAGGGGCATGGTTGGCTCACGGGTCAGAGCACTGAGCCAGGGAATGCTGGGAAACTAGGTTTAATTCCGAGCAGCCACCTGCGATAAAAAACAATTAATTGACGATGTGCATAACCACAATTGCTCTCAAGAGCTGCTCTTTCAGGATAGCCGTGTCGAGCGTTCATCCTCTCTCCTTCGCGACGTTTCGACTCCCACGTTGGAGGCATCACCGGGCTAGCCTTTGACGACGGAGGAGAGACGGGGAATGCTCGACACGGCCAGCCCGAGAGAGCAGCTCTTGACAGCAGTTCTCATACATTGAGCCGTGAGAACCTACATCAATATGCAATTAATCACCACACTTCTCAACAACACCGCCTTAAAAGAAAAAATAAACACGTAAAAGCGGCAACGTTTTTTGGGCAGTGGGAATTCTACATAGTAGTGGCTTTCTAGTGACTGCACAAACATCCATCGATTAAATTCGGATTTCACTTGAGTTGGATTTCACTTCATGTGGCCAAGCAGCAGTTCATGTACCGTGCTGCCCACCATCTGCGCTCACGAACAGCATTTGCCCCAAAGGTCTGCCAAGGCTATACTGGGAGGGGGGATATATTTATCTCGTGCGTTTGTGTGTGGCTCAATTGTGCATGCATTCAACTGTGGATAAACAAAATAAACAACAACAAAACCACGCACGTACACAACAACAAACAAGCGGGCGTGAAATATTATCACACCTGAGCACACGGAGAGAGCGGCCGTGTCCAGCGTTCCCCTACCGCCCTTGATCGGCGGAGGAGACACCCCGCAGCTGAAAATGAAGTTGTTTTCCGATTCTTTGAGAAGAACAAGGAGGAGAAAGAGGAGAAGAAGACAAACGGGAGCATTAATCACATCGAGCTCCGAGCCGCGCCGCCGTGTGCGCTCACGCGGAGCTTCTGTGTCTGTAAAGTTGAGGCAGTGGCTCATTACTTTTTTTTCAAACTTTATCCGAACGTTTCACGTGTAAACAGTGCAGGACGGAGATAGAGAGAGTGCCGCACGGAGGGGAGAGTGCACGGCGGGCAATGTTTTATGTTGAGGAGCAACGCGGTTGTAAATTCTAGTCCCTTCGCCTTAAAACCCGTGCGGTGCGGAGTCAGGGGTTGAAGCATCAAGCCTGCCGAGAGCCAAACTCGGCCATTCGTTAGGCGATATTTCACAGCAGTGTAAATGGGTACGGCCGTAGTTAGCCGATCGGCAGGTCGCGTGTGATGGGGTAAAGTGTAGGTTGCTGCCACCCCCCATCCAGGGAATCTGGCTAGAGTGGAAAGTTATGCCAAAATACTTTGAGGGGTGCCACAGATCTCCGTGTTTCGGAGGCCCTTCTCTCAGAAGGGGCGCGAATAACCAATACCCATCCATCCATTGTCAGAAACCGCTTAATCCTGTGCAGGGTTGCGGTGAGCCGGAGCCTATCCCGGCAGACACAGGGCGCAAGGTAAGGCTATACCAAGGATGGGACGCCAGTCCATCACAGGTCACCGTGGGCAATTTTGTCCGCAGGCAAATTAACCGATGCAGTAGCATGCCTTTGGACCGTGGGAGGCATCCGAAGTGCATGCCGAAAACCCACGCGGACGCGGGGAGAACACGCAAAACTCCGCACAGAAAGGCGCCCGGGACCGGGGAATCGAACCTCCTCGGGGAAAGACCATTCTTTCCGTGAGGCGCAGATGTTACCACTGGCACGGACACCTTGCCGCCCAACAGGACATCGCTGCCGCACAACATCACGAGACAGGCCACAAAAACAAACCGCAGCGCTACACGGCAGCGGTAGCAGCAGCACCCGCGGCGACCCTAGCGCGGGAGCGCTATTGCGAAAGCATCGTCGGTTTACGGTGAAGCAGGCTGTGTGGGGGTGACGGTAGTGGGTTGGTGGGTTGGTGGTGGGGGA
>JAZEWU010000027.1:4331134-4346132 GCA_036362915.1 Geotria australis | reverse complement strand
CGAAAGTGCTCGTGGCTTCGGCTCCATCGCTGGGTTCAGTAGCATCACCCGCATCGCCGAGCGCAGAGTCCACCCGACGTTTACGAAGCTTTCAATCTTTGCTTATGGATCGAAATATTTCGCCTGCAACGGCTGGATCCTCTCCTTTGCAATGCGTGTCAGGGGCGTAAAGTGTTCATCGCGAACACGACACGTACACACACGCGTTGTAGAATCCACCAATTGCACGACGTTGCAATTTAAATTAATTCGTTCCTTCATTCATTGTCTGAAACCACCTTAAGCCTGTCAGGGTTGCGGTGAGTCGGAGCCTATCACGGCGCAAGGCAGGGGTATACCCAGGATGGGGCGCCAGTTCACCACAGGGCACCGGGGGAAACCCAGTCCGCAGGCCAAATAACCTATGCAGCAGCATGTCTTAGGGTTGTGGAAGGAAACCTGAGTGCCTGGCCTAAACCCACGTGGACACGGGGAGAACATGCAAACTCCACACAGAAAGGCACCGTAGGCGGGATTCAAACCCAGGCCCTTCTTACTGTGAAACGGCCGTCCTAAATCAATTCGTGCATTGGTTAATTCGCACTGCTTGATTCACACGTTTGTTGGATTGTAGGAATCCCGCTTCCAGAGCTTGCAAGCGCACAGGGTATTTTCTGCTGTATTAATAAACATCTATCTATTCATCTATCTATCGTGCGGCGTCAAGAAAGGGAAAGTGACTGCCGAGGCAGCTCACTCCGTTATCCTGCCGCCGTCAAAGACGCAAGCGGTGCAGATCACCGCGTCACGCAGAAGGTTCACGACCAAGCTTGGAACGTGGCTGAACTGTCGACCGGTCGTGCAATATCCCTTAAAGACCGCGCGAGAAAACTCGTTCTCTGCAGTATTGAACTACATGTATGTCGTTGTTTTGCCGTTGCCGCTACGGTCACGCAGTGCCACGGATACGCCCGGTAAAACACCCGGTAAGCCATCGGCTAAACCGCACCATCACCCGTCCGCGTAGCAAACAAAAATAAACGTTACACTTTAGTCGGCAGAGGGCTTAGGGCGGCGCTCGGCGAATTACGCACGGAACCGCAGAGCCGCGACGCGACGCGGAAACTCGTCTCGCGGCGAGCCGTCGCGACGCCACACCGAATCCGCCACGGCCGTGTCCGATGGAAGTGACTCAGGGGGTGCTAAATCCGCACCCGTCCTCCCCCGACGCTCACCCCATGATGCTAGACAGAGCCCGGTGTCTTCACGCGAGCCGTCACGCGCGTTCTCAGCTGCTGTCGTGACGCAACCGGCCGCGGGTCGCAGATAAATCAGATTGCGCGCGGAGACTAGAGATCTGAGAATGGCCAAGACGTGTCTTAATTGTCGTGTGGTAGCAGCACCGCAGACACGGGACGCATAAACACAGCGCTTAGGAGCAAGACCGGGTGTGCTTATATCCATACAAAGTAAGCTATTTCCCCCACCACACAACAGTAATGTAAGCATGTACGCCTCACAAAGGTGTGCTTATATGTAGGGGTTTAAGTGATCTGGATTGAAGCATACTATATTGTAAGCAAGACATGCTTACATTACTCTGGTAGGCAGGAAAAGCACACTCCATAGAGACTATAATATGGATTAATGGCAATTGCTCTTAAGAGCTGCTCTTTCAAGGATAGCCGTGTCAAGCGTTCCTCCCCTCTCCTTTGCTCGACACGCTCGACACGGCTATCCCGAAAGCGCAGCTCTTAAGAGCAGTTCTCATACATCGAGCCATGAAATCCTACATCAATACAGGGCTTTAGACACTTGGTCATAATTAACCGTCTTTCTATTTTCATGCAACGTGATTGGAATTCGCTTGGCTTCTGCTTCACAGACCGATCAGCAGCCGTCCAGATCACGGTTCAATAATGTGAAGCGCGGAAAATGGCAAAGCCTCACTTAATGGGAATCTAAGCTACCTTGACATCGGTGTGCGTGACATCCGCGGAACTCATTTATTTTATCACGTACGAATTATTGTGTTTTTATTTTGCTTGTATGAGTGGACCCCAATGATTCACCGCATCACCCCAGACCGTGTAGTCTGTATAACAGCATTCAATTGACCGTGTCGTTACTGGGCACTCGTCAACAATTGTCCAAACTGGACAGGGACAGTGTGCCTCCAACTTGGACCAGTGATAAATACGAACCCTGTCCCGTGTTATTGACTCGTGCCCGTTAACTCTGCTCCCTGGTGGCCTTCAAGCTCTCGCCACTGGTGATGACAACACCTCGAGTTGGACGGAACCAGACGCCAAATCCGCACGCTTGAAAATACAAATTTACCAACACATTTTTAGTCACCGCATCATAAAGTCGATTTCTTGCGACAGAGATATACTATCCCGCAGATATATTATCCCGCGCTTTGTGACCCTCGGGTGAAAGGCGCTCTATAAATGCTATTATTATAACGCACAGAGTTATTCTATCTCCGTGCGTTATCTGATATTCGTCTAGTTTTACAGCAAGCAGGAGAAAAAAAGTTTAAACGGAACTTAATCATCACCTGACATGTTTATGCTTTTGCCGATAGTTGCGTTTATCAGCGGTGCACCACTTTCTTTACGATTTCCATAAAATCCACTTCACGGTTGTCGTGAGATTTGCGCAACCGGAGTCTTGCGAGCGGTAAAAGCGCGGCAGAGTACGCACTGCTCTGCGAAATTATCTCGCATGAGAACTTCGAAGCCGGCTGTAAATCTGCGGCACTTATCTCTGCGAGTGTCGGCCCGTGTTTACATTCGCGGTGAAATGAAAAACCAGACGGAGCTACGGGTATTCGGCTGCTGCGATGGGACGCACGGACCCGCGGCCTGTCCAGTGATAACTGTATCTCTGCTCAAGGGCAAGGACAGGAGGGCAAGAGTTAGGGTGAGGTTTATGTTAGGGGGGCTGGGGAGAGAATGGGCAAGAGTAAACGCAGTGGAAATGGAAATATCTTCGCCTTTTGCTTAAAGGATGATGCCAGTGTAAGAAGCATTTGAGATTGCTCTTAGGAGCTGCTCTTTTTGGATAGCCGTGTCGAACGTTCCTCATCTCTCCTTCACGGCGTTTCGCCCCCCACGTTGGAGGCATCATCAGGCTTCTGAGCCTCATCAGGCTACTCAGTCTGATGATCAGGCTTATCGGATAAATACGGCGTCTTTCACCGAAAGGTGTCAAGGCGCTGCAGGAAGCCGTAAAGAGGTGGGGCGGAGGCAGCCACGCGGTCAGCCAGTGTCAATCCGCCAGACACTCCGTCCTATGTATGACGGTGTTATCGGCCAATTCATTTATGGTTTTTTTAAGCTGTAGGAGGAAAACGGAGAACCCGACGGCAACCCCCGCAGAACAGGGGCGAGAGGGGGTGAAAACACAAACTCTGCCTCACAGAAAGGCGCCCGGGGCGGCAATTGTACCACTTCGGGCAGGACCTTGTTTCTGCAAGGCACGGACGTTACCACTGTGACACCATAATGACGAATGATAGGGGGGTGAGGGTGAGAGCAAGGGGGTGATGGGGGGGAGCGGTGGCCCAGTGGTTTGCGCACTGGGCTACGAATTTGGCGGCACGAGTTCGAATCCCGTTCACGGCCAACACCAGTGACGATTTTCTGAACCGGTCCTGGGCCTCCCCTAGATCGACTCAGCCTCAAATGAGTACCTACTGCGGTGTGTAAACATCGCCACCAGGGAGACAAAGGCGGCCGGCCGTGGTACTGGTGACACACGCCCTCGTGTGCTGTGTCGACCTTCATAGGTGCTCGCTAACGGCACTTGCCCCAACAGTCCTGTTAAGGCTATACGGGGGATGTTTCTTCGTTTCTTTGATGGGGGTGGGAGCTCACCGGACGTGTAGTGAGCCTTGGCTTGGCACGTGAGGGCACAGCTCTCCTGCCCGCCCGTCTTCCCGCAGCTCAGGATCGCCTTGGCTGGGGTTTTCGTCGGCAAACACCGCTGGGCCTCTACCCGGCAAACACAAGCCCACGAACATTCACGTGTAGGGTCGCCACCTTGGAGGCACGACAAACCGAGACATGTCGTGCAAGGGGTAAACACAGAACGAGTGACACAGAGGATTGTACGTGTAACTGATGGTTGCTTTGCAAAGCTGCTGTTTCAGGATAGCCGCGTCGAGCGCTCCACCTCTCTCTGCTTTGTGACGTTTCGCCTCCGATGTCGGAGGCCATCCTCAGGTGTGCCGAGTTCCGGAATTCGGAACGCCGGAGGGCAGCTTTGAAAAGCAACCACCATGCATCGAGCCGTGAAAAGCTACATATGTACGCGTAATTGGCAAAAGACCCGGAATTTGAATGAATGACGTGTTCCTGGAAAACGTGCAGATTTCCCGGGATAGCTGCCTCCTCAAAAAGGAGGAAAAATCCTGGAAAAACCAGGACAGGTGGCACTTTCCACATCTCTTAGCCTGTCGATGCCTCCAACATGGGGGCGAAATGTCACAGAGAGAGGAGGAACGCACGACACGGCTATCCCTGAAAGAGCAGCTCTTGAGAGCAATTCTGAGTGGAAACAAATAATGTTTTTAAGCAACAGCTACAAATCTAGCTTCAAACCGAAACATCAATGGACATTGATGAATCAAAAAACAAATGTAATCTACGTTTACTTGCTATGCTGACGTCTTCGCCATGCTACGCTCGAGCCAAGCGAACGCTTGCAGAAACTGTAGCTTTCTCGAAAATATAGAAAAACCCAGCGAGTGCTGTGAGAGGCCAGATGGAAGTGCTCCACGTGATGTTGTACGCTGTAAGTGCAATCCATAAGCATTTCCATAGGGCTCATAGCATATTTATAGTCATAATTTGCTATCCGTTGCAGAACATTTTGGAAACGTGTCTTCTACAGAAAGCTGGCCCGTAAAACAGCTATAGGGGCCGATCACACTCTTTGGGAGGAGTCGAAGCTGCGGCCTGTTTTTTCTGATGCAGGGTGCAACACCGTTCACACGCGTATCCTACAGGGCAAGTGGTCAATGCCCTTCAGCACACGGCCTGCACACTAGCAAAGGTGCTGTAGGTAAAGGTGCAGCCCTGAAATAATGTCTTGCTCCGGTTAATTCACAGCTCTCCTGTGATTGAACTGAATTGCCAAGTCTGGTGGGTTGATGGCCTCACCCTGGTCGCTAAATTCCTGCAAGTGAAAAAAAACCCCATCGCGTTAAATTTTGTTGTGCACTCAATTTAGTGGGGTGGCACGGTGGCACGGTGAGTTGTGTTGCCGCCTGACAGCAAAAAGGTCCCGGATTCGATTTGGTGACTGGGAACCTCCCTGTATTTTTGTGAGGGTTTGCCGTGTACTACGGTTTCCTCCTACAGTCCAAAGACATGCCGCTGCTGCTGCCTAGGTTAATTGGCGTGAATAAATCGCCCACAGTGTCCCACGATGCACTGGCGTCCGACCCTAGACATATCCCTGCCTTGTGCATGGTTGGTGTCTCGCTTGCAAGCAAAGACAAAGCTCCCGCGTATAGCCTTAACAGGATGTCGGGTCAAGTTTCAGTTAGCAAGCACCTTTAAAGGCCAGCACGGCACAGGAGGGAGTGAATGGCCAGCACCACGCCAGCCGCCTTTGTCTCCCTAACAATCGACGTTTACACACCGCACGACGTACTCATTTGACACCGAATCGACCGAGGGGCGAGGCCCGGGAGACCGGTTCAGAAATTCGGCACTGGTGTCGGGCCCCGAGCAGAAATCGAACTCGGGTCTCCAGGCTCGTAGCGCGGCGCACTAACCACTCGCTCGCTCGCCCGCATGCACAACACGCACACACACACACGCGTCGCCACGTCACCCACCGATGCAGTCCTTCTTGTTCCAGTGGAGCCGGTAGCCGGCCCGGCAGCGGCAATCGAAGCTGCCGGGAGCGTTGGCGCACTGCTGCTGGCAACCGCCGTTGTTGATGCTGCACTCGTCCACGTCTGCGAGACGCGGACGGCCACGCGACACAAAATTACTTATCGACCGCTCGTCCGGGGAAGCTCGATGGAACCGATTTTTTTTTGTCTTCTTCTTCGATCAAACTGCTTTCGTTTCGTTCTGTCGTTTTCTCTCCTGGATTTTATTTCGCGAGCAGCTTTAGAGAAATGCTTCTGCTCGATGCTATCGTAATTGTGTGGGGTTTTTTTTCTTTCTCGCAGCTTCGGCTGTACGAAGGGACACTTGCAAGTTTTGTTGAGAAACGAGCGTCCGTGCTGACGGGCGGCGTAAAGGTGTTCTGGTTTTTCCTACCTGCGCTGTATCGCCTAAGGCGGGCGTGCTTAACTGTGTGCACCTCAAGGCCCACTTGGCTCACTTGGGTCTGGTCTGCACGGACCACTGTGCCACACTCGCGGCCCACCGATGGGTTGCGACCCTCCGATTGAGAAAACCAGTCGTAAGCTACTCTGCGGGGTGTATAACTTGTCAAACACCGGTCCCGTGCGACCGCCCTGCACCGCCAGCGAGCCTCACCTCCGCAGTGCGTGAGCGCGTAGAGCGTGTATCCGCGATCGCAGCGGCACTCGAAGCTGCCGGGGTAGTTGATGCAGGTGTGGTCGCACGCGCGGTCAAACGAGCACTCGTCGATATCTGCGACCGGAGAAAACACACGGGGCACAGACACGAGGGACGGGACGGGATAGGGGAGAGAATGGGAACATCGCATTGAGAAACCCGAATCTGCACGGAACACGATTGTAACCCCGAGGATTTCGACACACCTGTGTTGTACTGATGTAGGTTTTCACGGCTCGATTCATGACGGTTGCTCTTCAGAGCTGTTCTTTCGGGATAGCCGTGTCGAGCAATCTCCCTCTCTCCGTAGTGTTGTTTTAAGGATTTAGGAGCGCTTATACAGGGTGGAGGCACATAGGTAAAGGTGCAGCCGTGGAATTGGTTGTCAGTACAACTCTGGGCGGAATGTCCTCTGCTAGGTGGGCGTCCTAAAGAACCCCTCCAGCGTGTATTTTGGCCTACTTGTTTACGATGGTTAGGTCGGACGTTTGTTGTATTCCAGAGCTAGCCAGCTCACTGGGTATTTTCCGCTACGATAAATAAACATCTGTCTATCTATCTACTCTTTCACTCTGGAGAATGTCTTGGAAGAGATAGGAGCACCGACACTTTACCCCACTGCACGTGACCTATATCAATCGACTGACCGTGATGCATCCGTTCACTGCTGGCCGGACAGAGATGGGTGGATTTAAGAAACCTGCACCATTATTTTGAACGCCACGCTAGGATATCGCATCGAACCAGCGACCTCTTGATTGTGAGTCCAGCGCGGGAACCACCTTACCGCGCCCCAACAAACGACAACCAAACATCATTTCTGCGCCACCGCGGTACAGTTCAGAAGATTCATCGGAGGCTTCCGCAACTCGCCGCCGTTCGAGGACCTTCGTTGTGCAAACGTACAGTACGCACACACGCACGTACGCACGCACGAACAACTTTGCACACTCGCCCGGTACAAAGCTGCAGAATGTTTACACAGTGACCTAGATTTTTTTTTCCTTTTCTCCAAACGTGCAAAAAAACGCCAACGTCGGGCAGAAATTCCAGACGGACCGATGCCCGCCGCAGATCCACTCAAAAGGGAATCCCAGACTTTGCCATTCCGCGAACGCCCACGCGGCATCGGCACACGCTGAACCGCACCAATCCCCTCGCACAGTGCTACAGAGTGCCACGGCAAGTGCTGTTAGTCATTATCTGCTAAGGCTGGCACAGCGTACGAGAAGACTGTGGGGCCACGAGCACGCCCGACCATATGTACGTTCGCAGAGCTGCTATCCGTGATAAGGCTCGTTGGCAGGCAGGGTGGCCATGCAGTGCTAACATCTGCGCCTCGTAGAAAGGAGGTCCTGCCCGAGGTGGTTTGAGTCCGACCTCGGGTGCCTTTCTCTGTGGAGTTTGAACGTTCTCCCCCTGTTGTGCATGGGTTTCCTCCTGATTCTCCAGTTTCCGCCCATAACTAAAAAAAACGCCCCTTAATTGGCTGATAATATCACAATATTTACGACGCAGTGTCTGGCAAATGTTGGCGCCAGCTAACTGTATGGCTGCCTTCCCCCTCCCCTGCCTCTGTGCAGTCTCCTCGAGCCTCGGAGTTGTTCTCTCTTCGGAAGAATTACTTCAACATTGAACAAATATTATGCGCGTAATTTTTATTTATTTATTATTTATTAAATGTTATCATCATCATCAACGGCCATTGGTCTGTCCACTGTTGGATGAAGGCCTCTCCGCATCATCCCCATCACTCACAATAAAGTGCGGCTGTCGCCCATCTCCCTCCTGCCCGTGAACTCGTCTGATCGCTCCATCTCCAGGGAGGTTGTCCCCTTAGACGCGTTCTCTCCTTCGGCTGCCATTCCGTGACCAGTCTCGTAGTGACAACATTAAGGTGCTCATTTGAGGCATTGGCCCTGATGCGCTTGGCCCAGGAATTGGACCCAGGTCACCGAGACCACAGTGCAGTGTGCCAACCACTGTCCCCACTACTGCCGCACATACAACGGCAAAAATTCCCCACATACCTCTACAGATTTCTGGTGCAGGTTCTGTTAGCGAGCACCTATTAAGGTTGATACAGTGCACAAGGGGGTGGTGTGGAAATTATCTGGCTGCCTTCGTGCTGATATTAGCACATGCATCAGGTACTCATTTAAGGCTGAGTTCACCTAGTGGAGGACCAGGAAAAATTATATTACCGCTGATGTCAGCCGTGACTAGGAATCCAACCCAACTTGCTGCGCTCGTGGTACAGTGGGAAAACCGCCACTCGCAGGCAGCCACACGCATACACACGCACGCTATTACAACACAGCGACAATAAACAATCAGAAAAAAATTAGAAGATAATTAGGTGGCAGGGGTGGGGGTGAATCGGGCACAGGGGGAGGGAGTGCGGCGGATCGTGTGCGGGTGCGTAAACAATCTGTGAAAATATAATAATAAATGAATTAGTCGATCTATTTTAAATGAGTCCAAAATTTTGGGCGCTGCAAATATTTCGTAAGAAATCCGCAGGGGTCTTGGCGCGCGCTCGCTAAATGTGGTGGTGACGTGCCACTCCGCGGACGCTGAACCAACACACGGCCGGCCGGGTCGCCGCCGCCGGCCTGTCCCGCCGAGCGTGCAGGCGGTACAACTGCACCGGGAAACCGAACGGCCCAGGGCACCGGGCGACGAGGAGCAACGGGAGAGCGTTGGCCTCGCGTTGCCACCTGTCCTGGTTTTCCCAGGATCGTCCGCCGTTCTCGGAGAGGTAACTGTCCTGGGAACTCTGTAAGTCTTCCCGTGATGGGTTCCAGGTTTTCGCACCACAGAGGTGGTGACCCTTGACCTGGGACATTAATAGATTTGCCGCCAGTAGTTGCTTTTCCTGGATCGTCCTCTTGTTGAGAAAACTGCTGTTCTGGGGGAAACTTTGAGTATTTTCGGGACATTAAAGTCCTGGATTTGTCATTTTCGTGGTGATAATAGTAATAATAATAAACCACCACTTAAAACGATACATTTCCAAGTAGTTCTCTCATCTTCCTGTATTGTTATATATTTTTTTTTTCCTCAAGATATGTCCTGAATATTTACATCTCACAGGAAGCAGCCCGTTTGCAAGCCTACAGTAACCCATCCGTTCCTGACAGTGCCCACCGATGCCACTGGGTCTAACTGCCTTTCAAATATCTATCTCTATCTATCACAGCCGCTGCGCGGACGCCTCAAAAGCCCCAAACGCCAAACGGCCAGGAACCAACAACCCTCTCTCGCGCAGACTAAACGAGACGTCAAGAAATTTCTCGAACTGTGCAAAAAGACTGAAGAGCTTTGGACTAGAGACGTGACGAGCGAACGCGATCGCAATTCCGCCGCATTTAATGAAACGCAGCGGCGGCATCTGCGGGAATCGGGGGAAAAAAATATCCCCGTCATCTTGCAGCCTCTACCTTCGCACAACCCAACTCCGCGAGCGAGCACCGAGCGCCGGGCCGGCAAAGGTTGCGCACGGCGAGCGTCTTGCCAGATGGCAGGGAAGCCCATTAAAGCACTCCTCCAAATGAGGCGGCCCGCCGATTGCCAAAGCCGAACGAGTCAATTGCTTGATTTAACGGCGAGGCCGTTAAGCACACCGCGCAGAACAACTGGAAGGCCTCCAGGCGAGCGAGGCGCGATCCCTGCCCGAGAGCTGTCAGCGCGGCCACTTTCATTCCCGCGCCGCGCCGCGTGACGTCGTTGCCCCGCGTTATTTCCGTTTTTATTTCTTTCTTTTTCAGCGGGCGCGCACAAAATAAATAGGAAATGCGCTAATGGGAGCGGCGTCGGCCAGCGGGCCACTTTAACCGATCTGTCTTCAACTTGCGGCGCGGTGACTCAGTGATCAGAACATCGATGCCAAATCTCTACGTATTGTTGCCCCCCCACCCCCGCCAACAACGAAAGCTCCGTCCGAATGAGATGCTCGGCTACCGTTAGACCGCGATGGACCGCCGCGCCACTATCGCACGGGGCCACTGACGTCTTAGTGGCTGGGTCCGCACCGCTAGCAACGCCACGCACGCCCGCCATGACGCAGACCGTCGATACAACAGCACCATTCATTCGCAGTCAGGAACCGCTTAATCCTGTACAGGGTTGCGGTGAGCCGGAGCCTATCCCGGCAGACACAAGGCGTAAGGCGCCATATTATGCGGCGCCTAGAGAGCAGTAATTGCCTGCACTTGAGAAATGCACGAAACGTTTTGAGTGAAAAATGAGGGGGATTAGAGCGGTCTCTCTATTTTTTTTTTCGGGACAGTAATCCGCATGGTCTGGTAATCTCGCGATTTTCCCCGAGACTATCTGGAAGACATCAGCCGTCGTCTGTAATTGGGTTACATCGATTTAACGGAATTCATTAATCATTTGTGCCCCGAGTTATTGCTTTTCAGTGGCCAGAATTTGGGGTTTTGCTTTATTGAATAATGTTGGGCGAGCACAGGTGTTTCATCAAAAGGTCATTTAAAGTCTACGATCGAGATTAAGCAAACAGACTAGGACCCAGACGTGATGAATGGAAGGTACCTGACTTTGGAGAAATAGCGGCACTAAAATAATAATTACTACACTTTCAGTGCCTTTTCGAAGAACTTATAAACAAAGGCATTTTTTTTTTAAATAACCATATTTAGCAAACACTTAGAAGATGTACACAAATTGTCTGCTGATATTAATGCGTTGGGAAATTTGGCCAATCTGGCTTGGACTTGGAAAAAAGAATACAATTTATAACGCGCCGCGATTATTTGTTCAATGTCGAAGGTATTCGAAGACAGCATCATTCAGAGGCGTGAGGGCACTGCAGAGAGGTGGGGGGAAGGCAGCCACGCAGTTAGTTGGCGCCAACTTTTGCCAAACACTGCGTCCTATATGCTAAATTGTGATGTTATCGGCCAATTCATTAACGATTTTGTCAGAGGATGAACGCACAACTGACGCGTGAAACGCATTTGGAATCAAAGAGTAAGCATTGACTTAGAATTCAAGGTGAAAACGATTAAACCGAGCGAGGCTATTTTTTCACGGCACCGCAATCGATAGGAAAATATCAGACACTCGTGTATCAGATATCCTGAATTTGAGCCATCAATTCACAGTGTGGTCAGTGCAGAGTAAGCTCAACACCTTTCCAAGGTAAACAGAACGGAAATCCCCTGGTTGGTGTCACTGGGTGGGAAGCGAATCGTAGTTTTTCTGCGGATAGACTGATCATCACCAGGGAAATGTGAAATTTTCACCAAGAGCTCAGAACTACCACTGGATAGGAGCGTTGTACAGTGCATTTCCACAACATGGCCAAGACCTGTGTAAAGATCCACTTAGAGTCTTAGACGAACAATCATTAAATAAGTAGATAGTAACAGGAATGGTGGAGCAATTGTGCACTGGCTCCCACACTGCGTTTAAATACGAGGGTTGGTGGACCGCGCAAACATTGCGATAATCCCTTCCTGTGGGCGTTGAGCTGCCGTATCCTGGCTTGCCAGGAGGATGCGCGCACAACAAATGTGGACTTCACCTGTTCCGTGTGTACGGGGATAGAGTGTTGCCCGCTAGCACGTTCGGTTTTTGTTCCAATGCCAACACAGCATAGGAAAACCTTCATTGACAAAGGGTTGTGACTCATTGTGACAATTTAATAAGGGTGTACGACGGTTTGATCGTCGATTTTTCTAGCCCACGATACGTTTACTGAATCGCGCGTGTAATATTTTATATTTTCGCTTGAAATGGGCTTGTGTCAGCCTCTGCAGCTACTAGAGGCCACTACGTTCGCAACGATGTTAAAACTCAATCCTTGAACTGCAGCCCGGAAACCGACCTGAAAGACAACGATGTCCAGAAGCTGACCATCGTGCTTCGAAGAATCGCAAAGAAGAAGATCTCAGTTGTAACGACTACAACCCCATAAATTATAATGGCACCGTTACAAAACTTACAGATCGATGTCACATTTCGTTAGGGACAGGTGGTCGGCTATAAAAGACGCAGCTGTTTTCAACACTCGGCGTGGAATCGTTTGCTCATTATGAAGGAGGAGAGAAGCGCATTAACGGGGAAAAAACCCACCGGCACAAACATTTTGCCACTTTCCCCTCTCAGAGCGTCTGCTGTTATTGTCAAACGTTCTATTAGGGCTGACATATTTGGAGTCAACACAACTTGCCGAGGGTTGCTTTAGATTTGGTTCGTGTCAAATCTGATTTCTTACAATAATTACCCGGAGAACACGGCCTTGGCAGCGGCGAGGAAAGGCCAAGAGCAAGCCACGTGTGTTTGACCAATCTGCTGGCTTTCCCATGATCGGCGGTGCCGCTTGCCAACTGTGTACTTAGGTACTTGAAATTTATCACTCCGCTTAAAAAGGACGACGCAAAGAAACGTGGAGGCGGCGCGCGCATATATATTTTTTCTTTCGTTCTTTTCTTTCTTCCCTTAAAAGTATAAATTGGTAATTTTTCGAACGTGTCCAAATTCCCCGTGCCTAAATATGTCCGAACAAGTAGTCCAGAGGCCGGCAGAAACAATCCAGATTCGGGAAAAGTTATGGTGTTTTTTTTACATCACCATGGACAATAATCTGCATGAGAAAAGCCGTTCTATCCGTCAAAAGCTGGCGTCCTTAAGTCCCCTGAAGGTGCAAACGCGCGGAACTGTTTACGCGCCCCGCACGCTCTCTCCTCCTCACGTGTTGCAGTCTTGAACCAGTTGTTCACTGCCCCTTCACGCTGCCATCTGCCTCGCGCGGCCCCGCGTCCTTCCAAGGCATGTTTGCAAATTACTGGGGCCCAACTCTGGTCTAACGGCACAAATATTTGACCAAACATTCAATGGGCAGCGGGGACATAGGGCAGCTTGGAGCCATAGAAACGGGTGTTGTGCTGTGCCGGGTTTTTCGTCGGTCATCGTGCACCGCAAGGTGCTTTTAGATTTCTGCAACAATCACGTCAGGGTGAGACGACGTTGGGAAATCGAGTTTACGTGTTTTTGTTGCCTTTCGCAAAAAAAATATTCTGATGATTTCTTCCACGGGGCGGATTGAGCACACATCGTGCGTTTGTTGCCGGGCTAAGGCCGCGGCCAAACGCACACGCGGCCACGCACTCAACCAGCGGATTATCGCGACGCTACACGTCCTCACCAAGGTGGCACGTGCAGCCTTGCAAACCGCTCGCTCCATTCACCGCTGGCCGAAATACCTCCGCTAGAGGCGGCTCAACGGAGCCCCCCCTCTTGGAGGATATTCTTGCCTTCTCTTCCATGCCGGCCAGACGTCATGGAAGAGTTGGGAATACTCACACTATACGTGGCCTACCGTTTAATGCACTGCGGCGAACCCATTTATACTGGCGGGTTGAAAGAGGCAGGAGGTTAGTCTTAAATAAACTCGCCCCGTTGTTTCACCTGCAGGAATATGGGGTTAAACCGGTTACCTCTGGACGGACTACAAGTCCGGCGTGAATGCCGTTACATCACGGCGTAATGGTAAAATCCAGCGACGCAAAACACTCGCACGAATAGCGCTCGCTGAAATATACCGACGATTCATCGATCACAAAGGGGAGTCCGAACTGCGTTTGATTTAGATAAACAAATGCACGGGAGAAAAACAAAGAACGCGGGACGAAGTGACGTCGAAGCCGAGAGAGACGGAGAGATAATGAGAGTGCGCGCATCGATTACACCGCAGCGAGATACATCGACCGCAAAACAAACCGATGAGGGGGGCATGGACGACTCAAATCAAAGGCGGCACGGTGGCACGGTGGCACGGTGAGTAGAGCTGCCGCCTCACAGCAAGAAGGTCCCGGGTTTCATTCCCGGCTTGGGTGGCGTTTTGTATGAAATTCGTAAAATCGCCTAGTGTCCGCGTGGGTTTTCACCAGGCACCCCGGTTTCCTCCCACAGTCCAAAGACACGCTGCTGCCTAGGTTAACTGGCCTGCTGACTAAATTGTCCCCTGTGATTGACTGGCTTCCCATCCAGGGTATAGCCCTGCCTTGCGCCCTGCGTCTCGCCGGCATAGGCTCCGGCTCGTCGCAAACCCTGAACAGGAATAAAGCGATTTCTGACAATGCTGATGATACTGATGATGAAGTGGAGGAAGCAGCGCAGCCACGAGGACTTTGCTCGCGGCGCGTCTCTCCAGAGCCCCGGACCGGGCCGGGCCATGCTGTCGCCCCGTGCCACTCAGCCGGCACAACGGGGACCACCGCGCGATGGCAAAAAGGTGGGGTGAAGTGGCGCAGAGAAAAGTGTGGGTCGAGTCCCTTTGAGCCGCAGGTTGCTGCCTTGTTTGTTTTAAAAAATGACGGGGGGCTCGGGGGGCGAGCGGCTCTCCAGAGGCCCCCCGTGAACCGTGCGAGCCGAGCAAGATGCGACGGCGCACAAAAAAAAAAAACTCCCCCAAAAAAACCCACGTGTTGCTGATTTTC
>JAZEWU010000027.1:4289658-4326749 GCA_036362915.1 Geotria australis | reverse complement strand
GATGTGACGTGTTTACGTTGCAAGTGTCCCATGACCCAGGTACTCCTTAAAAATAACACGCGCGCATAACCCCCGTGATTCTTTTGGCACTTTTCAGATTTTTTTTTCTGTCACTTTCCACGTTTTCAATCCGTACATCGAAGCCAGTAACGTGCATCGATTTAAGCGCAACAGCTATGACCCCACGGCTCTGAATAGTTAACCATCTCTAAGCTGCACGTAGCGGTACGGTGATGCGTGCCTCATTTAAACGTGTATTTTGCGAGCATCTTGGCCTTGAGCAAGCGGATTGTTTTCAGGCCGTAACTTTCGGTTGCACATTAGCCAAGAACGTACTGGGTTTTTTTTTGCACATATATGAGTGATTCCAGTGTTTGGATGGTCAAGTAAATAGCAGTGCTGGCTCTAACAAATATCACGGCGCTAAGAATATAACTCAAATATACGGCCTGAGAGGCAATCTTTTCCTTGTATGTATCCAAGTGCTGGCGTGCGTGTGTGCGTGGCGGACTGGTAGTGTGGTTGGCAGAGAGATAGTGTAGCGGTTAGCGCGCTGCTCTATTAACCCGGTCATCCGAGTTCGATTCCCGCTCACGGCCAATAACAGTGGTGAATATTTGAACCGCTCCTAAACCTTCCCTGGGTCGACTCGGCCTTAAGTGACGACCTGGTCGCAGTGTGTAAATATTGCCACTAGGGATGGTGCTGGCCACCCAGCCCCTCGTGTGCTTGGCCGGCCTTCATAGGTGCACGCTAACAGCACTTGACCATACAAACTCTTAAGGCTATACGGGGGACCTTTGTCTGTAGCAGTGATGGGCACGCTGCTCTGCGATCCCAATTCTCACTCGCAACCAACGCTCGTGACAAACATCCAAACTGGTTCTCGGCCTCGCCTACTTCGACTTAGCCTTAAATGTGTGCAAACGTGCAAACGCCGGCATCGGAGAGACAAAGACGGCCGGGCGTGGAGTATGTGTTCATTCAAGTTCATCGGTCTGCACGTATTCAAGTGTGTGCGTACGGGCACATCGGTGCGTGTGTGCGCGCGTATCCATGTGCCTGCTTGCGTATATTAATTCGCGCCGGTGCCTGTGTACATGTGTGCTCAGGTTACCATAGCAAAACCCTTGGCACATTTGCTTTCTGGGAAGGCGAGACAAATAGCATCACGTTGACCTCTCTCCAAGTACATTTCTTCCCCACCTCCAAACCCACCACCCCCCCGTGCCGCCACCCCAAACTTGGCCAAATGAGCCTCAGCTTCTGAAAATGCAACATCAATTGGCTTTTTCACTTTCGTGTTTTTTAAAATATATTTCTAAGTGCTGACTGCTGAAAGATCCCATGTGCATAAACGTTTTACGGTCCGAGGCCGACTTGCCAGAGGACATTAGCGCATTGGTCCGCGGCGAGACACTGTCCTGAAGCCGCGCGCAGGATTGACACCACTCACCCACAACTTCGGGACACCTATTAAGCGAGAGGCAAGTGGAAATTGCCGGACGAGAGGATGCGGGGTCACAGGCTTGTGCACCGCTGACGTGATGCCCGAGAGTGAGGCGGCCACCGCCAACCCGCCCGCCCAGCAAAACAATCTTGTAAAATATTTTTTCTAAGCGCCAACCCGTAAAATAACGAGGGGAATTTGGTGAACTCGGACCGCGGTCATATGAAAGGGGAGATAACCATCCACTCTCGTGATTTCCTGATCATAAAAAGGGCCGGTTGTGCTAAATAATAACAATACTAATGCAATGTTGGCCTTTTATTTATCCACGAAAGCCTCCCCTGACTCACAAAACTCGTGTTATTTCAGGAGGACCCTGCATTGGGATGTTTGGCCAATTTCATAAACGAGTTGTTTGGCATCACGTGGGAGGATGACAGGACACTCTGGAGAAAACTTACACACACGAGAGGATAACGCACTCAAGGCTCGCACAGATAGATGCAAGAATTCGTTGCTGTACTGCCATTTGCCGGCTGCGTTACAGCATAAGCTTATCACATTTGGTAATCCGAATATTACACAACCTCAGCATGTGAACTGGGCTGACACGGTTCGGATGCGCCAGTAGAAAAGGAGTATTAGGCATGGCTTACTAGGCATGTATAGGTAACAAATGACGTTTTGTGTCCTGCGATGCACTGGCGTCCCATCCTGGGCATAACCCTGCCGTGCGCCCTGTGTCTGCGGGGATAGGCTCCGGGCCCCACGACCCTGCACAGCATTGGTTCATATCCTGGAGTACACGCACCCTCTGGAGGTGCGAGACATGCCATATTTTCGCATTTATTGCATTATACATATACCTCATTATATATGTCTTCATTAACGAGGGGTGTCGAGAACACATTTTCGAGAACCAAAGGGTTGCGGGCTGCAGTAAGGCTTAAGAACCGTTGCTCTAGATAGAGGATCACACGTGCGCTCACAACGAACGAACGCACGAAAGTGAGCAGTGCCCAGGCGCGCCCCACGCGCGTAGGTAGCGAGCGGCGCACAGGCATACACAGAACACACACACGCGTCGGCGGCGGCGAACGGCAGCGAACGGCGGCATTACCTTGGCAGGATCGTTCGTCCGTCAGCAGCTTGTATCCCTTCTGGCAGCTGCACTCGAAGCTGCCCACGGTGTTCCGGCAGACGTGGTCACAGCCGCCGTTGCCCAGCTGACATTCGTCAATGTCTGTGTGGAGAAACGGCACCGCGGGTGAAAATCAATACCCTCCGTACGTGTAAAAATAAATCAAATTAATCACCTCGCGTTTCGGCGCGCACAGCCACCCACCCCCCCCGCGCGTCTTAATATTTTTTCGGGGGCGTGCGTCATCTTCCGGTGATTTTTTTTTTGTTTTACACCGACCGCGCTACGGTGGTAACGTGATGCGGTACGCGTGTTAAACCTCATACGCGAATACCTGTCTACCCTGGCAGCCGTCCATACGAATGATATAATCCAGCGTAGCCGTCGGCTGCGTGCGAGCACTCGCACGACCGCGAGACACGGCGAACGGTAATTGACGTGAAAACGCCCCGACGGTTACATCTGCTGCTGTGCGGCGGCGGCGGCAGAAAGACGAGGCAAAGTTAAGGCTCGGCACCTGGGTCCGTAAGAGACTCGCGGTCGGATGTCGCGTCAATGTTGCCGCTAAATATATCGATGGCGCCAGGGAACACGCCGTTTATTCGGGGAGGACCAGGCGAGCACGGCGACTGATCGATGAGGCCTTTATCTGGCGGTAGGCCGACAGCACCTCACGATAATTCTCAACTCTGACCTTGAATGCATATTTAAGGCATCCGACAGCTGCGCGTACGTGTGTCGCGGAGTCGTGACCGGTAGCGGGCGTCGCCTGCTTTATGATGGCTCTCGCGTCGCACTGCACATTTAGGTGAAATATTTGGGTTCACGAATGATGTGGATCATATTTTTCTTTCAGTTTTTAGCACCAGATGTTTGCTAGTTTAGAACTATGTTAACCCTGCTATGTGAGGGAAATATATCAATCTCCGGGTTAAACATTTGTTGGGCCTGATATATAAAAACACATTTTTATGGATTTTATTTTGTTCCATGTTGGCGGCAGAGTGGCTATGCAGTGGTAACATCCGCGCCTCACGGAAAGAACGTCCTGCGCGAGGCGGTTTGATTCCCGCTTCTGGCGTCTTTCTGTGTGGAGTTTGTGTGTTCTCCCCCTGTTCTGCGTGGGTTTCCTCCGGGTTCTCCAGTTATCCTCCCCTCAACTAAAAAATACTCAATAATTAATCGTCCGATAACATCATAATTTATAGGATGCGGTGTCCAGCGCGTTGGGGCCGGTTAATTGTCTGGCTTGACTCCCCACCTCTGCAGGTTGGTTACCTCTTGCTTCTGAGTCGTTCTCTCTTCGAACAAATAACTTCAAACTTGAATAAATACGTGCGGGTTATAAAATGCATTTATTATTATTAACTATTATTACGTCAGCGACATTGAATATACTATGTCCGTGCCAAATGTTATCTCGCTTGCCCTTCTTGAGCGTAAGTACAATTTGGATCAATCGGCCACAATTAACTTTCTTTGCCAAAACGATGTTAACGTGATAAAGGATGCGCGGTGAAACATTAATGTGCACGTATATTACACACCGAATTCGCAACGCTCGATACCATCGCGTGGCATCACGCCACGAGTGCGTTTCAGTTACAGAAGTGCAGCTCAAGTAAACAAAGTGGAGTGTTCGCCCAGTGCGGTCCGTGTTCTGGTGTTGAAAAATCACTACAAATCCATTAAGAAGAACATTTCTGCTGAACGCGGCCGTAACTTTGAGTTTGCTGACGCCGATTCTGCTGCATTACAAAGTTGGAAGCTTTGTGCGAATGTCAGCACTCTCCTCCAACAGATGTTCCGATCACGAAAACCTTTGTCCGACAACACTGATAACTAAAGGCGTTAAGGCACGGCCGTCAGAAAACGTTTGACGTGAATTTCATGTCAAATTTGCTTGCAGACTCCCAACGAGCTGGTAGAAATGCGTGGCACGCGCTGCTCTAACGTTGGCCAAACTATCGTTAAAACGAGCGCACGACACAAACTATGGACGTGAACAAAAATGATTCGTGAGTTATAAATATCGTTGTGAGGCCACGCGAGACAAACACACATCTCGGCGTTCGTGAAAAAAAACTGTACGAAATGTTTCGCGCAGCCGAGCGCCCGCTTCTTCGGATTTCACTCTCGCTCGTCCTTGGTTATTACGCGCTAAGGTCGGCTGAGATAAAATCATGAGCAGCCGGCTGAATGGGAAAGAAAACACAAGTCCCGTCAATCATGATTGATGAAAATTTCCTTACAGGGAACATAGGAGAGATGTAATCTGCCGGGCCCTTCTGTGACTGATCACCGGAGCGTGGAAAGGCACAAGCCAAACACAACGAGAGAAGTCGCCGCTGATTCTTGCTGTTAACCCTTCCACGTACAATCTGCCCTCACCCCGTGGGGCTTGCCTCGTGGTCACACAGAGGGCCTTGCCCCCCGTGCTTCCGACAGCGGGTCAGCAAATTGCCACGGCCATTTGTCAAATTCGTGAAATTTTGCTTTACGGCCTTGATGCTAACCAAAACCCATAGCGATAACCCTGTGTCATAGACCACATGAAAGTGCTTAAGCCCCTGGTGCTAATTCCAAAACAAAAAAATGTGATGACCTTAGAGAATGTAGAACTAGGAGGCGCCGCGTCCATGCACTTCGGGATTAGTAGCGGAATATCTTTACAGCAAAAACTACTTTCCTTGGGCACTGAGAGAAACAATGTTTGGACGAAAATAGACATACCACACTTAATTCGATTTTAGCCGTGCTGCTTTTAAACACATTATTGTTCTTGCACGACGTCTATAAAATGACAGGGAAAAAAATGAAGGCTAATTCTCTTCGAGAGATTATATCGTTTCATTCGTCACTATTACTGCCTTTAAAAATGTGGTTTTATTAATCCAGCTTCTTATCCTCATCCAAATTATTTATAGACATTGGCAAAGGGCGCATTGTGAGCCTCGCCTAATCCACGTATAAATGAGCATAAAATGGACACGGCTAGGCTGATGGAGGCAGCCCGGGCCAGAAAGAGGAGGGAGTCACAAGACCTGGCCCTGAGTCACGTTCATTTAACGGAACGTACACACTGAGGCGGTGATGATGCCGTAGCGTCATGGTCAACGGACTGAACTTGTAATCCAGAGGTCGGCGGTTCAATCCCAGTCGATGCAATGCCTGTGACTGGCGTTTGTTCCCTGGTCCGTGTGCTAATCCTCTTCCGATTCTGTTCTGCAAAACGCATCGCCACGCTTCTGTGCAAACTCATCGGCTTTTGCTCATCTCTCGGCGAGGCGGTTTGATAATGGGGTGAGTTTGATGGTTGTTCTTCAGAGCTGTTCTTTCGGCATCGCCGTGTCGAGCACTCTCCCTCGCGACGTTTCGCCTCCCGCGTTGGAAGCATCATCAGGGTTAACGGCAACAACCAGCAAACGATGCTTCCGACGTGGGAGGCGAAACGTGGCGAGGGAGAGAGGGAGAGCGCCTCGACACGGCCATCCCGAAACAACAGCACCATGGATTCTGTGGAAGACACTGAACTGCCTGAGAACTATAACGGGACGATCAAAAGCTGCTTTGGTCAGATAGGGCTACAAGACCGGCCCAACCACCTGTGAATGTGGAGAAGCAGACCATACTGTGGAGCACTGCCTTGTCTGCAGCTCAAAAGACCTTGCAGAGTTCAATAAAAATGCAAAGAACTGTGTAAAGAAATGGGAAACCGTCATATAACCATCGCGCTTCGAAGAATCGAAAAGAAGAAGAAGCTCTGAAAAGCAACGATCGAGAATCGAGCCCCCACCCACTGCCGTCTCTGTCCACCCAGCAGTATAAATGGGTTCAACACAGTCGATCAGAAGAAGGTCACCGGTGGTGGGACAAAGTGTTGGTGCTCCCACCACTTCTAAGACATTGCAATAATAATTATACGACATATAACACGCACAAATTCCACGCCTGGTAATGGACAAGGCACGGATACGTAGTCACGAGGAAACCCGCAGAGAGGCGGGGTGGAAGGCAGCCACGCGATTAGCCGGCGCCAACATTTGCCAGACACTGCATCCTAGAAATTGTGCCCGGCATCAAAGATTGGGCCAAATATTCTTAAGAGGGGCTCTCTAGAGCTAACACAGGAGGTCCCTTCCTCCAGCAGCGGAGTGAGCAGGCAATTGCAACGCTGCACTTTTACCTTTACCTAAAACTGCGGCACTTAATAAATAAAATACCATCTTGAAGGCGAGGGTTTAGTCACCCTTGTAACCAGTTTTTTTTTCAATGGTTATTCAGTACATTCCACTGCCAGGCCACAGCCACATTCCAGGATATGGTGGTGGTTAAACATTTTCTGGAATAATTCAAATCTTGAGTCAAAACGCAATGAGTCACCTTGACGAAACTCATAAACACACACAGTTGTTATGATGGCAAAAATCAGGGAAGTGGCAACTAAATAAATAAGTAATCATAAATGACGAATATTTATTTTTAAATAATATATCCTGTCCAACATAAAACGCGGGCCAAAGTATTGCTCGCATGTGTCCCGCGAAACCCACTTTGCAATCGGCACTATCGCTAAACGCTCGTGGCATGATTAATACTTCCCTTCGCAGGATTTCTGGCCAAAAGCGATGCAAAAAAACGCTACGAGCGGCGGCGGCGGCGGCGGCGACCGATCGGCACCGTGTCGTAGCATGTGCCAGCCTCCGTGCGGCACCGTGCGCGGAGAGGAGTGTCAGAAAACGGCCACATCCCTCGGCGTCGGTGCGAGAAAAAAAAAATGCGAAAAAGTGACACGCTACAAAGCGGGGCGCGTGCCAAATTATGTCAGCGTCCAAATCACAGGCCTTCCTTTATACCCCCTGTTTTCACTCCAGCCGTCACTTAAGTTTTATGCTCGATCCAAAGCAAACACGGCCACGCACACATCTTTAGTCAGACGTGACTGCTCATGATTATTGAATGCCGTACATTGACTCTCTCGCAGAGGCGTGGGGCGCTACCATTTGTATGAAGAGTTTCCTGTTTATGAGGTTTAGTTTTTATTTTTGTGTGGGTCTATCGTCTTGCCCGCGTCTAGTGTCCATAGAAGTTGTCGTTGTGTGCGAGCATGTGAACGGAGTTAATTGCGCCACATAAAACCCCTTTTAACTGGCAGGGCTCGCGAACGCTTGTAAAGTGCGGCGATGTTTAAATTAAAATTAAATTTTCAAAACCCCGTAATGTATGTTTAAAAGCTCCGTTTCAAAGCGAAGATCTTACATGCCAGAGGCAGTTTGATTTCTTTGTGATCAAGTGATTAAACGGATTGCTAAAAAAAGACTTTGTACTTTTTTTACAAGTGCCCCGCTTTTGCTGTGTCGCAATAACTCTATATTGAATCGTCGAGTCTCATCCGTTACGTCAACAACGTTAGCATCGTCGTCTTTTCGACCGCAAGAAAAACAAACGCAGCGTGTCCATAAAATCTGAGGGAGAGAGAGTTTAAGCGTGGGGGGGTGCGTTTCGTTTGCTTTATAGCTGTTGCTCCGCTTTGAAATCGAAAACGAGGCTCCTCGCAATACGTGACATTATAGACTGTGACACGGTTTTTATTCAACACGCTAATCGAGCCACAGTGGAAAACACAACGTTTCTTTGAGTCGCCCCCAGAAGGGCCCTTTCCTCCCACAACACAGGTGCATAATCACTGGAGAAAACCCCTTGTTTGCCTTTCCATCGAGGGAATTTTACGACCAATCGCTTACGATTACACAGAAGGAGGAAGGAGCTCGATTCTGCCGGGGGTTCGTAGTCCGCGACCATTAAGCCGGGCCGCCTCACACCTTCCCCGAGCATTCTGTAGCGTTTTCACGTCTCCGCCGAGACCACAAATAAAATCCACGCGGCTTGGCGTGCCTGATTACTGAAAAAAAAAAGCGGCGAGAGTGAATTAAAAGAATGTGGATTTCTGCTTTTCACCGACGAGCGGTGGCGTGTGATGTTTTGTCAAATGAATGGAACATGGCTTTTCCATAACAGCATTAACCACATTGCGCGCCACTCAGTACAGATCCCTCATTCACTCTCACCCAGCCTCCGCCAAATTAGGCTTACTGTTCGGGCAACTTGGAAGCAAAAATATTATGCTTGAAAAACTAAATGCAGATGGGAAGCAGTCAAAGTAAACGCGGCGCTTTTTCCTCCGCGCTTTACATTTTAGAAATAACTCAAAAGTCAATATGTTGACCTATATTAAGCGACTTATAACTATGTATATTAATGTATCTGCCCACGCACGCCCGTGTGTGTGTGCGTGCCTGAGTATATATATGAATTATTGACTGCTAATGACAAAAAGTCAAGATGATGAATAAGTCTTACTTTTTTGAAACTTCTGCGTAATATTTCTCCCTCGAAAGCAAATTGATGAAATTGGAATTAATACAATACATCTTCATTACACGGTTGTCTTGCCACAAAGCACAGTGCGAGGAATTATGGGAACGACGTATCCGGTTTCTGTAACGCGGGAGCATTATATCCGTTACACCGGCAAGTCGCTAGATCAATCTTAACATCGCTGGTGGGGCATTGAGCTTGGAACGGTTTGGTGCGTACCATCTATAAACCATTTACAGTTTATGTCTAGACGTTTTTGGAAAATGCTCAAAAAACATAATACGTTTTTTTGCGCCATAAATCCCGGCTTTTATTTATCAGAGCAGCAAGCAGCAGAAGAAAAAAACAATAATTTTAAGGACTTCCTCGGCGGAGTTGTTCTTCATGCTTAATGCGACTAAAGGTGATGACTGCATCTCGGCTTCAATTAGCTCTGTGTATATAGGCCGTGACTTACAACTGCTGATCGCGCGCCCTTTGAAGCGGCTTACGTCTCTAACTATAAATGGAGATGTTTTCTGAATAAGCTAATAGAGCCTTTTAAGTATGGGAAGCAATGCCCCCGGTGGCACCGCGGCAAACATCATTATCTAGGGGGCGAACGTGCTCGCTGCTGTGTGTGCAGGCGCTCCGCTGTCCCGTTGTGCACCCCCGTGTGATCGTGGCCTTCCTTACGAGTCACCGATAACATCCGTCCAGCCTGTTAACTCCCCTCCACCCCGAGCCCCGATCCCCGTGCGTGCGTGCGTGCTTAGAGGTATGCGTGTACGCAGAGCGATTAGTACGGGAAGTAAGGTGCGATTGGGTCCCATCGCTGTTGGGTGAGCGGCCGGGCGAGTGTGATGAGACATGGGTGAAAGTGACTTCGCAGTTCAAAAGCTGCTTTGGTCAGATGGGGCTACAAGACCGGCCCAACCACCTGTGAATGTGGAGAAGCAGACCGTTCTATGGAGCGCTGCCTTGTCTGCACTCGACTACCCAACCCCTGAAGCTCAAAAGACCTTGCAGAGTTCAATAAAAATGCAAAGAACTGTGTAAATAAATGGGAAACTGTCATATAACCATCACGCTTTGAAGAATCGAAAATAATTTCAAATTAAATGAATGAAATAGAAGAGGGCCAATTGTTTCAAATACAGATAAAGCCACGGTGCTAGAAGGCAAATATACAACGGATACATTCAGTGGTTGTTCTTCTTCTTTGCGATTCTTCGAAGCACGATGGTCAGCTTCTGGACATAGTTGTCTTTCAGCTCGGCCTTACAAATTCACGACACATAGAGAAAAATCACATGCATATTCATCTAAGTCGTAGGGGAAAGCACCACGGCCAGCCGCCTTTGTCTCCTGAATGCTGATGTTTACACATCACAGCAGCTACTCATGTAAGGCTGAGCCGACCTAGGGAAGGCCCAAGACCGGGTCTGATATTCGCCGTGAACAGCAATCGAACTCGAGTCACCGGGTATATAGCAGAGTGCGCTAACCACTACTCTACAGCACACACACAGACACCCCAACGCACGCACGCGTTCACATGCGGTCATTAAAAACGTATTTGAGACAATTCGTGAAAATTATTTGTAAAGCCGTCTGCAATGACGTACGACGAACATTCATATGGGAAGCACTTAAAATCACCACGGGTTTCAGCTTTCTCAAATGGCATTTAATATCGTAACATTCTATTTCTGCTTTAAACGAAAAAAACCCACGACGGCGACTCTAATCAGACCACAGGACGCTTTCTCCGTGTGCCAAGACGTAAACGTGATACTGCCGTTGTCAATCTCAACGCGGCTCCGAAATGCCGCGGTAAAAAAAACGTTTGCGATAGACACTGTGTAATTTGCTCCGTGTCGATATCGAGAAGATCACGTAATACGGTGTTTTCCGACCGCATTCTGGCACCCGCTGCCCACCGCTACTCGTTCTGCAACCAACCTGGGCAGCGTTGCGCAATGTTGTTCAACGTACTTACCGCTAAATTACACGCGGCTGGGATTATTAAGCGTTCCCGTAGCAGGTTTAGGACCCGGCGTTTTCACTGTTGATGCTAATCGCTCCTGTACTTTTTTTAGCCGTGCATGAATTGCCTTGGCACCGATATAACAATAATAATAGAATAAACACAATTTATAACGTGCACATATTCATTCGATTTCAAAGGTATTAATCTGAAGAGAGAAGGACTCAGACGCGTGAGGAAATCGTAGACAGGCAGGGGAGGGTGGAAGGCAGCCACGTGGTTAGCCGGAGCCAACATTTGCCAGACACTGCATCCTATATGCTACGATGTTATCGGCCAATTAATTAGTGAGGATTTTCTAGTTGTTAGAGGAAACCAGAGAACCCGGAGGAAACTGGTGCGTAACAGGAGGAGAACACACAAACTCCACGCAAGAAGGTGGCCAAGGCGTGAATCGAACCACCTCGGGCAGGACTTCGTTTCTGCGAAGCGCGGATGTTACCACCGCAGAGACACCCAACCACAGCGGGTTGGGTGTCTGTGACGCACTAATCGCCGGGGCGTTTCAATCGGGTCCCCTCATCGATGGTGACATCACAGGACACCAGCGATGGGACGCCATCGTTCCCCCCGCGGACTCACGCGCGGTTCCAACTCGCCGGATTGACGCGTCAACCGTCGCGGTATCGAGAGGAGAAATGTGCGCGTCGTTACGAACGGTTGTTTTTGTTAGGAAACCGCGTTCTAATACGCGAAAGAAAAACCCGCGAATGGAAAAATTCCACTGGCTTTTACAACCTTTCGAAATATTTTCCTCAATAAACCTGTTTAAATTGCAAAACCTATTTAGGAAAGGACAGTGCGTGGGGTTTTTTCTTTCATGCTGCCCTTTTTCTAACTGCCATTGTTAGACCTAGACAGATATTTAATCAGTCTTGAAAAACGCAAAATATAATACGCTTAAATAAAACACAAATCAACCTTGTTCTTGCTTCTGTTCTGATGCATTTCAATTGCATGTAAGACAATCGACTTTCTGTCACTATAACATCAGCACACATTTGCAAACACCTTGCGCATGTTTTCTCTGTACTGATGTAGGTTTTTACAGCTTGATGTATGGCAATGGAAAGCAATTCTCATGTTTTCTCTGTCCGGCATTTCTCAGTCGATGACTGCCTTAACCAAAACATGCCGTTTCACAAGCGATACATAAAACCAAACGCGGCACGTAATTTACCAAACTCGTATAATGACCACATAAAGTTCAACTATAACCTGTAAAAGCTGGGTCAACCCCCGACCAGGATTTGAACTTGAACTGACTTGTAAATTAGCAAGTGCTAAAAATTGATGGGACACTTATGCTACGTTTCCACGGGCAGTGAAACATCTTGGAAGGCCCGCTACAGCTCAGCCTGAAGCTCCTTGCGTTTGATCACTCCATTCCGTCTATACCACCCCCTCCCTGCTCGTCCAGAGCCAATGATGTTGATACTGGGGAATTGCTCTGAAAAGACGTGTGTAAATTTAAGAGCTGCTCCGTCACGTTAATCGTGGCGAGCTTTTCGCCTCTCTACTTTGCGACGTTTCGCCTCTCACACTGGAAGCATCTTCAGATGCAAGTGCGAAGGAGAGAGGAGGAACGCTCGAGACGGCTATCCTGAAAGAGCAGCTTTTAAAAGAAATTCTAATTCATAAAGCCTTGAAAACTTAGATTATGGGGTGGCATGGTTTTGTATTTTTTAACTAGAGCTCACTGGCCTGGTTTGTGAACTGCACTCCAAGGCAATGAGGCATTGATTCGCTCTCTCGTCGAACGAACAACTTCGACATTGAACGAATAATGTGCCACGTGTTATAAACTGGCATTTTATTTATGTATAGTGGTAAGAAGCCGGACCAGTCGAACCCGGTTTTTCACTGATAAGTAACGGCACATTACGCTTCCATGTGGGCACCTGTACTGCACCGAACTCGGCTGTGTATTGGTAGCCAGACCGGACAGTCAAGAAGGCTGGAATCCCACTCTTTCCCTAACATTTACACGACCTTACACAGCCAACTTTCCCTACACCTCATCTTCGTGTTGAATTCTACAGCGCAGAGGTAGCTGAACAAATGTAGGTCATCTATGCCTGTACTTATTTCAAGTAGATGAATATCTCGGGATTGGCTGCAAAGAACGTTTTTGGAAGCTAGGTTGGGGTTTTTGAAAATAAGCGGGAGTGAGAGGCGTAAGATTGTGAGATTGTTATCAACGTCACGAAATATGATGGTGGTGATCAAAATAATTATGAAATAATAGTGGTTATGCTTATTATGGTGATTATATCTACGGTGGTCATGGTGGTCACGGTTATAATGACGATAATTTAATAATGAAGATTCGTGTGATAGTGGTGATGACAATGATGGTGGTGACGGAGAATTTTGGTGGTGGTGGTGGTGGAGATCAGGGTGGTGGTCGAGGTGGTCGTGGTGGTGGTGGATATGGGGAGCGGTGGCGCAGTAGCGCAGTGGTTAGCGCACTACTTTACGAACCCGGCAACACGTGTTCAATCCCCCCTCACGACTGTGGCGAATAATTGAAGCAGTCCTTGACCTCCCTTAGGTCGGATTAGCCTCAAATCTGTACCTGGTATGGTGTGTAAACATTACCACTAGAGAGAGAAACGTTGCCGGGCGTGCTACTGACCAAGCGCCCATCGTGTGCCGTGCCGGCCTTCGTAGGTGCTCGCGAACAGCACTTACCCCAAAAAGTAATTTGAGCCTATACGGGGGATCTTTGTCTTTGGTGGCGATGGATTGTGGTGGCAGAGGATTTGGAGGCTTTGAGATGGTGCCATACAAGTGAAGGCCCTCAATGGTTAACCGAACAAACCCTACAATCCCTGCATATTGGTTTATGTCACTTTTAATTTGAGAAAAGAAAACACAACTTAGCCTTTCGAGAAAAATGAATGCTGTTTTTCTATTGGGTTCTCCTTTCAGATTGCAAAAAAAATACTACTTTGTATAAAACATCAAGCACAGTAGAAGGAAATGATTATTATTGCTGTCAAGCTTTTTTGAGCATCTCAGTTTAACAACAAAGTAGGCACGCAAGTGACCAAGATCGCCCTAGCCTCGGCTAAAGGCCACAACTTCAGTACATTGTCGTTGGTAGTCATGATCAATCAACTGCTGGATTATGCCTTCACAAAATCACTACCATCTCTCACGATCTTGCAGTGACATATGCCACCTACACGTGAGCTGAATCGATCATTTCATCTCGGGGGCTGACGTAATCTCTCCTGCGAATTTTAATGCTCTCGGCTGGAAGCCACGTCATCAGGATTCTTGACACTGCATTTGTTCTGTATTTATGCGTCTTGCTCAATCTCACTTATGTATTGATGCAGGTTTTCACGGCTCGATGTACGAGAATTGCTCTCGACGGCTGTTCCTTCGCGATATCCGCGTCGAGCGTGACTCCTCTCTCCTCCGCGACGTTTCGTCTCCCACGTTGGATGAGCAGAGGAACGCTCGACACGGCTATCCCGACAGATCAGCTCGATAGAAATTCTCGGTTGGAATAATCCGATTAACATGTGCATGTTCTCTAAATCGTGTGCCCTTATTCTGTCTCTCAATGCAACTCCTAGCATGAATCTCCCCTCCTCAATTTGTCTGTTGTTTTTAAGATTTTTAATTGGTGCCTGTGTTTCTGAAGCACGTGTCCGCGTCGGAGGTATTCTGCGGTTCCTTCGCGCTTCCGAGTTGTTCTCTTTTCGAATGAATACCGTCGAAAATGAACGAATATGTGCCGCGCGTTATAAATCGTATTTACATTATTACAGTCCGCACCAATGACACTTGCTCTTCATCAGGCACGGCCATTTAAAACGCTTTGTGACCCTCGGGTGAAAGACGCTATATAAATTGAAATTATTATTATTTTTATTAATTATCAATTCTTCCAATTACACAACGTCACATTTCTACGTCAAAATCTATACGAAATGGGGTTATCTGGCGAACGAACGACAATCAAATTGTTAATTTATCGATTCCGTTGCAGATGATGCATTATAGCGTAGCCAACGGCTCCTTGACACTGCGCTAATGACGCCGCGAAATGATTGCGTCGTTCATCAGAGGTGGGGAGAAATTTGATTTTGGCGACTGACCCATGTTTCCATACTGGGCAAGATTAAATTAAGCAGGGATTGAATGCCGCACCATTACTGGGAAAAGGCCACACTCAGTACAAATTGTGGGCTCCGCGACATCGCGAAAAGAGCAACAAATCAATATCTAGTGTTGCGGAGAATTGCTTTTTTTAATCAAATGGCCTTTGCCGAATAATACTTGCGTGTGTTTATTTTTTTCACTGAGAACTGAAAGTGCACGAGTAAAATGTCAATGTCATGCGAACACAACAGTGCTCCGTTAAACCTGTGGCGGGCCCTTTTTAGATGGATTACCATGACGAGGATCTCCATCTCCCTTCTGCTGAGATCCTTGCACGGCCGACACCGAAAAAAGGGCCAGCAACTAAAAACTAAAAAAAACCCCACTCGTTTATGAATTGGCCGATAACATGCCCGAGGCGGTTCGATTCCCACCTCGGGCACCTTTCTATGCGGAGTTTGTGTATTTGCCACCTTGTTGCGTGTGGGTTTCCGCCAGGTTTTCTGCTTCCGCCCCGCACCGCCCCATAACTCGAAAAACACTCATTAATTGGCCAGTAACACCATAATACTGTATATAGGACGCGGTATCTTGCAAATGTTGGCGCCAGCTAACACGCGGCTGCCCTCGATCCCACCCGCCTGTCTGTGACACCAAAATGACACCATGGCCTAACCATTTCTGTCAATTAGCGTGTTTGCCGTGTCACAGGAATCCTGTAAAGAGCTTGCAAACTCACTGGCTATTTTTTCTACTCTAATAATACAACATCTGATAAACATCACTGCGAGCCTGTAACAGGATTAAGCGTTTTCTGAAAATGGATGGGTGATAAAACATCTGCTCGTTCTGCACCGCGCGAAGGCAACGAGCGATCGATCGATCGATCGAAACCAACGAACCGACAAACCTACGGAAGAACAACCGATTCGACGGGCGCACCTTTACACGTTTTTCCGTCCGGCTGCAGCGTGAACCCGGCCGGGCAGCTGCAATGCACCCCGGTGGAGGTGTCCTTGCAGGTTCGGTCGCAGCCGCCGTTGTTGATGGCGCAGGTCTCTGCGGGAGGGGAGACGGGACAGGACGCGCGCGTTGTCAAACTGCCCCCGGCCGGCAACCGGCGTCTCCCTACAACAGCAGCAGCAGCGGCGGCAGCAGCAGCAGCGGTCGGTCGCTCGCTCGGTCGCTCGGTCGCCTCACTGGGTCAAAGCAAACGCGCGGATTTTTGTTGCTGTGCGATGCCCCGTTTCGTCCTTTGTCTCTCTGTTTGTCTGGTGGTTGTTTTGTCTGAAGAGGAAATAACGGCCTTCAAGTGATACGCAACTCGATCGACTGCACCAGAAATCGCGTTCGTGCGTGAAACCTCCCCCACCCACCCTCTCCCTCTACCTGTCTGGCTTCATCGTTGTTTTTTGTTGTTGTTGTAAAGCGATTAAGTTAGAGTTTTTTTTTCTTAGGCTAAAGCTGGCAGATTGATGTCAGACGTGTGTTTACGCACCGCCAGAGAGCAATTCATTACATCTCTCGCAGAGTGTTTTCTCGGCCGGAATATGAGAAGCGAGTTCGAGTGGGTTTTTTTTTTTTAAGTGGTAGATGCCGCAGGTAAACAGTCAGGAGGGACACCTGGTTTGTTCACACACATTGACAAAATAATTAAAGAAAAATATTGGAAATACAGGGAACGGCAAAGGTCAGAGCGGTGAGAGGAGGAGTAGGAACGGCACAATTAAACAGCTAGCGACAGGATGAGTAGGAGGACATTAGGAATGAAAGTCGTGAAGGGTTCTTTTCAAATGGCAGGAGTCTTTACTTACCCAGATACAATATCACTTGCGAGTCACTGACAGACGGTTCTTAATTGTAACAAGATACGATCACAATGACTTAAAGGTGAAAAGTATTGCTGGGAAGGAATTAAATATAAGTATCTCAGGGATTGGATGTAAGGAGTCGGTAGCCTCCTCAGAATTGCCCAGTGCCAAAGACTCAGCCTTGAAACTCCAATTTTTACTGGCTGCTAGGATTTATTTTATTTATAGCCTCTATCATTCCAGCAATGTAGGATGTATGCCAAGAGAGGGGGGAGGAGGAGAGGCGGGAATATACGAGAGCGATATTGCATCCAGGTTAATTTGGATGGTAATGCCTTTTAAAGTCATATCGTATTACGCGCGTAGAACCAATCTCTGGGAAGTGTGTATGTCAGTGGCAATGTGGGTATAATAATAATAATAAAGGCATTACTAACGAGACTCTGTGCAACGTTTGTTTTGGACCGACATGACACAGATGAAAACGATTCTCATAATACGTCTCACTCTTCCATCTTTATTCATTCCAGTGGCGGAGGAAGGGGGCTGGGATTCGACGGTGAGTCTTTTTTTAAAGCAAGCAAATAAATAAATAAAGGCTGCGGGACGAAGTCGCACATATTCGCGGAGTGCCAGTCTCGATGAAAATTTTGCATCATTTTATTTGTTTTGATTCGATCCCAGCGGCGTCAATCGGTTTAACCGCAGTAAATCGATTGGCGGATGGCGTGCGGTGGCGGAGGGGTTTCCTTGTTCCAATTAACCCCAGAGCTACGTCGCCTGGAGTCTAGGCACTCCTGATAGGGTCTTGCCCTTGGTGAACAGGTTTGGAGTGTATTACTCCTTGGTGAGTAGGTCTTGGAAGACGCATACCGACCCGAAGTCCTTCCGACTGTCGGAGGTTGGCGTCGGGAAGGGCATCCGGCCGGGAAATTATGGCCAAATACCCCCACCATTTGGGGGCAACCGGCCAACCTGTGTCAACCTGGATACTGGCCGTTTAAACCGACAACAACGACAACTTCCACCTCTTACAAGACGTCTGGCAACCCCCTGAGTGAAGGCCCTTCTGACAGCAGTGATGTGAGCAATCAATTACAGGGCTGCGCCTCTAACTTCCATCATTTAATTATAGAATGTTTGTTTATTTATTTCATAACCCATTGACATCACCAAGTACACGTGCGGTGGCACGAAATGGTGTAAATTATTGAAACTGTTGACATTTTCAAGCGGGTTTAAAATATAGGTTTTACATTTCAACGTCGTTAGCACGGTTCATTTTTTCAGGTGTGCTCGCTGAGCCACATCCGGATCTGGATAATGAAACGGTGGCCGCGGAACGAGGCACGGATTCATCGACTGGAACCAATTCTCACGCTACGCTTCTCTGTGCGCTTATCAGCACGCCGTGCTTCCCTGAGCGTGTCACGTACGGCCGCTTGGCCCAACCCTACGCAGGCGCACGAGACAAGTTCAAAACAAATTTTGGCCGCACACGGTGACCTGTGCTTCATCAAAGAGACACTCATCACCCCGACTAAGGTTGATTGAAAATGATAACGGGAGGACAGAATATTGTTGGGAAGGCTGCCTGTCGTGTATTGCCAGTACTTGGAGTTGCAATTCAAGAGCCAATTGTTGTTTTTTTCGGTCTAATTTTTACCATCTCGTTGGCATTGTTTCTCTTTTGTACAGCTTTGGAGTGGGCTTCAACTGAAGAATTTGATTTTTTTCCTTTCATTTTTACCACATTGATGTTGTTTAATCTCACGTCACAATTTGGGGTCGTGATGCAATTCACGACTGGGTTAATTTGTAGCTTATTTTTGATAGTGTTGCCTCATTTGCACAATGTACCTAAGCATAATATGAGCAACAATTTACGTAAATCATACGATCATTCCATGTAAAAATCAAGGTGAATGATTGGTGTTTCCTTGCATACATATTTACCAGTTTCTGAGCTATTCACCATTTACAATTGCTTTGCTACTTTATTTTCATTTCCACTTACAAGTTGTGCTTTCAATGATCTGGATATTTTGAGTTAGTTACACGTTAATGCAATTATTTTTATTCAAATGAGAACCAATGTTAAGTAATTATCATCATCTAATAAGATGTAATAGCAATCCCCTATATTTACTTGTTTAAAATGAATCCGTCTGAATGATATTTGACATTTGGGTTGTACGACCTTTGCATGGAGGCTGTGAGCGATATATTTCAGATGTGTCAGGCAGGTTGGCACCGGCTGACCCCCGGGCTGGCTCCCCCACCTCTGCGATTTCCTCGCGCCTTTGTGTCCATGTCTTGTTCATAACCAGGCGTGGAATTTGCACGCGTTACAAACTGTAACATTATTATTATACGTGGCGCCATAGATTGGAAGAGGATACTCTTCATGTACTATCCAGGATTCTACCGAGCGTAACGAGCGGCTCAAGGAGAGAAACGTCTTCCACTGTGCCGCGCCGCACGCGGCGAAATCCAGAAAACACGCCGGAGCGCTGTTACCCAGAAACCGCCGCTACGCAGCTCGGCGAGATTTCACGATCCGCAAATAATTTTGCTCACGGTCCAAAAAATTGCGCTAAGGCTTTGCGATGACCTCTACTGAACTATCCGCTCGGTGGCTGGAGGCGTGCGCTCTGCTTCGACTGCGCGAGACCAAACAGAGCGAAGAAATTACGCAGAGAGCCCGCGGGCTGACTCACAGCTCGGATGAATAAACACTCGACAGGAGCGCGGTGGAGTGAGTCGGGAGGGACAGTAAGACGTCTGGGTCACGGCGGGTTGACGTGGACGGGTGCGAGTCGGTGGGGTCGCGGGGACGCTGGCCAGGGCGACGGGGTTGGGAGAGGGGAAGGCGGCGGCGGAGGGGGTGCCGGCCGGGGTAGAACGGCTGGGCCCGTGTTGACTTTCGCCGCGCGCTCTTAAAACAGCGAGCGCCGTAGCGTCCCCGCGGCCGCCAACGCTGCCGCGCAACAACAGCACCGAGGGCCGCCGATACCAAGGGGCTGCACACACCAAATGCCGCACCCCCGTGCAAAGTACACGGACAGCGGCCGGTGGCTTTTGTACTCCAGGCACGTCGCCGGCAAATTCCAGCTCGCGGAAAAGGAGAGGGGGGCCTCTTGGAAATGTCCAGGGCGCCGCGTCGTGGGCACACACGCGCCCGCGGCCAGGGCAGCTCCGCCGTGTGTTCCGTGTGTTCCGCGGGACCGGGACGCTCTGGCCTGGATCGTACGCGAAGCGAACGCCTCGAGCCGCTGAACGCTGGAATTAATTGCGAGCCGATAGTTGAGAGGGCAAAGGTGCGGCGCTGCAAGTTGCTTGCTCGCGTCACTGCTGGAGGAAGGGCTTCCCACTAGAGGGGGCTCGATCGAGCTCTGTAGAGCCCCCTCTAGATGTGTAGTTGTTCTAGACTTTTAGACTGGACAGATATATTTGGAGAGTTTGGATTGTCCACACTTTACCGCGTTACATGCGACTGTCGATCAGCTAACGGATGTAGCCCAGTTGTACTGCTAGGTGGACAGCGGATGAGAAATGTGGCCACGTGGTCGACTGCCTCGCCGGGAGGTCGAACCATCAAGCTCTGGATTGTGGATCCATGTTGCGAAGCGTTATACCAGAGCAGCATCGCGTCTCTTCATGAATAATGACTCAATTAATACAACAGGTGTGTGGCATTAATTGTTGTGGTTTCGTTTAGCAAGCCACTGCTATGTGAGGGCCTGTCGATGATGTGTTGGTGATGAGGCTTGTTTGACCATACTTCACCACGCTGGTCAGTGAAGGTTAGTGAAGGAGCTGGTAGAAAATAAAATAATACAAATTGTGAAAATCTCCGACGAATTTAAACAAAAATCTACAACTGTTAAAAATAAATAAAAACAATGTCCCTGATTACCTTCTCTTAATCTCTACATAGGAAAATATTTTTGGAGCAACTAATAAAAGTGTGAAATGTATAATCATGTCATACAGTTATCCCATAAAGCCTCACTGAGTCTCAAGACTCATTAGGGTGAAGGTCCTGCAGTGGGGTGTCGGCCAAATTCCATCAACACACTCGGTTTGTTTTCCAGTTGTGTCCCCCATCATATAATTTCTTGCATTTGGCGAGCATATTATGCATGACTCGTTATTTGAGAAAATCCGTGCAGGAGTAAACATTCAAATCTCTGCACAGAGAAGAGTCACTAATCCATTGTTGCACAGCCATCTCTTGGTCTCTGTGCAGTGAAATCAATATAACGTGTTATATGAAAAATACATTATTAGAAATAACCGGGATTAAATTCCTCGCTGTTCTTTTTGTGACATCATTATTATCATGAGCCATGATTCATTCAATGCTGCAGGATGGACGCCTCTCATAATCCCACAAGCCTCCACGTTAGCTGATCTCATCGCTTCGAGGCCGAGCTGAAGGACAACGATGTCCAGAGGCTGACCATCGTGCTTCGAAGAATCGCAAAGAAGAAGAACATCGCTCCATCTCCACGTTGGCCGTCATCTCGGGGTTGTTGCCTCCTTTGGCTGCCATTCCCTCAACACATCACCTTTCCCTAAGCTGTGCTCCCCAATCCACTCGCTTTTCCTAATGGTCACTATGATGTCTCGAACAGGTGTTTATTCTATAATCCATTACATTGCATTATTTCTCTCATTTTAATGTCCAAGCATCCACCTCTCTTGTTTATTTATTGTTGTTGCCAGGGTCCACGTGTCCGATCCATGTCTCAGCAGGTGCTAAGCACTGACTGCAGCTCTACTGTTTATGAACATTGGTGATTTGCGTTTCATAATCAAATTCAGCTTTCCAAAAGCACTCTGTCTTACTCTCCATTGCCTCTATTTAATCATTTTGTTCCTGGTCCGCATTCAGTAATTGCCCTGGGTATACATACAGACCCCAGTGTATTTTTCCAGTTGGGTCCCTCCAACACATTTTCTTTTGTTTCGTAAACTCAAAGGGCAGCACGGTGGTGCAGCCAGTTTCGCTGCCGCCTCACAGCAAGAAGGACCCGGGTTTGACTCAGGTACCTTGTTGTGTGGAGTTTGCATGTTCTTCCTGTGTCCGTGTGGGTTTTCGCCAGGTAATCCGGTTTCCTCCCACAGCCCAACGACATGCTGCCTAAGTTAATTGTCCTGACGAAATTGCCCATGGTGCCCTGAGATGTTGTAACTTGCTTATCCCTCCCTGCTGGACAACTGTTACAAAGAGTTACATAGCTCACCGTTTCCTTCTAGCTTAAATAAAAACTTACTGACTGACTGCATGACTTTTGCTTCACTAGTACTGCACTTATCCTTAGCCCAGCATTGCAGCCTTATTGTTGTAGGAATGTAGGTTATTCAATCATCGATCATTTCTTGTAGTTAATTTCATTTAGTCTTGGGCTGGTTGTCTTTGTAAAAGAGCTGCTACGCTTAATGGGTCTTACCATCTGAAAATAAGGTCTCAGGCTGACTGTGTCACAAGCAAATCCGAGATAGCAGTTCAGTAATTTATTTCTGTTCATGCCATTTATTTCATGGACTTATCATCTTGACAATATCTTCTGTGGCTGTGAACAGCGTATCTCCTTGCCTGTTACCTCATTTGATTTGCATCTTGTTGCCTTCTTCAATTCAATCTCAGTGAAACTTTTCAATCTTTAGAAATGGTTGCAATACTTTCTATACTCTTTTTTTAATTAAGGCTTCAGTCTGTGACAGCTCAGATAACAGCATCAATTTCCACTGAATCAAACGCCTTTCTATAGTCTCTAAGAGTCAGACATAATAGTAGCTGATATTCATTAAGTCCAGAATATGATTGATGGTATGAAAGCCCCCTTTTTTTCGAAATCCAACTAGGTCGTGTAATTGGATGGCTTGTAAATTATTTAGTAAACGTTTCTCTATGATCTTCGTGAATAATTGATATACAAATACTGCCATATGAGCCGATGTCGTAAGAGTAGGAATTTGCAGCCCATTGTGAAATTCATTTCGGGATGAAATCCTCCCTACGCTTGGAGATTTTTCGGACCATACTTCACCATAGTGGTCAACGCGGGTTGGTACCAGCTGAAATCTCACTCGCCACTGATGTCATCTGTGGCCAGGAGGGATTACAGGCAAATTGCCGGGTTCATAACACAATGCGTGAACCAATGGGTCAACACGACTCCATTCCAATAGGAGACTAATGGTTCTGTAATTGAGGTCAATATAGAAATAATAATATTGTACTTCTGAGCTATTTTTTCGGGATAGGTGTGTCGAGCGATTTACATCTCTCCCTCGAGACTTTCGCCTCTCACGTTGGAAGCACCATCAGGCTTCCAACGTGGGAGGCGAAACGTTGCGAGAGAGAGAGACGGAGAGCGCTCAGTGAAATGGCTATCCCGAAAAAACAGCTTGGAAAAGCAACCATCATGAATCGAGCCGTGAAAACCTACATCAGTACAATAGTATTGTGATAAAGTGGGGATGAACTTCCCTAAAGAATGTTAACTTTATTTACGTCTTCAGTACTATGTGGTACACACGTTCACCCATCTGCGCTCGTGCACCAGATTGTGGTCAGACAAGTATTTCCTGGGTAAGCACATTTTGCGGATGATTATTAAACCTCTGAGCGGTTGCGAATAAAGAAAGCACTTTGCGCTATTGCGAAACTCTACAGCCAAATGGAGAGGGCAGGGCTATACAAGAGAGTTCTGTTAGTTGAATCGAAGCTCAATCACAAGATAGCAGCAAATGCATTCCACCCGCTATTACAAATAATATTTTAAAATATATATCAGGGGGAGAGAAGTTTCTGGACACTGTCTCCTTAGCGAACCAGATCATGTTCTTGAACAGGAAACATTCTCGGTGCAACGACCCCTAGGATGCTATTGATTCAGCGTCAAGTGAAGGGGCGACTGTGGTTAATGTAAGCATTACCCTGCAATATGCTGAATTGTAGTTTGCGCTGAGCTGCAGAACTCTGTAATCCTTATCAGAATGAAAGATGTTGTGGATAACATTCTTATTCTGGAATGGTACGGATTTGGACTAAGGAGGGATGCACAGACCAGATATTTTCCCTGAGACAAATTGTGGAAAAAATGTTTAGAATTCCACAAAGCGAGAGGTCTTACTTTCAACTCATTTTCGATGTGCAGTCAGCTTTAATACAGGACACTGATGATAATTTGTTGTATTTGTCATTGTGGTGAGTTTTGGATGAGATCATATCGATGATTGGAAGAGTGCGCATTGCAATGCGAAGAAAATTGTTTTGGTCCCGTGTCTAAATGACGGTGTGTTAAGTGAGCCAGTGGGGTCTGCAACAGATCAGAATAGTCAAGGAGAATTGTTCAAACAATTCCTCATGTCAGCTGTGTGGCTTTATAAAATTTGAGTTAAACAAAGCATCGAATTACAAGATAAGACTTTTGAAGGCCAAAAACGTGCATTTTTTCGTGGAAAGTTTTCATTTGCAATTGTAAATTGGTGTAGGCTAATATTAGATTTATACATATTTCTAAACTTCAAAATAGTAAGAATTTGCAAGATTGCATTTACAACAAAAAAACGCAAATTTAAACCGATCATTATTTATTGTTGAGTTAAAATGTTAGGTGAAGAACATAATGCGGCATGAAGTGAAATTATTAATCATGTTAGCATTAGTTACAAATTAAGGTTAGTAAGAGTTAATTATTACTGAGGAATGACATTAATTTTGATAAACAATCTAGCAAAGAACCAGCCTCTGACAACAATGGCCTATTTATATTTTATATTTTAAATTGAGTTTAAAATCGCTGGGTGGAGCAGTGGGACAGTTGCTAGCACACTGGACTATGAACCTGGCGGTCTAACTTTGCTTCACAGCTATGGATATCATCAGTAGCGAGATACCATCGGTACCAGTCTTTGCGTGACACAACCCCTACTTCACCAACCCACATTGAGACGGAAACGTGGCGCGGACAGACCTCCATCCAGTAGTGGATTGCCAAAGGGCAGCCATTCATTTGATTGTTTGTTCAACACCCTTGTAACGGGGCTAGCCACGTTCATGCGCTACGGAAATTTAATTTTCGTAAACACTAAATAACCGTCATTTAGTTAACAGTGAACACTTCGTAGGCACTTATAAGTACGCAATCTTTTGAAAGAGGAGTCTATTAGCGATACAATGTGTACGTTTTTGCAACGCACGCAAAGTGTGTTTTTTCTGTCCTTGCCCATTGGCGGTCGCCAATGGATCTGCGGCTATAGCAGGGAGTCACGGTGTGGATGGATGCTCCAGGCTGTCTCTCATGCTGGGAAAGCTCCGAGACGCACAAGGGGCGCAAGCGCTTGCCAGTTCCACAGACGTAGTAGAGCCGTGACGTTTCACCCCTTTGTGATTTGTCGAGGCCAAATCGTGCATTACTCTCCCCAGCTGCGCTCTTCCCTGCCAGAATCCATCAGCAGCCGCTCCCCAGGGCTATAATTTTTAAGGGGCCTGGTATTGTTATTTTTAGGGTTTAAGTCTAATATATTGAATAAATATGTGATGCTTCGCACAATATTAAAATTTATTTCGCCGGCCTGTCATGTTCTAACAATTATGGCAATGAGCGCCCCAAAAGGGCAATGTTTACTGCAACTTTGTGTTATAACCGGAGTTATTAATTTCCTCATGTGCACGCGATGATTGTATCACGCACTGTGGGACACACTAACAAGATTTGCACAGTCTGAAGGGCTTTTGATTATTCTTTACTAATTGACAATTTAATCACTGCCACTTTACTTTCAATAGCGGAGGAACAATAGTTGAATGGTTAGTGTGCTGCACTATATATACCCAGTGAATTGTTTAATTCACATCCACGGCTAACAGCAATGGCTCGTGATGTCAGGCCATTAGTGCATTGAGAATGGCTGGACATGTTGTATTTTAATTTTCCTACCTTTTTAAATCTACACACACAAGTCTTCCGTGGATTGAAAATGTTGTCTCGGTAAAGTTACAGCCATTCTACGACGTGAAATAACGTGTGGAAATGTCAACAGAGGTACCATGAAAGAAAAAAAAGCAGGGTCAATCTGTATGAGATTTTGTAATTTTGGCCGTGGGATAAATCAGACTTTTTTTTCCATTGCCTTTACACAAACGCAATGTTCCTGGTGCAGCCCTCGAGCTAGAAATGTGCAGGGTTGAGCACAGATTGACTGCAAGCATAAACTGCCCCTCCAGAAAGCAAACAGGCTTTGCGTATACTGTCGTCTCCGTTATACTCTTTTGGAGACCACCAGCATATTGACTACATTTTTTTATAGGTAAATCTTCTGGGTTTTTTTCTCTTCATTTTTTCTATGCTGGCATGATAAGTCCTGTAAGATAAAGAAATTCTTGAAGGTGTCGGTAGGGGTTGGAGGGAGGGTGTGTGGGGAAGCGGAGAGAGGTGGGGTGGTCGGGGAATCAGACAAACAAACAGAAACAAAACAGTGAAAGAAAAACCCGCATTAAAACAAAACCGTCTGGGAGAAAACACCAAACAAAACAGGGGGGAAACACAGAGAGAGGAAGGCTTGGGGAGAGAGACAGGACGGTGCATGGAAACCCTTTGCCGGGACATCTCGCGATGCCGGGAGCAGATGTTTACCCATCAGCAGGCGACGGGTTCCCCGCTTGTCCACATCAACCACCGAGGTGGCATTGAACTCAGTGCTCTCAATAGCAGCCTCACTCCTTTCTAAAAACACAAACGGACGTCACAACAGCAATTAACACGAAACTGAGGGGCCCATTTGTTACTCTAGCTGCAGACTGGTCGGATTCACCGTATTCGATTGTTGTTGTTGTTGGGGTTTTTTTTGGTCGTGAGAGCGACAAAAAAAAACGTTGCTCGAATTCACCGTTTACGGCCGTCGGATAACGTCGCGACGTTACAATGTGGCTAACTTTTCAAAGGGCCTCCTCAGAATTTGGTGTACATGTAGCAGCTGGGCTATGTTAAGTGCTAGAAGATTGTTATGGCTGTAACAAAAAGGTCTGCTGCGTTGGATTCTTGCAGCACAAATTAAACTCAAAAATTAAAAAATAAACAACAATGCTTAAAAGGTGAATGGATGATGTTTGATCTACAAGGATAGGCCGAGGTTTAAGGCCTGGCCCAGTACACTATGGGCAAGCATGCATGCCAGGAGCCAAAAGCAAGGATGCATTTTAGTTTTGGTTCTAGGAGAGCCTGACAGACTAGGAGGCTGAAAGAGGCAGAGGACTGAAAGCAGCACAGTTAAAGCATTAAATAATGATGATGATGATAATAATATAACGATAATAAAAGAACAAAGAATGATCGTGCGGGATTAGACATAAGTTGCTTTAAAAGCAGCACTGATTGCCTGCTTGTCTTGTGCAGAAATGCCACTCAACAGCCAACTTTGATCCAAATTGCCTAATACTCATGCCAAGAGATTAATAACGCCCCCAACCTATGTAGAATGCAAGGAGTGTAAGGGAAAGGTGTTTTAAAGATTATTAAAATAGGTCACAAATCGATGTCACACAAAAAATTGGGTGTGTGCTGAAGGGTGCTAACAGTCCAGCGATTTTGCCTGAAATATTTCACGTCTGAAAACTCAAAACGTATCACATTGCAGTTGATTTAATAGCAGTTTATATATATATTTTCACAATTTGCCATTATAGTGGCTTTAAAGATTCACAATTTCAGCCAATTCTAAAAAGGAAAATCTTGAAAAAATTTCAGTCTATAAAACTGTCTCGCATACAGGTGGACTGGAATTATGATCATATGCCTGGACATGTCAGCATCATCACGTAAAAAAATTAAACATTGTAAAAAGAAAATACATATGCTAAAAAAAATGTAAGGCCCACCGCAAACGAGCCTCTTGCTGCAGAAGTTAAAGCCAAGCCTAAGTAACGTCATGCAGTTAGCGCACATTGAAAGAAGCATCTATGTACAGTGATGTGGAGGGGAGAGAGGCTTGCATTGGTGGGGTAGAGTGAAGGATGTAGGGGAATGAAGGAAGCCATCTGATGATTCGACAGTTAGACGCTACCATTTTCCTTCTGCCTTTGTTAAGCTACATAATGTTACGTTCGTCTACAAGAGTGCGCGAGTGTGGGACTTCGTGGATGAAGATCACACGGCTTTATTCGTTTTAACTCGATGTCTTTTAAATATATGTTTTTACTCGTAAGTACCAAGCAAAGAGGTGAGCGATGGGCGTGTGGGTCAGAGTGAGAATGGTGAGGGGAAGAGGGGGGAAGGCAAATCAGCATGGGTTGTCAGGTGGGTGGAGCGGTGGGTGAATTTTGGCTTAGCCTAACTATCACTCGGTTAAGAAAGGTGGTGGATTATTATGTGACGAAGACAATCTAGCCACACCCCTAGCATGCTACATGTACTTTTGATCCCAATTAGAGTGTTGACTGCAATTGAGAGCCTCAAATGTTATGAGATTTGCAAGGGGATGCAGGCATCCGCACCCATTTGAATGGTTTTTTTTTTACTGTGAAAAACAAATTTATTGATTTCTTTTCCCTTATTCTTTGGGTTTCAAATTAGATTTTTTTTTGGTTCTTTTTTTTCTTCCGAAACAAATTCCTCAAAACGGGTTGAGGTTTCAGCAACAGACAAGGCAGGCAATCAGCACATGGGGCTGTTACCGTGAGGAGGTAGATACAGAGAGAATCACAGCAGGAAAGAAAGAAAGGGTGACCGTAGGAAGAAAAAAAATATAAAATAAAAAAAACTCGCTCTGATGTCTACAACAGATGCTGTGAAATTTAAAATAATAGTAAATTAAATACATAAAGAGAAACAAAATACAGTACTTTAAAATAAGAGGAAATAACAAAACACACTGGCTTGCATGAGTGGGCAGCTGGGGTTTGGCGTTACTCAGCTAAAAACCACCGCACTTGGAGAAAACACAAAACATTCAGGCTTAGGAAACTAGTTGGGAATCCTACGCTAAGCTTCCTACTTAAGCAAATGTTTTTTACACACGGCGAAAAGCCGCCCGGCCTTCAAAAATAATATAGTAAAAATAACCCCACCAAAAAGCTACCGCGCAAATAATAATACACGCGAACTTTCTGCACGCGATTGAAAGAACAAAATTCTTGCGCAAAATATATCAGGAACTGTTCAAGAAAACAAATTCTTGGTCACTGCCATATTGTTGTTGTCTCTTGGTGTTTTAAACGGATTGCGTGTAGAGGCCGAAAATGTCAGAAACAAATGGCAAAGACTCGGGTTGTATGGGTATCTCACTAGGATTAGTTTTGGCACGTTTTTTTTTCTAATTTGCTTTGGCACCTGGCTCGCTGTGCCGATTGCAACCGCAATTTTCCATTCATGCGTGCGCTTTAAAGGGAGGGTGCCTCGGTTGTTTTAAATTAGCAAAAACAATAATTGCAATAACAAAGTAAATTCGCAATGAAATCCATAAAGTAATGTTTGAATGAGCGAAAGCAAAGTCCTGAATGTGCTGCTATTTATAAAGACCCTTTCATAGACCCGTTTAAAAAAAAAAAAGGATTAAAACTATTGTAAACCATAACATTTATTCTGGAAGTCAAATGTTTGGCATTTGTCTTTTTTTCAAAGTTGATCGTCGCATTAGCCACGTAGATTGAATTGTGGTCAGTCTTGTCGTCGCATGCCTTGTGTAGTGATTCAAAATGAAAATTTTAACCAATTAAAATTTATGTCACATTTGGTGAAACTCACCATTGATATCGTTTTCTTTTTTTTTCCACAGAGTGCCAATCAAAGTACCGGTTAAAAAGGAAAAGCGTAATTTGTGTAGCATTCCTAAAGGTGTAAGCGCCAGTCTCGTGGCTAAATCTGGGCGTGATTATGGAACACAAGCAGTGAACAGCAGCAGCAAACATAATTCCATTGCAAATCATGCATCCAGTGCCACCACATAAGGAGTGCGCATTATACCCCCACCGTTACGATACATTTACAAAATACAATAACCGATCCCATAAAACGGAACATATATGTACATTCTAGCGGTATTGTTAACTTAACAAATATAAACATGCGCTACGTATAATAGCAATGATGTGATGTGTATAGACTACTGAAATGTTAAAAAAATCTGACATGACTAAGTTAGACAGTTTCCTAAGCTAGACTTCCTCTCGACAAATGAAAAGCGCATTCTGATTATTTTCGGATTGGCTCGTCTGACGAAAAATTTCGGTTACGATTCGGTCAATGAATCAAGGATGAAAGGTGGCTTAGTAAAGCTTTAGTGTGAGGTATGGCATGATGCAGCATTGTCAGTAAACAAGACTTTGATTGGGAAAGAAAAGACTTTTGTTAAAAACTATGCCTTACCAATTTTTAAAAGCCTTGGCCTTGTCCTGCCCACCACCACAGCTAGCACCAAGATAATAAAAAGCTTTCATGTCATCTACATCTCTTTTTAAGAAGTATTTTTTATTTTACTTTTAAAAATACAGGTATAGACGCATTTAGAAAAAAAAATAATCTTATTTATTTCTTAATCTCTTTTAGAAATTAATCAGTGATTGGTGAAACCAGTATCTAAATAAGACTGTACCTTGACTTGCATCGGAAACCCTGTCCTCTCCTCTCTTTCTGCCTACGTTATCTGTATTTCAATAAAAACATCCGCCGTTAGTCAATACGGCATAAAATGGAGAATATAAGTGATAAAAAAACCAAAACAAGAGACCAGGTGTTTTTTTTTTGCTTTAACCAACTTGCTTCAAAGGCAAGAGCGGCTCAGGTGCCGCCGCGTGCCTGTGGCCTGCGTGCGCGTGCGTCGCTCACCGATACACGTCTTCCCGTCGGAGTGAAGCGCGTAGTTTTGGTGGCAGCCGCACACGGGGCCATCATCCGTGTCGTCACAAGCATGGTGGCACCCTCCGTTGCCGTGGTTACACGTCACTGCAGAGCCAAAGGACCACCCAACCCACCCCCCACCACCACCACCACCACACCGCCCCCACCAGCACGCACCAGCAAACACCAGCAACCACCAGCACACCCGACCGTCCCAGCCCCCCGCCCCCACAACAGTCATAGCAACCACGCGTCAGAAGAGAGGACACAAAATGAGGGAACTTTTACATATTGTACAGGCACACGTTCTTAAGATTGTTTACGCTTCAGCCCGCTGTGTGTTTGAAAGTGTCGTCGTGTTGGCGTTTATGCGTTTTGTTTTTGCGTTTTGGTAAAAAAAATAAAAATACCGAGGTTCTAATTGAAACACGGTCAGATATTATTATTATAGCGATGAATACGTGTGGTCAATAAGACGTGTTGTGCATAAATGAACGACGATAAATTGTTGTTTTCTTTCACCCATCATCACAGCCTACATGTCCGTATTATCGAGTTAGAGAAATGCTTCATCTATCTCAGCAGGTGAGCCAGCAACTTAATTTTCCATGTGCCCCTGTGCTTGTCTATCCGCGGTGATGGTCAGCAACATAAAAACACAAGCCCCACTGCACACACACTAAGTAAATAAACGATACTTTTCGATATCTGATCAATTAAAAGTAAAAATATTATCGAGAACCATGGTGGAGGATTATGGGTTTCACTGTTCATTAGACCCCACAAAAATCAAAGACCAGCCCGTTGTTTTTCCTGTAAAGCAAATACTTCCGTGAGGCCTAAATCCACAAGCCCAATAGATTTACGGTTGAAAATGTATTTTATTTATTTCAGAAGAAAGCTCGAATTTATCGTATATATTTACTTGCATTACATTCCCTACAGAATTTTGTACGACATAACGCCCGGTTCAAACTCAATGGAAAAAAATCACACCATCTTACTTCTGTGCCAAACAAGCCAAATAAGCTATGCCATGTGATGCTGAACACTGCGATTGTGGGTAAAAAATATTTTTTTGAAAACGAACTTCACTGCCTAGGAACATAGACTTACTGAATATATTCTTGTTGCGAGCAGCCAGCACTGCGCATCCCTTTTCACAAACTGACTTGAACACAACAGCACCACCGGCAGCATAAATTCAGTATCTGTTATGGCCTGCGTATGCTTGAGTCTCCCACATATGCACCCTTTGTTTAGGCCCAGAGAAGTTGATACCATAACCTTGGCCTAGTGCAGACTAGCTTTCAGGTGCAAATGGGACATACACAGTATACTCTGCACACACAAGATCCCTGAACCAGGAGTATTATTGTGTTAGGGGGCTCAGCGGTGGATGGAGGGAGGTGGAATATGGGTGGCTGATCTGGCTGGAGAAGTGGTGGAGCAAGGAAGGGCAGTGGAGACACAATTTGCTGGTTGTGCACCAGCGAGAAATTCTCTCCCAAGCTTCCGATCTTTGAAATCTCCCCGGGAATCCCACTTCCAGAGTTTGCAAGCTCACTGGGTATTTTCTGCTGTAATGATAAACATCCATCTATCTATCTATCGTCTATGCAAAGTCTTTTGGGAAATTCATTAAATGAAATTCATTAATTGTTACCACTGCGTAGATTTCACAGTTGTGCCGTAAGGCGCAACAAGGGTGTTTTTGGGTCGTACCACGTGCGCTTCATCACAATGTCTGACGTTTTGCTGTGCCTCGAAACAAAATATATATTTTTTGCTACGTGCTTTGAGCCGGCACGATTAGCGATAGGTTGGTACATCTTACTCAATGACGCACGGTACAACCCAAAAACACATCGGCCACTTGTAATCTCTGGCGGGAAAACATGTTAGCAGGTACACCGAGGGCTTTTTGCTGGACCCAGGGCAAGATCCAGAGGCAAGACCAAGCAAGACCTATCGGCCTCCCCCACAACTCCCAACCTCCTGCCACCAAGCCCAGCATGGGCAAAACTAATTCCAGCCGCCCATCTTAACTCCACCGTCCACTCCGCCCTCCGCCCTCCCGCTCTCAATTCCACCACCAGTTCCCCTAAAAGCAGCGGGGGGGCCCCCCAGGACAAATGTCACGATGCTCCTCAACCCCAGCGCGGCGGGGCCCGTGTTTTATGCGTCTATTTCAAAAGGTATTGACGCAAGCGGAGTGTGGGACACAGTGGGTGGAGGCCCTATTGACTCACGTAGGCAGTCGCGCTTGTTCCGTGCCAGCTCAAAGCCTGGCCGGCATTCGCATGCCACTCCCTCCTTGGGCGTCTCGATGCAGATGTGCTGGCAGCCGTGAGCCTTGTTCATGCAGTTCATGCCTTCTGAACGAGACAGGGGCACGGAGTGAGTTTCAATGGTCCGGCGTCGTGCACGCAGGTTCGCAGGCTGCGCGACCTGAGCGACGAAGTTTAAACGCGTCGGTCGGTTATCGTCGGTTATCGTCGTCCGTTCAGCGAGGAGATTACGTAAAGCCGAAGTGAGCCGCGAGAGGCAGCACCACCTGGCAAGGGCGATTTGAGGTTTATCACAATATATGTTAAATGTTTGTATATATAAAGTTGCATTTTTAGAGCGCTCGCCACCTCCCTGCTTCGCGAAATATTGCAAAGGACAGAGGGGGAATGCTCAACACGGCTATCCCGAAAGAACAGCTATGGAAAGCATTAATTTAATCCAAATGTGAGTCAGGCTGAATAATAAGTAAGATGGTCAATTGCACTTCAAAGATTATTAATTGCACTTTGTGCCCCTTGGGTGAAAGGCGCTCCATAAATGCTATTATTATTATAAACATTTCTAATGCCTAAGAAATATGATATCTTTTATTGGAAGGATTTGAATAAGATTAGGCAAGTACAACATCCACATATCCCACTGGCTGGCAACTGGTGTATAGTCAGATATGTTTAAGGGTCGGATATGTGAACATGAAGAGACATTGACAGATTCACCACCATGCACAAATTCTTCACTGGATGTGGGTGGTTAGTTTACCAGGGCGGATAAGTGGCAGTCGAATATGCGATGTTTCATTCTAGGAAACGTGAAATAAAGACGAACATTGAACACCTCTGGAGGATTTATAACTCATGGCCAGCATTGTGTACCAAGTTTTATTTTTTTACACCCTGGAGCAGAATGATTCACTAACTTTTTTTTCTTACTGCATATGAAATTTAGTTTACGCAAAGTACTACAATAAACAGTAATATTAATATGAGCTGGCCTTGTGGCCTAATACATTAAAACAACGTGTTTCCATCTTTGTAAAAAGACAAGTGGAAAAGGTGTTTGAGCTTTAGATTCATTTGGAATAATTCCATAACATTTGTTGTGTCGAAGAAATCCCACATACAGAGCTTACAAGCTCACTGGGTATTTTCTGCTGTAATAATAAACATCTCTCTCTCTCTATTATCAACGTTCTAAGCATTAAACATGCGGCACATTACATGAGGTAACAGGAATGACACTGTTTTGCTTTGCTTTTTAAAATATGTTTTTGTTGATAAACAAAATTTAAAATAAAAAACCCCATATGATTCCATATTGAATCTAACCATCAGAACTACTGGATTGATGATTAATGTGGCCACACTTTTAACGGTTATTTTAGCAACGGGTCCAAAATATTTGGAACAGGTCTTTATTTAGCATCATGCTTCATGGATAGTGAAAATATAATTGCTGTCAGATGCCCAGATAAATATACAGTGAATGCAATTTGAAAAAAATACGAGTGTAAAAATTACACAAAACATTCCGTAACATCAACAAGTGCTCATCAGAGCGTGTGCGCCGTGCACGGACATATTTATTTACGCAAACAATTTTCGCGCGAAGCTCATAGCTGATAACAAAAAAGTAAATTGTTTTGACGCAACAGCTACGCTTCCGCGCGAGAAACAGACAAAATCCCTAGATACGACTCCTAAATAAGTTTAAGCAACTCTATAAGTCTGTCTTAAAATGCCGGCACCCCATTCACCCTCCGCCTCCCACCGCCGCCCTCCAACTCCAATCATCGCTCCTTCCCTTCTCATGGGTGCGTAGACAAGGGCCGATTGTAGCCATTTCCATCTGGAGGAGTGGAGAAAAGTCTAGCTCCACTACAGACCTGTCACCTTCAATCCCAGTCTGTTTATACACAGATAGAGAGCCCATGTTACCGTCCCCTTTCCTCTCTAGCATCTCCCCAACCCCAACGATGCTCCACGAGTTCACCCACCCCTTCGTCCCACACCACCAGCAACACCATCACTACCGCCTCAACACCCTGCACAAGCCCCCACACGCCAAACGGACATGAACGGACATTGCAAGCCGCTGACCAAATAGCCCCGACCGTCCAGCTTGCTCTCCTCAAGCCAGCCGCTAGTTGAGGCTCGTGTCAAGTACATCACAAGTACATTGGCGATGACAGCTATTTATTTGGCAGGTTGCAGCGGTGTGGCATGAGCACTCCCTGCCACAGCTGTAGCCGTGCCACTGCATGCCATCTCGCTCGACTGCAAAGGAGACCGAGTGAGGAATGACAGCTTCAAAGCAGCAGCAGCAGAAGCAATGTGCTTTAGAAAATATATAACGGGTTGAGAGAGACCCCTGGGCCAAACATCATCCGATTCCTTTCTTGTTGAGTGAAAACCTTTTCTTTTTTGCTCGCCCCGTTTTTATTAACCTCTGTATTGCGGCTGAAGAAACATATATATATAAAGTGTTTGTTTAGGCAAACGGCATTCATCCAGAAATTTACTGCACACAACTATTTTATGACCACTCTGTCCTGCTCTATAATTCACAAATTTTAAACAAATGATAGTGTTTCCTAAGTTTAGGTGGTTTAGCCCCATGGTCCAAAGGATTTCAGCCTGCTGAGAATATGTCAACAAACACCTTGAAAAAAGAGTCCAGCACGAAAAAACAAGCGCGCGCCGAAGCCTGATTTTTTTTTTTTGCACGAGCCTCACCGTATAAAAGTGATCACTTTTTATTTATTTCAAGCGCATAATAATATTCTCTCAAGGTTGATACAATTATGACGTTTTATTTTGTGTCGAAGTGTGGTAAGCGTTTTAATAAAGGTCATATAAGCTTCAGGCACAGTGCATTTCAAATTGTTTGGAACAGAATGTGCATTTGGCGACTCTTCAGACAGGGCGATGTTATGTTTGGTTATCCAGAGCGTCCTGTTACTCTCGTGTTTTCCTTTCCCATCCATAACTCTCCCTTCTGGCCTTGGTAGGAGTAAAATAATATTAAAGGTGTTTTTCTTTTATAGTTTTTTAAAGGACCATTTACTTATTGGAATCAGAATCTTTAATTATTTATTTACGCTAAATAAATCTAATTATTTACCTTTGACGATTTATTCGGCCCATAGATCGCTGCTCATGCGACCTTACGAAAAGAGCTAGTCCTATTTGTAGGAAACGATGCCGTCTGCCCTGTGCCACTCTGACAAAGGTCACCCTGAATTCACGGACCGATCTCATGAGATCTTGGAAGCTCAGTAGTTTGAGCTCGGTCAGAACTTGCATTGAAGACTGCCAGGCAGCACCAGGTATTATAAAGACCTCTGACCAGAGGCGGCCAGGAGATTGCAGTTGAAACAAAGTATTCTTAAATTCATCTGCGTAAAGTTTTGGGGTTTTTCCTGGTGTACTCCGGTTTCCTCCCACATGCTGAAGGCTAATAATAACAGTACAATTTATAACGCGCGCAAATTCCACGGACGAGACACAGGTAGGGAGGCGCGAGGAAACCGCAGAGAGGGCAGGAGTGAGCCAGGCGGTCAGCCAACGCCATCCCGCCATACATTGGTTTCCCATATATTATGATGTTATATGCCAATTGCTTAATGCGTGCTTTCTAGTTGATAGAATTAAATTAACCAAAGATCCCGATGCAGCAAGACAACTCTTGCAAAGACAGTCTTCAGACTCGGTGAGGCTTTCCTGGGTGAACAGAGAGCGACATTATTATTATTGTAAGCACGGCTCGACCATGTGCAAACAGCTGTCTCGTACATTCAGTGTTCGGTTACCTCAATTAGCCACACCTGGTGTTGGTCATTGGGAAAACGAGGAGCGTACGGAAAATGTAGCTCACGCCTCCCGCATACCTCCACGCCGGGCGCTGGTGACGCTACCCTGTCATATCGATCGCAGGTTAGAGATCCTCTGACGTTCGTAATGCTAAGAGATGGGAAACACCGCTCTGAACCACCGAGCCCTTTCGAAAAGAATCATTATAGGGG
>JAZEWU010000027.1:4275484-4287380 GCA_036362915.1 Geotria australis | reverse complement strand
TTGCGGGTGTTGCAACACCCGCACTTTCACAGAAACATGATTCCACCCCCCCACCCCCCCACTTTGTTCTGAGGTAGTCTCATATCATATGTTGTGACACCCACACTTTGACAGAAGCATGATTCCATCACCCCCAACTTTTTCCTGCAACACCCCGCGGCTGCGACGGGGCCTGGCTGCCCGTCCACCTCATCGCCTGGCTGCCCGGCTACCAGTGATAAATTAGCCAAAGCGTTCAATACGGGACAGGTGGGAAGAGGGGTTGTGGTACGACCGTACCGCGAAGGAAATTAACGTTACTTTCACCCCTGAGTGGAACCCTGAAGATTGCGTGAATGAGCGACTTCCCCTCATTTCCCTAGGGTGGCCCCGTGTCTCCCCGATTTGTACAGCGTCTTGAAATGTGGTTGGCATTTAAATGCCATCATCGTCATCGTCATTATGATAGCCATCAGCCATGGCTAATCTACTTCTAGATGAATAGATCCCGCAAGCTGCGGCGATCTCTCATGATCCTGCGATGTAAGTCATCTTACATTGTTGCAATCCTAGGGTTCGAGTTTCATCCTTGCACAATATAAATGCTGTACATTCGAAGTATTACCTTGTTATTTTATATATCGTTTGCATTGGTTAGTTCGAACGTTTGTTTTATCGTGGGTATCCCGCTTCCAGAGCTTTCAAGCTCACTGGTTATTTTCTTCTGTAATAATAAACATCTATCTATCGTATACACGATTTGAACATTAATTGAAGTATCTTTTATGACAGTGCAGGTGCATAGGCCTAACTGCAAATTTGAAAATTACGTACAACTGCTGTTGTTTATAATAAGTCTTTATTTCTAACCAGGTGAGATCCCATTAATACGAAAATCCCCTTTTCCAAGTGAAACCAAGCACACACAATTAAGTACAGGAATACAAAACTACAAATAAGGGACGCTTTACCTAACATATTAAAAAGAGATCTTAGATGAACATTTACCAAAAAGTTGAAAAGCTTAGGTTATATGTAACACAATGAGTTTGACATTAAGCCTGTATAAAGTTCAGAACATCACTTAAAATATCAGGAATTACAACTGCCCATGAAACAAACTGTTCATGCAAAACTAAAGTGACCCAATATTTTCTGTAAAAATAAACTCTCCCAATTTGCTCTCGCTTGGTAATAAATCAATCCATCGATCGTGAACATTGTTTTCAAGCATATCTCAACGGAAACCGTTAAACCCACTATCATTAACACTAGCACCTTCATTGGCAGGGTCATAAATTAGGCAAAGACAAAGATTCCCCACATATAGCCTCCACGGGCTGTTGGGGCAAGTGCTGATAACGAGCACCGATGAAGGCCCGTATATCACACGTGCTATCACCAATGCTATTGTCAATATTGTTGTTGGGCTGCACGGTGGCGCGGTGAGTGGCACTGCCGCCTCACAGCAAGAAGTTCCCAGGTTCGAATCCCGGCTCGGGTGCCTTTCTGTGTGGAGGTTGCATGTTCTCTCCGTGTCCGCGTGGGTTTCCGCCGGGAACTCCGGTTTCCTCCCACAGTCCAAAGACATGCTGCTGCATAGGTTAATTGGCCTGGGGACTAAATTTCCCCCGGTGCCCTGTGATGGACTGGCGTCCTATCCTGGGTATAGCCCTCCCTTGCGCCATGTGTCTGTCGGAATAGGCTCCGGCTCACCGCGACCCTGTAAAGGCTGCAGCGGTTTCTGACAATGGATCAATGAACTCTTGTTGTTGTTGATCGCAAGGTCAATGATTGCTCCTAGACAACCATAATCTTCAAAAACACGAGTTTGTAGCTTCAACTTCGCTGCTGAGTATGATATAATGTACCATCCTCGTGTCTGTATTCCATCCGGTACAATTACGCCAACTGTGCGTAAGCATTCATATTTTTTGTTTGTGTATAGACCAATTAAGCATGCCTACGGTCACTAACGCGATAAAAAATAATTTGTTTTGAACGTGTATACACGTGAATGTATGTATTTACAAACGGTGCTAAAGTACAGGATATGTCAAATTAGTTTTTGTTACGGGAAGTGGCCTTAAATGTAAATAATTTTTACTACTAAGGCTGAAAACTTCCTTGCAAACAACAATAAATGACAAATAATAAACAACGTTTCTTGTTGCAACCTCAAGGAATAAAATATAGGTTCAAACGTAAGTCGTCACGGTCATCCTAGCTGGAGTACACAAACTCCAACAACAAATATGTAAAAAGGGAAAAAAAAACCCAGTTGCAATCTCAAATGTTTTTACTTTCCTTGTCAAACAAGATACATTTATTTAGCCACAGCCAGGGTGAGTACACCCACAAATAATGTTTATCACCACAGGGCATAGGACTCCCTAAACAAATACTAAAAAACTAACATCATAAAATGTGCTAATTACAGCCAGCCAACCCCTCCGTGACGCTATGACTGTTGATAAATATGTTGGTCGTGAGGGAATTTATGTTTTTGCTCCACGTTACTGATGAGGGCCTTTTGGCCAGAGAGCCACTTCCTTGGAAGTGCCACGCTCACTTTGGCGGATGTCCCTTCCAAGACTGCGAACATTTTCTTCCCATTTCCCCAACGCAGCAAGCGCGCACGCGTTATACATTCGCATCACGTGTTCGCAGCGACTGCCACTCATCAATTCACCCAACTAACTCACTCGTTCACTCACACATCCACTCACTCGCTGACCAACGGAGAGAGAGAGCTAGAGCGAGAGGGAAAAGAGGGGAGCTGCCGCCATAAACCGAGGAGACAAACGGCAGTGGTGGAATCTGTTTATTTATATTTATTTATCCAGGCGAAAGCTCTTGAAACTTGAAAGCTTGTTTACAAAGCAGGCGGGGGAGGGGGGCCCTTGCAGTTTGACTGCGGGGGGGAAGGAGGAGGCTTTGAGGGGCTCTGAAGAGCCCCGTGGGGGTAGGGTGGGGACGGTTCTGCTGGGGGTGTAAAGAGATGGGGAGAGGTTTGCCGAACGTGGGGAGGGTTCAGTAAGCTTTCCCTTGAGGGCCACAATGCCTTATTCCCAGGAGCTTGGCTCGGCTTGGCAAAACTGTAACCCAAGCCCCAATCTCAGCAGGGGCAGTTAAAAACAATTAGCCACTAATGAGCTGTGCAGCAGTTAGTGTGTTTGTGTGTGTGCGAACGCGCGTGTGTGTGTGTGTGTGCGTACGCGAGTGCGTGTGTGTGCGTAGGTGCACGTGAGATGTTCACCAGAGGTCCGGGTGTATGGCCGCTCTGAAGACTCGCTGCTTTCAGGCCAGTTGCTCGATTTTCAATAAATAAACAGGGCCCTATAATCACGGTTTAATTTTGATGTACGTTTGCCACGTTCAAAGGGTGCATGTTTGCCCGATTTCGCGGGGAAACAAACGTCCGTATGGCATTATGTGTTTTCACAGGCTGGGGCCACTTGCATCACTGTAAACAGTTTGGGAAATTGCTGTGCCCATTCATTCTATAATTCACAAAAATTGGTCCGAAGTTTGTGTGTTGAAATTCCACCAAGGGCAATTAGATACCTATGCATTGCAAAGCAGCTCACATTGAATGAAAAAAAAACGTGTTCCCATGGCACTGCGTGAGACTTCACAGAGATTATGGAGCAATCTCAACTCTAAGAAAATAAATACTATTGTGTAAATGCAGACTTGAAAAATGTTTACACTACCGCGTAGCAGGGTTTCGCGGCCGCGCTGTAAGCACAGCCTCCCCAATGTGTTTTCGGATCCTAAAGAAGCTCCCAGTACGTGGGGCGAAACGTCGAACGCTGTGCCAAACAAAACGCGGCACAACCCGCAAAACACATCGGAAAGCTGTGCGGCGCAAGCGCGAAAACCTACGCGGTTGCAATAAGTAAGACGGTTTGCTAAGTAAAAAATAGTAAGAAAAACATCGTTGAATCACCGCTGTTTTCATCCCCTAATCATGTTCAACAACAACATATTTGACTTTGACCTCAAAAGGATGCGGCGGTAGATTTAGACAAAGGCAAGGCCTAGTGGTACTGTATTTCTTAGAATTGTAAATGTATTCAAAAATAAGAAAGTATTGTTTACGAAGTGATTTTTCAGAACACGCAATCACCACGGCTGACGCAACAATATAAATAAAAAATATTTAGAAAATTCAAGGATATTACGTTGAAAGATAACACGCAAGTGGAAGTGTTAATCCACTTTGTCTTCTGTGATCTTACCGTTTCAGAGCTCAATCATTTATTTACGTCAATAAACATACTTTTCTACACTGTGCAGAACGTCAATACGTAAGAGCGTTTAATGTTACGGAGCACATCTCACATCACGTCCTTAAATGTGCAAACTAATGATCCTCTCCTGCATTCTGCATGTTGCCACTATAACTGTGACATATTCTGGCTTGTGTGAGATCGATCACGCTGCTGACCCTCGGGTGAAAGGCGCTATATGAATTGAATTATTATTATTAGCATCATCATTCCTCAGGGTCATACCCAGAATTGGGCGCCTGGTGTGCATACTACGCTAATAATGTGGTGACCGTAGATATAATCCAGGTCACGGTTCACATCAATGGCGAGTGATATCTGATGCGGTCCTGAGATATGTAGATAATATATATAATAATTATAAACATAGTTTATAACACACACGTATTCAAAACAATTTGAAGCTATTAATTCGAACAGAGAACGACTCGGTGAGAGAACGACTCGGTGGGGGTAGTCAAGGCACGCGGTTGGCAGGCGCCAACTTGCCACTAGACACTGCGTCCTATATATTATGATTTTATCGGCCAATTAAATAAAGAATGTTTTTCAGTTGTAAGCGCAAATCGGAGAACCCGGAGAAAACCCACGCAAAACAGGCGGAAAGAACACACAAATTCCACACAGAAAGGTGCCGCGGGTGGGAATCGATCCGCCTCGGGCAGGACTTTCTTTCTGTAAGGTGCATAGACACCCACTTACCAGCGTGGCGAAGTATGGCCGATCAACTCCCCATTACCGACACAGCACGCAGAGGCCTTCATCCAGCACCGGATAGGCAAGGACTAAAATTATACATACTACAAAAATCAAAACTTCTATAGGGATGGGGGGGGGACAAAAAAAAATACGGAGCTTTCTTGAAGCGGGCTTTCTTTCCATAATTCCCTACTAACTCAGCATATGGGGAATTACAGGTGAAAAATGGCATGGATTTTGGCAGGATCACGCACCGCTTGTCTGGTTGCATTTGGAGCGGAGGTACAAGTGGCCCAAAGAGGAAGGCTGGGGAAACAAGGCAAGCACTATCTGAGGCTAAGTGCAGGACACATCAAAGAGCAATCGAATCAAGTGAAAAAACTAAATTTGCTGGAAGTTAATCCTCCACCCTTTGTTGACACTGCAGAGCTGATGATTTGTGAAACCCCATGCGAAAGGCTCTCTCCCCTCCCCACCACCACCACCTCCTCCTCCTCCTCCTCCCCCCACTTCACTCTCTTCCCTCCTTCCCTGCTCTATCCCCGTCTCGCTCTTCACTGTGCCCAGCCACAATGCTCAGGGACTTGCCAACGCTCTCGTTGCACGGACCGACGCAGCCCACTCCCACACGCTCCAACACACAAGACACCCGAAACCGCTTTAAAACAGACACCCAGATTCAAAGAACACAGGGCTGGGTATCAGGTGTGCCGAGATTGTGCATTCCAAAAGCTAAAGGCACATTTTTCACGGGCGCTGCCATGCTACTTTGCAAGCCAAACTGCCCGCGCCATTGGTCAATCCCACAAGGATCTTCCTAAACCGGATGTTATACAAGATGTGATAATGCCAGCGTGACAAATCCTCGTACCTGTTTTGTTCGGGTTTTATTGTACTTGCCTCGGGTGTCACAATGGCCAGCACATGCCCTTTCACCTGGAATTCCTGCTGCAAATCCCAGAGCGTAACGGCGCGCCAGAGTGGGCCACCATCCTCTCCGAGGTCGGCGAAGAATGTGGGAATTAAAATGAAATTACGAGTTGAAAAGAGGTTCTCGCTACATAAATATATGAGGCTTTGCAAAATAAATGTGGGGAATTTTCTCCGCCGTTTACCCGCGTAGCGTTTTGGGGTTTTTTTTTCCATTCGAACAGAAATTAACTGCTCGGTCTTTTTTTTTTTGCTGGAATTGCCTTGGGAACGTTTTCTAAAAAAAAAAAATGGAATTATTTCGTTTTGATAATCACGTTACTATTAGCGATTACGTTAATGAATGAATGACCTTATCTGTTGTTATTATTATTACTAGAAGAGTGCCCGTCCTATGGAAGATCTTGTTCTAAAGCATGTAACCCGTTATTCTGACGTCATGATAAAGGCGGAATAGTGCTTAAGAGGGTTGAAGGTACTCGTGCAAAAGTGGGAATTTGGAGCTGAATTTGTGTTAACGTTTCAAGAGTATTCAATAAGTGGAAAGTAAATCTGAAATTAGACATTAAAGCCTTGGTGTTGTGCAGATAAAATGTGTGCTCATGAAGGATTCGAAGCCATTACGCTCTGTGCAGACATACACAAACGTTCTCTATTATATACAGATTACTCGTATCAACCATCTGTTGAATGAAGAAACGTGTGGGCCCGTGGCCGCCTGCTCTCCACCGTGTGGTTCAGAAGCTATCTCGGAAGCAGCACTGTGATATCCACTTCTGTGGGCTATTATCTAACAAAAGTTTACGCTGCATTTCAAGAGATACTTTGTCTCGCGATGACGATAGGACAATTGGGATAAAATTGGCAAAAAAAAATGCAATCGTTAAACAAAGACGCCGTGGCTGTTTTGCGAGGCAGCTCGCTACAGACAGATCTCAAAACGAAACGTAACGTGTTTAGTTACAGAAAGCAGCCAAAACCCGTTCATGATTCATTTCAGCGGGCAGTCAGACACAGACATAATACAGCGTTCGTCACGCAGATAAGTTTTCAACTTTGCACACTCATGTCGGTAAGGATGTATCATAACCTCGTTAAGGGGCTGAATAAGCAGCTTTCACTATGGGAGTCCAGCGTTTGTCAATTGATACGCTTCTCTTTGCCAAAAGCCAGCTCAGCTTCCAGACCCTAGGTGGCAGATATGTGCAGTGATTGCTTGGCCACGATAAGCAGCACTTGGGAATGAGTTTGGTTTGCTTAACAACACATCCTGGCACTACCTATTCCATTACAACTCCGTTTTATGCTTGGGTCTCGCTTTTAGGATTTAACCTCCACCCCCCACCACTGTCTGCCACTAACTCACCACAAAAATACGCCTGATCTCATCACTTCTCAGAAGCTAAGCACGACTTGAGCCTGTGTGCTGCTTCTGTAGGCGACCAGCGTGCATAGCAGGTGCCGTCGTTTGTGGTGCTACAAGGCGGGCAGCAGAAATCAGTGCAGACATAACACAACTATGATTGTGATTCCCGGCTCACATCAGTGGCTAGTGCTATCTGGACCAGGCTTGGGGCCATCCGTCTTCACAAAATCCACACTGAACAAATCCATTACTTGACATGGCTGACATGGCATTGAGGAGGCTTTCATCCAACTGCTTTAAATGTGTTTATTCTTGTTCCATCCATCCTTGTCAGAAACCGCTTAATGCTGTAAAGCCTCGCGGTGAGCCGGAGCCTATCCCGGCAGACAGAGGGCGCAAGGCAGGGCTATACCCAACAACAAGGCTATGCCCAGGAGCATAACTGTGGGAGGAAACCGGAGTGCCCAGCAAAACACCCACGCGGACACGGGGAGAACATGCAAACGCTACACAGAAAGGCACCCGAGCCGGGATTCGAACCCGGGTCCTTCTTGCTGTGAGGCGGCAGCACTACTTACCACGCCACCATGCCGCCCTAGCTTTAAATGCGTTTCTTAATATTATTCTTTATTATGATGACTTCATCGGTGATTATCGCAGCACCCATCCCGTCAGAGGGCACGTTCACACAAACGCCGCGGTGTTTGGGGGGTAATGGACACATTATGAGACAGCTTTTCCAACATCGATATGGATATAAGCTTACAATAGTGGGGCATAGGAAAGTGTGTCATAATGCAATGTGTGATCAATGTTGGTGCTATTTTTGGACGGATTCGATTTCCTTTATCTGTAGCCATAGGTGAGTCAGCCAAGACAATGGTGTACGCTACGTGTGGAAGAGAAATGATTGGGATTTCGGCTTTGACGCCACCGTATAACGGTTATGCCTCGCAAACGATGGTCTGGGGGCCTTTGTAGGTCATTCAACATTGGACAGAGCCAAAAGGCGATAATGAGAATTGCATCTAAAAGTATTCCGTTGTAATGGTATCAAATGCGTTTTTGATGTTCTGTTATTTATACTCGCTGCACGCAATGGCTATTAACCTTTCATTTCAAATTAACCTATCATTTCAAATCACCAGGACAAGCGGTTTAGAAAATAGATTCAAATTGTCTCACTACAGAATTTTAAATCTATTTTAATTTACCATATATACGAACAGTTATTGAACTCCAATAAATAATGGTCCAGCATATTATAATATATACAACCAGCATATACACACACACACTGTATAACGATACCAAGGAGACAATGTGCCCAAGATTACGACCAGCGTGGAGATGGAGCAATGAGATAGGTTCACACGTTGCAGTGAGACGGTTTGAGCATTGCAGGACTCCGAGGCCTTCATCTAGCAGTGGATAGACATGCACTTACACTGATTACTCTAAAGCAAATGTATGTTTACATCAAACGGTTGCTCAGCACAGGCTAAAAGGCCCAAACCAGTGGCCAGCAACAACCAGCACTATTGAAGTTGTACCATCCATCCATTGTCAGAAACCACCTTATACTGTACAGGGTCCCGGTGAGCCGAAGCCTATCCCGGAAGACACAGGGCGCAAGGCAGGGCTATACCAAGGATCGGACGCCAGTCCATCACAGGGCACGGGGGGGCAATTTATTCCACAGGCCAATTAACCCAGGCCGCAGCATGTCTTTGAACTGTGGGAGGAAATCGGAGTGCCCGGTGAAAACCCACGCGGACACGGGAAGAACATGCAAACTCCACAGTTGTACTAGAGAAGAGTCAATACGTTTCTTCAATTGGGCAAGGTTATGGGAACTTGGAAAACGAGACAATGGGAGGAAATTCAAATAATACACGGGTATTTTTTATTTAAATCTTAATTATCAACAAATGATAAGAACCATGTCACACTTTGAGCAATTGATTAAACACACAGGGTACATTTTAGCAAACACAGACAAGCAAAGATTCCCCTATAGCCTTTATATACTGTCGGGTAAAGTGCGGTTAGCGAGCACCTAACACACACGTATGGACAATTCATTGACAGACACACACACAATTTGGATCGGTTGGTCCGACACGGAACTACGGGCAGCTCGCACAACCGAGAAGCGTATTCGGAGAGGATATAAATATTGACTCCAACTCGCATTCGAACAAGACGAGGCCCATCGCATGACTTAAACTCACAAACAGAACCTCACTATGAAGACGAGGCCCGGCTAGCTACCGCTGGGCTCCCTCTCCGCACGGGACCACCTGCGCAGCTAACACGGCGGCAGCGACGATTATGATCGACAGGCGATGACAGCCCCGGTGGAAAAGCGGTGACAGCCGCTAAGGCCCCGTGCACGCGTCTCCAACGCCACATTGTTGCGTGTTTTTTTCTAATCTCTACGCGTGCGGCTCCGCGCCACATCCAAGTACGCCTGGGCCGAAGGAACGCTTGGATGGAGCACGACGGCAGCTAGGTTTGGGTTGCCACCTCGGAGGGCACAAAACCGGGACACATCGTGGGAGTAGACAGGATAAGAGAGATGACGATGATGATCGGGTTATGAGGAATAGAAACTGGCGAAAAGTAACGTCCGAGGTGCAGCCAGAAATTCCTCGCTCGTGCCAGTGTGGCAGGGCCCCTGCTCGAGAAAGCTCTAGAGCAGTAGTTCTTAACCTTTGGCGCGAGGTGCCAGATTGTTGTATTTATTGTATTATATGTGTATTGTATGATATGCGTTTATTAATAAGGGGTGCAAGAAAATATTTTGATAACAAAGGGGGTGCGGGTTGCAGTACAGGTTAGGAACCATTGCTCCAGAGAGCCCTTCAAGAGGGCGGTTGAGCCTCCTCCTCCACGCTGAGCAGACAGCTTGAAAATAGGCGAGTACCCACACTTTACCCCACCACACGCGACGTGTTCCGATCTACTACACTGCAGCGTAGCCCAGCTACACCGTTGGATGCACGGGGGCGGGAGCGGTGGCGGAAACAAGAGGGATTTAAGAAACTTGCCCCCATTGTCACCACTCTTCATTGTTTTAACTGCCGCGCACATGAAGCCGGTAGGCAGCGAAACCGCCCTTTAATTAGGCGTGCGGGGAGGCAGACGCGGGACGAGGGGAGAGAGGGCTGTGTGGGGGGGAGGGAGGCCACAGCAAGAGGAGGAACGAGAGAGAGGGGGTGGGTTGGTTTCCATTTATTCCTTTTCTCTAGGGGTCCCTGAGCAGGAGTGGACAGGCGACTGCAAATCAATTGCACGCCTGACAGGGGCTGATTTTTGTGTTTGTCCGCGCGGGATTCCACCCTTTGTCCCACTGACGGCAATGCAACCGGCCCCAGCTCATTCTCTTACGGTAGAGGGGGTTTTATTTTATTTTTATTTCCCCCCCCTATATATATTCTTTTTTCCTTCCCCGCCCCGTGGTTTTTTTCTTTCATCAAGCGAGTCTAATTGTGCCGTAACTTTCCAGTGGGAACACCATTAACTTGCAATGGGAATGCTATTACCTTCCAGGAGGAGCACCGTTAACTTGCAGTGGGAACCGCTATTAATTTCGTGGGAATGCTATTAACTTCCAGTGGAAACAACATTAATTTGCAGTATTAATTTCCAGTGAGAACATTATTAACTTCTAGTAGAAACGCGATTAACCTCCAGTGGAACACCGTTAACTCACATTAGGAACTCTATTACATTCTCGTGGGAACTATATTAACTTCCAGTGGGAACACTATTAACTTGCGGTGGGAACACTAATAAACCAAACGTGATTAGCGTTTCAGTGCAAGCCAAAAAGAAGCCCCCTTTTCATTACGCCACTAAACCAACTCACACGACCACCACTTATTATTTCGGAACGCGCTGTAGTAAGCGGCGGTTTCGTGTAAACACACACACACACAACACATTTTATTAAAATGTTTGTGTTTTTTTTCCAGTGTTTTTTTACGTTTCGAATTACTGTTCGGCCCTAGTTACGTGATCAATGTTGGCGGTCCGATTAATGAAGGGCACCAGCCATAATTAATGACATTTAGTACCAAGCGTCACTGAAATACCTTCTGTCGTTGGCTCCTGAATTTTTTTTAACGTTATTACACGCGGACGTGAAATGCCATCGATAAATAATACGCGCGTTTATATTGCATTTTGTTTTTTGTTTGTTACAAACCATCGCAGCAACCTTCGTGTTATTTGAAACAATCGGAAAATTTGCGAGCTTGCTAACGCTACTACATTTGTATACATCGATATGATGCAACCGAGTGTGACACACACACACCAACAAGACAAAGACAAAGATCCCCGTATAGACTTTACAGACTGGAGGGGCAAGTGCCGTTAGCGAGCACCTATGAAGGTCGACACGGCACACGAGGGGGGTGGGTGACCAGCAAACCAACACACACGTACACACACGAGCCTGTAAAAGGTTAAGTTCTAAAATGCTAGCAAGGAGGAGCACAAGAGTTGTTTCCCCTCCATGCCGGGTTTTTTCTCCAGCTTATCGTGTAATCTGATGACAGCCGGACAGAGGGGTGAGTAGGGGTGAGGATGGGGAGGTGGAGATATTGGTGGTGGTGGG
>JAZEWU010000027.1:4241646-4255990 GCA_036362915.1 Geotria australis | reverse complement strand
AATCCACAACTGATATTTGCTACGCTCCATATTTGATTACACGCTCGTTGATACAAGCAGTCTGGATGGGTAGAAAAGAACATCAGTAAGAAAAAAAAATGTGGTTGGCTGTTTTTTTTACCGTCTAAGCCCATAGACTGACCATGAATCAACAAAGGGAAATTCTTTAGCTGAATAAGGCAAGGGAGGAAGGCTAGGTCTTTGTTTACCTTTCTCTCTTTTCAGTGTTCTTTTGAATACTTCATGCTTCTTTCAGCATTGCTCATCAAAGCGCTAGCTGGCAAAAAGGAGGCCATATTTTAAAAGAAAAAGGAACAAGGAACAAAATCTTTTGAGAAAAAAAAAACTCCTTGAGATTTCATGAAAGGGGCCTGCGAGGAGAACACTCACGGGCGAGTAACAAGGGCAAATAAATAAATAAGGGACATATCTTCCCATAATTAGCCTAAACAGGCAAATAATAGTTTCGTAATGTTTGTGCTCTTGTTTTCATTATTGTTATTATTCCGCCGCATCTTTAGTGTGTGTGTGTATTTTTCTTTTGACTATTTATTTTAGCGTCTCTCAATGCGAGTTACTGTTGTTGCGAGGCCCACAACGGATTCCATTAATTATACATTTATACAGCAAAATCTTTCCACTAACACGTCTCGTACCCGAGCACTCCCTCCCCTCTCAGCTCTCTTCACGGCCGCCAAACCACCACCCACCCCCTCAACCATCCCCACAGCCCGCTTCTCTCTCTCTCCGAGGCAGACCCCTCAAGCCCCTCTCTCTCAACTGTCAGAGTCCCTACCCCCACAGCACCCTATTAAAAGAAGCTTTAACGAAGCTATAAATCTTGTGATGTTTCAAACAGTAATATAAAATGGCAGGCACCGGGGCTGTGTCAGTAGTTATTCACAAGTGCCGCTCTGTGCCAGTCGGCGTGAGTTGTCAGAACATGCCACGCAATTTCACCCACGTGTATTTATGCCCACGGGCGAGGGGGCTAGGCCAATAAGGTACACACACAGGTAGGCTACTTCCACCAGACATGGTCTAATACTGCCGTCGAATAAGGTCCCTAACAGAAAACCTTGCAGGGCCTGACATTCTCTTCCGAAGGCATCTCGTGGCTAGCAGACCTTGACACTGGCATTTAACTCCTGGACATATTGCCTTCGGCGAGCGTCTGTCCAGATACCACAACTGAGAGATCCTCCGTGGTTCGTTGGCACTAAGGGTGCATGGCACAAGAGGTGGCGATATTTACTCACCGCACTAGGTATTTATTTGCGGCTGAGCCGACCTAGGCGAGGCCCAGAAAACGTTTTTAAAATCGTCACTGGCGTTGGCCGTGAGCGGGAATCAAACTCGGTTGGCCGGGTTCGTAGCTCAGCGTTAACCGCTGCGCCACCGCTCCCCACAGAATCAAATCTCCACACACGACACACACAGAGACGCACGCACATACACGAAGGCTCCTTTCTCCTTATTTTCGTCTTGCGTTGTTAGCTGGATGAAAGGAGGAGTGCTCGGTGAAGCGCAAAACAACCTCTTTTCACGAGGAGGAGTCTCAGATGCGAGCCACGGTTGCCCGTGTCGGCACACTGTAACACGGCTTGCATTGGGCACACACTCTCTCCACACTCCTGCTCAGCCTCCCAGCTCCAGAGAGAGAGAGGGCTTCCTCCTTTCTTTGGCGAGATTTATTTCCCAGTGTATATTATGAATAGCGGTGGTAGTCTGTTTGGCTTGGCCACGGGGTTTTACGCAAAGTGCTAGTTTATGTTTAAGGCCATCTTCTCAGCAGGGCCTGCCCCCCCAACACTCCAACACCCCACTCGGACACAGGTTCACCGTGTAGCTTGCTGGCTTTTAACAAGAAAAATCCGAACTATTGAATTTTGTCCGCGACAGCTGCTCTTAAAATCAAACATTGTAAAGGGCGCAAAAATCCCTGGTTTTCCCCAAAATCTCACCGCGGTTCAATGGAGCAGTGTGGGCAAGTTTGAGAGAAAAAAAAAAACCTCAGTCGAAGCAGCCTTCTGCTAAAAATGCTGCCCATCTCTGTGCGGTACTACACCCTGCTTTCATTTAGAAGGGCCGGTGCTGTTCCTGGACTCGGACAGAGTCACGGACCATGACCACACGGCGTTTTGAGAAAAGAGAAAAAAAAAATCCTTTCAGCCAGCTTGGCTGAAGCCCTACGTGACAAAAATCCCTCCAGACCTTTAGGAAAGTTAATGAGTTATAAAAACAGCTCCCTGGTCAGACTGAGCGCTAGGCGAAGCTGGGTGAAGAGGTGGAGGGAGGGAAGTAGAGTGACTAGAGGGGGGGGTATGTGGGGCAGCCATCGGTAGGTGGGGGGTCGTGGGACGAGGAGGGAGGATCAAAGGGGGGGTGGAGAGGAGAGAATGGCGCTCAATGGATGTTCTGGATGCTACCAAGTTCCAACGCAAGCCAGGCTACTTGAAAATTTACAGCGCCTTCACTGGTTCCACAATGCAGTACCAAACAGGTTTAATGGTCTTGAGCATTTTCCAACGCATGCCACAGCACTAACTTAGCAACACGAGATGAAATTACGTCCAACATTATACAATTTCGCAAATTTATGAATCGCGGTTTTAAAGTTGGCTGTGATAATCGTCAAAGCATTTAGACATTTTTTCCCCCCTCCAAAATACACACGAGACTTACAGCTTAATGTGAGGATGCATATCATGACTTATGTAACAGAATGGTTTTTTTTTTTCAAGAAAATGTGCGAGAAAGTGCACTGCCAAATAACTACATCTAACGTCCTCTCTTCCTTTACGACGGCATTCGAGTTGTTGCCCAAAGCAAATAATACAAATGCGTAAATTGTACACTCCCGATGCACGCAAGCCTCCCCCTTGCATGAGCCCGAGATGCGAGCCTCACAAACGGACGCATTTGGAAATGTTTAGGGCAGCCCGTCGGCCTAATGAGCCTGGCGAATTACTTAAACCGCCGACGGATTAAAGATTACCGTGGATGTTTCACGGATCGAAGCGAGTCGCTCTCGCCGCACAGTTGGTGTCTCTGGAACAATGCCGTAGAAACAACCCGCTCCAGGCTTTTAGCGCGGCACGATTAAAATAAAATACGCCGAAGGTTTTCACGGCTCGGTGTATGAGAAATGCTCTGCGTAGCTGTTGTTTCGGGACAGCCTCCAACGCGGGAGGCGAAACATCGTGACGATGCTGCCAACGTGGGAGACGAAACGTTGCGGTGGAGAGAGAGACGCAACCCTACGTCGGTGGAGAGAAGTAACACTCGACACGGCTATCCCGGGCACTACTTCTCAAAAAAAAAGTATCAATGTTTTGTGGCATCGTGTTAAAGAAACCGAACGGAGGGGCGATACTGACAGTGTTAAAATTAAGCGTAATATTTGCTTGACTCCAGAGCACAGCTTGAGAGTCCCTTGCTGAATGTTAGCTCAGAGGCACTCCTGGCCCTGGTCCAGACGGTAGCAGCATCAACTTGAGGTTTGCGTTTGTCAAGACTCTAGCCAGCGTGTCAAGCTAACTGGCTTTGTCTGAAACTACGACTACGGGACGCTCTGCAGGAAACGAATGGGCGGGAGAACGAGACCGAAAGCGCCAATTTGCCATTGGCTCCCTGACTAAATTTACTACACGTTATTACCAGCGAAAGGCATACCCCGGGACTTCTCGAAGATGAACATGTTGACAGACTTTCCTTTCCTGGCCTGGTTCATTTCTGCCGCACCGGCCAACCAAAACAGCAAGGCCTCCCAAGGGATGAGGCCCCTGGGTCATGCACTGTGATTACGTTCGTCCATCCATACGACAGACAGACACGCGGAGAGAGAGAGAGAGAAAGTGAGAGACACTGTCTGCTTTGAAGGCCGTTTGTCTGTAATCGCCGGTTCCACTTTTGAATGCCGCCCGGCGTCAGAGAAGCGCGCAACTCAAAGCGTTGTGACAGTAGTGAAGGATCCAGAATTGGTCTCGAGTTGAGAATCCACGAAATAAGCAATTGGTGCAAAGCGAAATATCTTATATAAGTGCGTTGTTTTATTCCGGAAACTATTTATTTTGTATGCCCCTAACATTTCTCACAAACCGCGTTTCTGATTTCGGAGTGTGCACATATTTCATTTTTTATGTAATGAAAAACAAGTAGAATTATGGCTAAACGTAGCAAAGTGCACTAAAACGTGTTTTACACATTAAAGGCGTTTTTATTAAAATTCCGAATTAACAGTCTATAAACAAGGCGAATGAGTAAATCAGGGTGGATAAACAACTGATTGAATCCGAGCGAGAGGAAGCTTTGTAAAAAAAATAAAAACTATTAATCACTGTTAGGTGGCGTTCACACACCCGCGTGTACGATTGCGCCATACTGAACTTATGAAACGCAATAAAACAACCGAAATTAACGTTTTGGAATTGTGATCCAATCCAATAAGTCGTTAGGTTTATATTGCTATTGCACATTGATATTCCACGGTCATACTTTTCATTACAAAAATATATCACGTAGAAGCATAATTATGAATAGATTAGGATAGACTTCCATTCTCATGATGCATTCATTGAATCGTTGAGATATGAATACATTATTTCCATGTCATATGTATTTATACTGTTAGAGATTGTACGTGAGCCACAAATGGCCAAAACTAAAATTGGCTAACGGATTGAATCCTAATCAGTAACCCTGAATATGTATCAGCCTGCATAGAGGCAGAATGTTTCGAAGTACAATCTTGTATTTTCTAAATGTAAAAAAAAATAACTGGATAAATAATACCGAATACTTTAAAATTCTTACACTTATTTACCTATGTATGCTGTACCACTACAAACGATATGTCAAAAACGTATAGCATTAAAATTACATGCATCCAATCAATAACCGTGGCATTCGAAGATTATTCATTGGATTCATGGAATGTGTATGTTTTGTTCGCCAATCATATCGAGGTCAAGGTAGACAGGGATCACGTCGCGATCCCTGTCAGGTAATACTTGGTATTGCCTGCGAATTCTACCAAACACTTCGAGGCCGACACTGAAAGACAACGATGTCCAGAGGCTGACCATCGTGCTTCGAAGAATCGCAAAGAAGAAGAAATCGAGGTCTGAGAAGGAAATCAAAACAACGGGCGAGCAAAGTGGAGGAGTTTATTCTGATTCGTAATTTATCTCTATAGTTTGTGTAATGTATCTCGCTAGTTTGTGTAAAATCTCCGTGGTTTGTGTAATCTCTCAGCACGAGAATATTTCCAAGAAATATTGTACGCAACGACCAACAGTGTCGAACACAACTTAATTATCAACATGCTTTTTCCTCATCGATGTTTGAAATGCACGCTTAATGGCTTATTAGGGAGGCGTTAGGTTTAAAACGTATGTGATTTGCGATAGTTTAAAAATTTTACTACCTATTTACAGATCGCCAAATTGTCGGATCGTACATGTTATGTAATGCTTTAACGTGTTTCCGTGCTAACAATAACGACATCACCCATTGTCACAATGACGCCATTATGATGTCATAATTTTGCGAAAAAAATAAGCAGCATCTAAATGTTCTATCTATACCCAACTCTCAGAGGGACCTAACAATCGTGAACACATCCCCAAGTATCTAGGAATACAACTTCCCATGAGTTGGACCAACAAGCCCCACTGTGTGCTACAGCAGTCAGAACATTGATGCTATGCAGCCTATTTAACCAACAAGGTTATACACCAGGATGCTGCTTTCTGTTAGAATGAGCAGGGATTGATATAACCGGGGCAATACGAAACAGATTCCGTGGTGTTTATGTATACACTGGATCTAGCGCACTGATTGGAAGTAAGCATTCCGTTAATGTGCTGAGCCATTCATCAACCTCATTAAAGCAGCGTGTCATCTTAAACATTTCCAAATGGATTTGTTTATACGTATCAGCCTCTCCAAGTTATTTAAATCCTCCCCTGCCTCTGTCCACGCAGCAGGAAGAACGTGCGTGCATCGCAGTTGATCGGCCGGTCGCGTGTGCTTTGGTACACGTGTTGCTTTTCCCACCTCTTCCAGGTGGAAGATTAGGTCAAATACCCTCTTGAGGGGCCTCTCTAGCGCTCCCTCTAGTAGAGGCCCTTCCGCCAGCAGGGAAGCGCGCGAGCAATTGCAGGGCTGCACTTTTAACCTCTATCCCTCCCAAATTCCACTGAGGAGTATCGAATCGTGTACGTATGAGTTGGTGTTTTTTTTCTAAATATTGTATGTGGCGGATGCTCGTGACCCCTGCAGCCACTTTACACAATCCAGGAAGTCTGCTTTCCCGGATTATGTCCTGAAGATGCTTGGCGCAGATTCAAGTTCAGCATCATAACCAATTTCTAAATTGGGTTTGTGAGAACGCTTCTTTAACTGAAACGATGATAATAATCGCTTCTGAAATGCCTGTACAGCAATGTCATTTGTTTGGCTTTGTTGGGTGGAGTAGAGTTGCATTGCATCAATTCGGCGGGAACCCAATGATCGCTTAGGATTCGTTAGCCTGATGATGCCTCCTACGTGGAAGCAAAACGTCACGAAGAAGAGAGGAGAAGGCCATCCCAAAAGAGCAGCTCTCGAGAGCAATTCTCAATTACGATTCCTAATACAGAATTGGCCGCGAGGGGCGAGTGATCAGTGGTGGGCGTGAATCGTTACACCCACACTTATACTGACATGTATCAACATGTCGTTTTAAAAACAACACGTTAAAAACATTAAAAACTAAAATTCACTGTAATTTTTGTTGGCAGCAGGGATATGACAACTGCTCTTAAGAGCTGCTCTTTCAGGATAGCGTTGTCTAGCTTTCCTCCTCTCCTTCGCGACGTCTCGCCTCCCACGCAGGAGACGTCATCAATAAAGCAGGCAGATGTTGTTCCCACACAACGTGCCATGGGAAACGGGGGTAATGCATGGAACAGTGATAGGACCAGAGCTGCGATACGGAGCAAAGATGCGGGCACTGAGGAAGACAGCAACAAGACAGACGCATGCTTGAAAGGGCAGAGAAGAGGATTATGAGATGGTGGTTGAGAACATCTCTAAAGGAAAGGAGGAAGACTGAAGAAGTCAGAACTTTAGCAGGGATTGCAACTATTCTGGAGAATGTACTGATGTAGGTTTTCACGGCTCGATTCATAATGGTTGCTCTTCAGAGCTGTTCTTTCGGGATGGCCGTGTCGAGCAATCTCCCTCTCTCCCTTGCTCTGAAGAGCAACTATTCTGGAGGAGTTTCATCCGAGGAGAGACGTCAATCGTCTGGACATGTGTTGAGAAGATCCGAAGAAGATACAATCGGAAGGGCTACGGAGATGCCACGGGTACAGGGCAGACGGAGTAGCGGGGAGAACAAGTGCGATACGGGAGGAGATATGGGGACAGCCGACGCGACGCGAGAAGAAACCCACAGAGTAGAATCCAAGCGGCCGAGCCCGCGGAGTAATGGGACTCGTGGCTTTGAAGCAGACGGCGGCGGCAACGTGGCTTAGCACGCGTCGCGAAAAAAAAAACCGGACAAAATCATCTCGCGGACAAACCGCGCCCGCAAATTGAGCCTCGTCAACATCTCTCGCTTTGCTGTCCACAGCTGGAAGGAGTTTTCTTGCCTTTCAGAAGCCTCTGGCTCTAACGCCCAGAAGCAATAAACACTCATAATCAGCGGAGCTCTCTTCGCTTCCCCGCAAAGTCCTCCAAAACAAGGAGCAGAATCGGACCGCGCGCGGCACACGCCAATCCGACCGTTCCCCCGTGGCATCACCTCACCAGCCGCGGAAATTAGCGCCTAAAATAATAGCGGGATTTCATCGAAAATTCCTTCCCAAAACACGAGCGATCCTTTTATCATTTTATTTCCTAACGTGGAAAAACAGAAAATAATTGGGGTGCCGAGGCCGCAGCCTGAAACAAAGTGCCTGTAACGCTGAAAGATGGGAGGAAATGTGACACTTTCCTGATGCAAACGTTATTTAGACAGGTTAAATAAACTTTCCCCCCCACGCACCCCCCCCCCCCCACCACCACCCGTCCACACACACAAAAATCCTGAGCTTGAATTAAATCTCTTAAAGCATTTGGGCAAAATGCTGAGCAAATGGGGCTCAATCAGATACCGCGCAGTTTATATAAAGCAAAGCTTTATTTTACTTTTTTCCCCGCTAATTTCTTTTCTAAGCGTCGAGTATTGTTTTAATGGCGTGACTGGCTTTCCCCCAGGTGGGTTCATTTCAAAGGGGGTAATAATAATAATAGCGTTTTATATAGCGCCTTTCACCCGAGGGGTAGAGGCAGGAGGGTTTGCCTCCAGCTTTTCCCGACGCAAACCCCATCGCCGGAGGGGGGGAAGGCACCGCCGCTCCGTTTCACCAGCGGCCTACCGCTCGTGGGATATTTTCACGACCGAAAGCCGAGTGTCTCGTTGTTTTAGTGTTTTTTATTTTTGTCACGCTCCGAAGGCCCGCTTCACGAGCCGTTCCGTTGTCGGGTTCGCCGCGCCGAGCGCGTCTCTCGCTCTCCGTCGCGGCGTCGTTTCATCGCCGTTGTTGGAGGCATCTTCACAGCCTCGAGGTCGCAGGCATATTTGTAGATTGAAGATGCCTTATAGTCTCAAGTTGCCCTATAACCTTGAGATGCCTCAGCCTGAAGATGCATCATAGCCTTAAGATGCCCTATAGTCTCAGGTTGCCTCATATCCTAGAGATGTCCTACAGCCTGGAGATGCCTCATAGCCAGAAGATGCTTTACAGTCTGATGCGCATGCCACATTGCCTGTTGAGGTGCATGCTACATTGCCTCTTGTGCAAGGGTGGTCCACGTTACTTCGTACACACACTCGTTATGCGCCGCTGTAGAGTGCTGCGGCGTAAAATCAAATACAAGCAGGACCTCCATTCTGTCTCAGCACGTACCAGGTAGAAATGTGTTTTCAATCCATCAGCCTAGTGGCTTTCGAGACCAATAATTATCAACTAGCACTGGGCTAAGCAAAGCAAAACTCTGGACCAGCCTTGATCCCACCCCAATTTCCATCGACAGTCAAGCCAGTTCAACAAATGCTGCCGGATACACCAAAGCCGTTTATAAAGCAACAGAACATATCTAAAAAAAACACCAATATAAATTATAGTTAACAACTTTTCTCATGAATAAATCCAAGTGGTATTGATTTAATTCAATCATTGAATTTACCTTTGGCAGGTGTGAGCTAATCGATACTTTAAGTCTCGGTTGCAAAGGTGACCTGGGTCCAGGAAGTGACAACCCAAGATGGTGCAGTTAGAGACATAAACACACACGGAGCTCAGTTCTATCAGACAAGTTCAGTTGCGCATCAGTGATCGACGCATATTGTCAGAGCTAGCACTAACAAACTACTCAGGCCGCAACAAGTCACAGTGAGAACACGGATGGATCACATTTTGCCAACAATCACTGAACGTATTAATGTAGGTTTTCACAACCCAATGTATGAGAATTGCTCTGAGGAGCTGCTCTTTCAGGATAGCCATGTCGAGTGCTCCCCCTCTCTCCTTCACGACGTTTTGCCTCTCACATTGACGACTGACGGTGCCTCCAACGAGGGAGGTGAAATTTCGCGAAGAACACTCGACACGACTATACAGAAAGGGTAGCTCTTAGTGATTTTCAAGTACTAAACGTAACACTTTCAAAAACACAGGGCGCCCAAAATTAGCTCGAGTGAGGCAGATGTGTCATTAAAAATACATATTTTGCTCAAATTTTCCTAGTGTCCAGTTCATTATGAAAGACGAATTGAGAGGAAACAGACTTTAACTGAAGGGTGACATTATGGGCCTAGACACAGTCTTACATTTGCCAATGTTTGTGGGTTCACTGAGACTGCAATTTCTATTTTTGCTGCAGAAAATTAAGGGAATATTAAGAATTAAAAAAACTGACCATGGAAACTGGTGGTATGACGAGCAAACTTGGCGGGTCTCACGTTTGCCAGCAAAGTTTTTTTTTTAGCCAAAAGATTTCACATGTCAGGCTAAAGCCTTTCCAAACGCACGACCATTAAGGAACATGCCAACCTTCTCGCCCTCACTTGAAATAAATGTATTATAATAGTAATAATGTATTTAAATAGCGCTTTCCACCCAGACATGCAGTTAGCGAGCTCCTATTGAAAGCCGTTACAGTGCATGAGGGGATGGTCTGGCTAGCAACCACAGCAGGCCATCTTTGCTCATTGCTGACGGTTGCAAACTGCACCAGTTATCCATTTAAGGCCGAGTTGGCCTAACAGAAGCACCTGCTGATATCAAAGCTGTAGCCAGGGATCAAACGTGAGATTTTCAGGTTCACAAGCGCATTGCGGTAACCAGTACACTACCGCTCCACAAACTCACAAAGACAAAGAAACCGTGGGTAGCCTTAACGGACTGTAGGGAAAAGTGCCGTTCGTGAACACCTATGAAGAAGGCCGAGCATGCACACGAGGCGGTGGTTGACGAGCACCGTTCCCGGCCGCCTTTGTCTCCCTCGTGGCGATGTTTACACGCCGCAAGAAGTACTCATTTGAAGCTGAATCGACCAAGGGGAGGCCCAGGACCGGTTCAGAAAATCATCACTGGTGCTGGCCATGAGCGGGAGTCCAACTCGGGCCAGCAGGTTTGTAGCCCAGTGCGCTAAACCACTCAGCCACCGCTGCCCGCCACACACGCGCACTCGCACGATACACAAGCGTGCACGCACACACAAGCTGTGTGTATATGATTCGAGATGTACAACAAGGAATGAAAATAAACACGCCGCGTTTCTGCAGGCGGACCGCGCTCGCAATTGCCGCAAATGAAAGAAGGGCAGTGGACCCGCAAAGTGCGAACGCCAGGTTCGCTATCAGCAAAAACCCAAACACGAGCCTCAAAAGTTTGGTGCGCCAGATTTCAAATACTGGCATGTGCGCTCCCAATTCCAGCGTGCAGACCTAAGTCTAATAGTGTGTTTTGGTTAAGCATTAACTTAAACATCGCACGAACGTGTGACATTTCTCCGCCGGCCGGCCCGACCTTTACGGCAAAAATGAATGAGCCGGTGTTATGTTTCGCGAAAATGTCACGTGAATTGAAATGACCGCACAGTCCGTACCGTGCGGTGGAAGGCGGTCGCGATGGAACCCCCGGGTGGACGTTTGTCGTAAGGTCCGCGCCTCGCAAAAAGAAGGTCCGGCCCAAGGCGGTTCGACTCCCGCCTCGGGCGCCTCATTGGATTAACCAAGTGATGCCATCAGAATATTTAGGGTCACAATGTCTGGCTGGTTGGCGCCGGCTGACTGCGTGGCTGCCTCCCCCCCCCCCACTCAACAATATCGCCTAGGGACCTCTGAGTGAAAGGCGGTACTATTTAAATACAATACATTTACAGATGTAGGTTCTATACGACTTCGATTCGTGACGCTTATTATTCAGAGCTGTTCTTTTGGGATAGCTGTGCTGAGCATTTCACCTCCCACGTTGCTTCCAACGTCGCGAGGGAGAGATCGCTCGACACGGCTATCCCAGAAGAACAACTCTGAAGAGCAACCACCAATATAAATTATTATTATTATTACGTGTCCCCAAATCTGAGGCGGCCACGCTGACGGTTATTGACCCCGGCAGATGTCCCCCCGCTTCTGTAGCACCGTCTAATCGGCTTCGAGCACGCCAATCAATTCCACAATCTTCCATATTCCCCGCGTGTAAACACAATAATTCCGGCTTAATTGGACCCGCAGTGTCAACCGGGTTCACGGCTGTTCTCGGACAAACGCACGAGCCTGGAACTCCAGATCCTCTCCAGCCATCGCAGGGCCCTCTCTGTGTGTGTGTACGCCAGTGTACGTGTGTGAGTACAGATGACTTTTGACCCCAGATTTGTGATAATAATGGTATTCATTTATTATATTCGTATAGTGCCTTTCACGCTGAGGTCTCGAGGCGCTGCGAGAAACCGCAGAGGGGTGGGGTAGGGAGGTAGCCACGCGGTCAGCCCGCGGCAATACCGCCAGACACTGGGTCCTAATTATTACGGTGTTATCGGCTATTTAATTCGCTGTTGGAAGAAACTGGAGAACCCGGAGGAAACCCACGCAGAACAGGGGGGTGAATTCACAAACTGCACACGGAACAATTCCGGCCACGGGTGCCTAACTGTCTCGGGCAGGACCCTCTTTCTGTAATGCACGGATGATACAACTGCGCCACCCTGCCCTCCAGGCTCCTGCACACCATGCCCACTGTCTCCGATTCAAGGAAATCAATTCCCAACGCTCCATGTTAACCACATGCACACGCCGATAACAAATAGAACATCCAAGAACATCAATCCGCCGTCTTGTGGAGCAATAATGCACCGTGTCTCCAGTCATATCTGTTGGCGCTGAAGATTAGATTACCTGCCAAACACAGACTAATGCATCGCAAAGCTCAATTTTCTCCACGACAGTCAAGGTGACTGCTCGGAGCGCGTAAAAACGTTTGAATAATTTAAGCAACGGCGAGTGTAGGTGTGGGTTTTCATCTATTATAAATATTTATTTTTTTGCTCCCTAATTTACTCCAACGTGCTATTGGCATCACGTCATGACACGGATCCATGTGGATATCTAGCTGTGCACCGCTGTGTCACGTAATAGCTGCAGAAGATCTTGTCCACTTCTAGCGGACTTTGTAACCTTAACACACGGCAAAAAAATCTATCAAACCGATATTTTTTCAGACCTGGAATTTATCCCGAAATTAAGAGCCAAACGGAAGTAAAAATACGTTTTTGTGCAGACATCGTGACCGAGCGGAGATCATTAACTTGAAAACCCAGTTTGCTCACGAGTGGCCGCCTGGATCCCAACTCACGCTCTCAGAAGTTGCCGGCTCAACGCTGTGACCACTGAACCACACAGCCATCTCAGGAGCGGCTGTATTTACGAGCGCTTAATGATCCCAGTCGCTTTGGTACGCACACGTGCACGAACGCTCGCGTCCACTACTACACTCCGTTAATAAAGACGAGGCGGAGGAAAAATAACAACGCTCTCCCATATTTCGTCGCTCGCCAAGCTGCGGCGCGGTGCAATTTCACGCATGGACAACACCACTCCTTAAACTTCACCTTCTATGTGGGGAATGGGAGCAGAGGTGGTGGACGGCGGAGGAAAGGGCCAAGGGTGTTACATGCCATTTCCGACCATTATTGCCGCTCCTCAAAGTGAAAATATTAGCGCCCTCCTGGCACCAGCGACTGGCCACGTGGGCTGCTGAGCCGAGAGGTTTACACGCGTAACGTCGAGACTTTTACAGGCCTCCCTGTGTTAGTCACGCCGCGCTCAAACCTCGGTGCCGCGGTGTGGGAATGTTAATCGCAGTTCGGAGCAATCGCTCTTGCTCACAATTATTTTTTTATGTTGCGTGTAATATGGTTTTCTGTCGAACCAGGACCCGAGGCTAATGGAGAGGGTTCTTTGCTTATAAACGTTCTGGCAGTTCAGCAGTATTGGGTCGATCAAGCCTGGCTTTGCTGATGAGCCACTCCATGTCGAAACTGGTCCAGGTTTTGTTTGTGTTGAACGAATGCTGGTAAAATGGAAACAGTGCGAATTGACTGATTATCTATTTGTTTAACTCACAATGCTGGACTTTACTGTATCGTAACTGTATCGTGGTGGAGGAGTTTGCGTGTTTGTTTGTTCCAATGAACCCCAGAGCTATGTCACCGGAGTCTAGCACTCCTGCTGGGGTCTCGCTCTGTGAACAGGTCTGGAGGTTAGAGGTTCCAGACAAACAGTGATCCGAAGATCCTCCGACTAAAGGACGTTGGTGTCAGGAAATCTGCTCCAATACCTCCACCATTTAAACCGGCAACAACAACAATGCTGGGTTTGAACTACTCAGCAAAAATCAAACGCAATACAATTATGATGATTTTTTTTCCGACGTAACATTGAAATGCAGCTGTATCTCATCAAGCAGTGTGACAAGGGGACATGCACCTCACGGGGAGCCACCGAACTCAGGAAGACACGTAACGTCAACATTTCGGACAATAGAGCCGACGGGTAAAAAGACAGGAGGAAGATCTCGGTATCTCTCCGATTCACTGTCGGCTATTCAGCGGAACCACGACACCCGAACGAGGAAGCACGCGAGCCGGGCACCTGAAACCGTGGCGAGAATCCGCGGCTCGGGTGAGAAACGTCAACCGTACGCGCCCGCACACCAACAAGTACAATAAGCATCAGTCGGGCGAAAGCAACGAGGCCCTCGTACAGTAGCACCCACAGCGCGGCGACTTGGCCATCAAGCCCTCCGGCTAG
>JAZEWU010000027.1:4215754-4228363 GCA_036362915.1 Geotria australis | reverse complement strand
ATAGGCAGAGCAGCAAAATCTCTTGTCGTATTGTACTTCTAACCTATACAGGCAGTCCCCGGGTTACGAACGCCCGACTTACGAACGCCCGTACTTGCGTACCGACCTCCGTAAAGCCTATTATTTAAAAAAATCGAGTTACATACAATTGGTCGAACTAACGAACGGGCGGACTACTTTGCGCGACGCTCAAAACACTGTGCGTTTTCAGCGGTTTATTATTATTACTGTATTATGATATTTAAGATGTTTTAGGTAAAATATATACCATATACTAAGACAAACATTTGACTAATTGACGCTAGATGTGAACCGTACGTAACTGTTCCGACTTACAGACTTAAAAACGGAACTCGTTCGTAACCTGGGGACTGCCTGGACTAATCACCGTGGTGAAATACGGTCAAATAACCCCCACGAGCTGCTCAGTGTGAGGAAACCCTCTTCCTCAATGACAAACGGTGTTGTGCGCATGGCAATCACGAGTCGCCAAAATGCAAGTTTCGCACGTTGATGTGCGAGTGCAGGCTCTTGAGGAAAGCAGGCAGCCCAAGCGACTGTGGGGCCAGTGTCCCGACTAAGTCAACATCAATCGGCAATACATCCAAACACAACAAGCCGTGCACGACGTTGCACGGAGTTGTCCAGTAGGACAATTTACAATATATAAAAGGCTGTACCGTGTGCGTCGCGTGAGCCAGTCACCCCTCACCTTGTGTGGCAGGATGGTGCAGTGGTAACATCCACACCTCACAGAAATAAAGTTCTGTCCGAGGCAGTTTGATTCCTGCCTCAGGCGCCTTTTTGCGTGTAGTTTGTGTGTTCTCTCCCTGTTCTTCGTGGGTTTCCTCCGGGTTCTCCGGTTTCTTCCCACAACTTAAATAAAAAACCACTTCAATGAATTGGCCGATAACATCATAATGTATAGGACGCAGCGTCTGGCGGGTTGGCACCGGCTTTCTGTGCGGCTGCCTTCCCCCCACCTCTCCGTGGTTTCCTCGCGCCTCCGTATCCGTGTCTCGTCCATGACCAGGCGTGGAATTTGCGCGTGTTATAAACTGCATCATCATCACCACCATTATGTTCGGGGTCACCAGTCTGTTCGGCTCGACTGGCTAGAGAAGCTCTGCTCCTACAGGTTGGAGCAGTTCAGCTGTTCCTGGTATTTCTCTCTGCCGAGCTTCACTGTTTTATCAACATCTTCGGAAAGGTCCGTTCGGCCACAATTCTTCAGCACCGTGATGAGGTGGTCCACAGCGTCGCCGCCTCTGTCACCGGTACCACGTGCCCACGTCATCAGCATGGCCATGATCTGGTCGTTCAAGTTGTCGCTGGGAATAAAAGTCGCACAGTGAAAGAAGTGATCAGACGACGGAAAATATCTGCCCGCGGCCGGACAGGGAGTTACTGCATGACCGCAGAAAACAGATTTTACGCTCGCTAGTGGGCAGCACAGTGGGGCACGGATCGGTGTTGCCGACTCACTGCAACAGCGCCCTGAGTTTGATTCCTGGCTCGGGTCCGTTTCTCTGTGGAATTTGCATGTTCTGCCTGTGTCCGCGTGAGTCTTCACCGGTTAGTCCGGTTTCCTCCCACAGTAGAAAGAGATGCTGCTATAATAATAATAATAGCATTTATATAGCGCCTTTCACCCGAGGGTCACAAAGCGCTGCACAAAGCTGCAGAGAGAACGACATGTCAACAACGACAGAGCACGGAAAATCAGCAACAATTTTTTTCTATATTGATTGGCCCGCTGACTAAATTGCCCCTGGTGCCCTGCGATAGAATGGCGTCCAATCCTGCGTACAGCCCTGCCTTGCACCCTGTCTCTGCCGGGATCGGCTCCAGCTCACAGCGACCATGTAGGCGATGAAGCGGGTACTAATAATTAATGTATGAAAAATCAATGCTTGCTTGCAAAGGTAAAGGTGCACCCCCACGCAATTGCTTGCATGCTACCACTGGCAGAATGGACTCTGCCAACTAGAAGGAGCTCTATACGGATCCTCTGGAATGTTTTTTGGCCTACTCTTCCACATTGGCCATACGTCTTGGAAGACGTGGGAGTTACCCACAATTTACCGCACCACCTACCTATTGACTGCAATGTGCCCAATTACACTGCTGTGTGGAAAGAGGTGGAGGATTTAAGAAACGTGCACAATTGTTTAAACAAAACTGGCAAACCTTTATACTGTATGATAACCGTTGCGCCGTGGCAGCATGCCGACGTGCGCTTGCAGAGGACATCACAAGCCAGGCATGTTGGCACTGGGTTGGTGGTTCACAAAGATCTGTAATAACTCCAAAACCAACTGAGATGCACAGTACCCAGGAGATGGCAGTCAAACCAATAGGCTGATAGGTCAAATAGATCACTGATCAGAGATCTGGATTCAAGCAGTGCATTGTATTCTGTAAACCGTTATGCAACAGCATCCCTAGCCTCTGTGGTGAGTGGTGTTATTTTACAAAGATTTGAGAAAACAGCGCCTTTTAAGGTGCGTTAGCTACAATAAAGGCAAGTTTTGACTTTGGCAATGCCCTTGTAGAATAGGGGCCTAAAAAACACTGACTCTTGTTGCCCAAGCGAGTGAACACTTCTGTGATACAACCCAGAAATTGTGCGTCAAACGTTCAGTGAAATTCACCCGAAGTTTTAAATAATTTTTGGCCAGCAAGAGAGTAATATTTAATAATTAACTACATTTCAGGCTGACAAACATTTTTGTTTAACATACTATTTTTGAAGGGGAGCAATGTCAATTGCAATGTCATGAAATCCAAACAAAAACAAGAATAAGAAAAATATAGCTGTAACTTCAATTTCATATTCCTGCTAACAATACGCCTTGGCATTTTCAGATCTTGTTTTTCTTTGAAAAGAAATGTGAACACATTTGAGTTTTAACTGGAGTTTTTTTTCTTCTTTACCCCTCCCAAAAAAATATGGACAATGTCCAGCAACATAGAAAATTAAGCTGTTGCAGTATTTGGCGCAAGAAAGCAGAGATTATTTTTTAAAATTTTAAGCCAACATTTTTAAACTATGATTTTGTTTCTTTTTTAAATAGTCAAAAAACATTTTTAAATGTAAATAAAGGACATATTAGGAGCCGTACCACTGGTTTGTGGTGACCTCTTCACAAGCCACAAATGTGAACAAATATCTCAATGTCTACATCAGATCTCTCACTGCAAATTAGATTGTTTATAAAGGCAACTCATATGTCTCCAAATTAAAGAAAAAAAGCACGCCTTGGAATGGACACTTGGACAATCACATGTAAGGAACGCTTAAACTAACATTCTTTGTTTAAACAGAAAAGACTAATTGAGTCTCAAAACTCCTTTTCAGGAGGGTCCTGCTGGGGAATAAAAATGTTGTTTAAACGGCCGCTATCTAGGTTGACCGGTTGCCCCCACCCCATCTAATGATGGGATGATGGGTGTATTGGAGCCTCATTTACAGCCAGATCCCCTTCCTGATGCCAACCTCCTTTAGTCAGAGATTCTTTGGATTGTTATTTGTATGGAACCTCCCCCCAGACCTGTTCACCAAGGGAGACCCTAGCAGGGGTGCTGGACTCCAGGCGACATAGCTCTGAGATTCATTGGAACATGCAAACCGCTCCAACATAAGGTTATAAATCATAGCTACTCAAGACATAAAAACGCAGCCTTCAGCTCTAACTCTGGAACAGGATCAAAATGGAACAGAACCTGTAGTTATGTTTGATGTGCACCAGTTGGGAGTAGCTCAATCCCAAGTGATTTCCAATCTGTTGCCACTCAGCACCGATCTGTGATGCTATGGTCCTGAGGTTCGCTTCAGTCAAGTATCCACTCTCTGTCGGGAGAGAGCACGAGTGTTAAGGATGGGCATGTAAAGACACATTGAATATGAGAATTGCTCATAAAATCTGTTCTTTCGGGATAGCCGTGTCGAGCGTTCCTCCTCTCTTCTTTGCGACGTTTCGCTTGAATGTACAAATCCCCCAGCTACATCAGAAAATGACAAAATTCATCAAACGCTGGTCAGGATCGTTTCTGTATCTAGTTACAAAGTTACAACGACCCTCATGAGGTCTTGCGGAATGGCGGGAGCGACCACAGCGATCTAACGTCGTGTCGCCAGGAAATCTGCTAGCAGACATTGTTTGTCACAAACTCGCACGGTCACCTGGATTTCCGAGGTTGAGAGGCGGGAACGACACAGACTGACGAGAGCGCTGCTCACTCGTCCTCTCCGAGCCGTTTGTTCCGCCGTTCGCTTTCCGTTCCTGCGAAACCAAGAGCACTTACGTTATCCTTCAAGTGCGACGGTACCATCGCAGAATTTCAAACGGGAAGCTGATGAATTCAACACCACATCGGGGCACTGCTGTCTTCCCATTCTATATCTTTACATACTGGTGCAGGTACTAATTTAAGGCCGAGTCAACTTAGGGTAGGTCAAATCTAGGTTCACATACCATACCACTCTCCATTGACCTTATCAGTGGTTTGGAATTAAACTGAGGCCGTCGAGCATTTTTTTTCACGGTGTGCTGATGATCGCACCACCTCTGGCTACGCGCACACACGCACACCGCACTACCTTGGGCTTCGAAAGGTTGAGGGTCAGCGTCGAGAGCCACATGGAGTCTGGACCCTTGCGGTGGCCCGCGGCTTCCTTTGGCAGATCCGTTGGCAGCTCTCCCCGGTAAAACGAAACCTGTTGGCCAACCGCACAAGAGGCACCAGCACCATCCTTTATCAAAGAAAAGACATTCAAGGCCAGTTCCGTACGACCAATGTCACTGGTTGTGCTACAACCAGAGGTGAAAGCTGGTATCTGCACAGCTCTCCCGAAAGGATAGCTTTGGAAAGCAACTATCGTCACTCATGTCGTCGAGAGGCGACCTGATGTGGCTTCGACCGTCCGGTAATTTCAACGCAAAAGGCCTTTGACGAGGCCAAAAAAATCCACGAAGATCGCACCATCGCTTATTTTTTGCCGTGTGACAGATAGACAGTAGAGGTAATCTTTTCTCCAAGGATTCCTAATTGTAACCCTGAATCGTCCGATCATTGAAATTTCCAAACGGGTATTAAAGGAGGCTTCACAAGCATCATCTCTCACCTGGCCCCTGACAGGATACTGCTGCTTTCTGTTGTCTTCCACCTTTACGTGGACCTCCCTAATGTTCTTGTGTGTGGCAAAGAACACAAATTCCAGGCGTCCATTCGAGCTCTTGGGTACATCTGCACTCGTTCAAACAGAAGGGTTAGTCAGCGAATTTCCGGTGGCTGTAAAAATCCCACATACAGGCGAGTGGGTGCAGCAGTAAGCATAGGCTATCTTACAAGCAGAAGGTTGCGACTTTCCAAAGCTCTACCCCTCTCCTGAGGATGACTCCTTTACACGGCTATCCCGAAACAACAGCTTTGGTAAGATTTCGTTCCGTAGGAAGCAGTCTCCGCTATTATAATGGGAGTGCAGGGGATAATTCAACATGAAGGTTTTCTTGACCAATATTATTTGAAAAAAGGTTATGGAACCTTTTTTCGAGATGCCTATTTAAACAGATTGTAATTATCAGCGAAACGTCATACTCCAATGTAAATGTTGTGGGTTTGCTCTCCAACACACTTGTGTGCTGAAGTAGTAAAGAATTGACAAGTTCTGTTCAAGTGAGATAACCTTACTGATTGACTGTGGGGTGGAGGCGGGTTTACGACCTTTCCTTTATACTCGACCCAACCCAAAGGTACTTTATTTTATGGGTATCTTGAATTTTTAATTCGATATATGGAAATTCACTTAACAGAAAGATGATTTTAAGGAATGCAACCCTTCCGCATATCGAGAGATGACCGTCCTGTGGCAGCATCCACTGACCCCACAGTGACCTTCGACAACAAAACAACAAACCAACGGAGCAACGCGTGACCGTGCAGCGCGCACCTGTTAGGAGCTCGATTCCTGCCTCGAAGGCGGCGTAGAAATGCTCACCCTCCAGGATATCCACCACGTCAGAAGGCTGGGGCCCGAAGTAACGCTTACTCAGAGACTTTACGGCAGGATCCACCTACGGGGTTGAACGGATCGCGCTCGTTTAAAGGAACAGCGAACACTTTTTCTGATTCTCTCGGATGACCATCTATGCACATGTACATTCCTGTGTGTAAGGCCACTGATGGATGAGGACCTTCCCGTGTCCTTTGGGTAGTGGGGATTCTATGACCATACTTCGCCATTCTGGTCACTGCAGATTGGTTAAGGCGCGTAGCAGAACGGCCTGTGCTGCTGGTAGAATTGTGTGTATGGTGGTTACCTTCCGATTCTATGTATCGTTTGTGTTGATTAGTTTGTACGTTTGCTGTATCGCGGGATTCCCGCTTCCAGAGCTAGCAAGCTCACTGGGAATTTTCTGCCGTAATAATAAACATCTATCAATCAAAGCACTATCCAGGCTGATACCTGCTTAGATTTTGCGATGCTATTAAAATTTAGATTAGGAGGGCTTGTTTGAGTAAAACAAGCACTATCTCTGCCCTCTACTGAGAAAATGTGGTAATAGTGGATTAAACAAATGCACATTTTATACAAACTATACGGGGTCAGAATAATGAAGGTTTTTAAAGGCAAACAATTGGCTGTTATGTCCAAAGGTTGGTAAGCTTACTATCAAACACCCCAGACAATATGACCCAGTAAAACCTCAGCTCAGCAGCTTTCAGCCTGGTTTATACTTGGATTGGTGAATGACTGTGAAGTTCAAGCGATATGGTCTTGGGCTGCAAGGTGGCCCAGTATATAGTAGAAAAGTAACAGATCCTTCAATCTATCTGTGCCGAGCGTCGACTGTTCACCCTGGTCAGTGTTAATTTTCCCAAGGCACTCTGGTTCCTTCCCATATGCCACTCATCACATCTCAATGTGTGCATGGATCGCATGTGATGTTCTTGCTCATTAATTTGCTGGAGACCTCTTAACATAGGCGCCTCCGCGTCTGCGTTGTGCAATGCAGTTGTGGTAACGACCCAATATAAAACCAAAACATTACTAAACTGATGGAGGTTTTCACTGCTCAATATGTGAAAATTGTTCTCCACAGCTGACCTTTCGGGACAGCCGTGTCGAGCCTTCCTTTTCTCTCCTTCGCAACGTTTTCGCCTCCCACGTTGGGAGGCAAAACGTCGCAAAGCAGAGAGAAGGAACGCTCGACGCGGCTATCCCAAAAGAACAGCTATGCAGGGCAATTCTCCTAAACGTAACCGTCCCGCAGAGTGTGTGAGCATCGAATTCAACCGACTGACCGTAACCCGCAACTTGTGGTAACGTCGCTGGAAACTTGCCTTCTTGTAGAGTAGGCACTGCAGCACGACCTGCTGTGGATCGCGCTTGCGTTGCATCGCCAGGAAGCACACACGCCACCGCCGCAGGCGCTCGTAGAGGCTCTTGGCCGTTGAGCCTACGCAGTCCTTCGTCCTGTACCACAGCCAGTACCTGAACCGCGACGCGACAAAGCAAACGAACAGAATTGCGGCACTGCTGTGACGTCTTCTTTCGCACTGGATTTATTGCCAACTGCACCATTGTGCTACAGAACCCAGATTAGTCAGAGGTGGCTATCCAGATTGATTTTAACCCAGGACGTCAGGAGATACCAGTTTTTGGCCTCTCCCACAGGCCCAAAACTGTTCATTATCAATTTCCATTCTGTGTTACGAGCTAGAAAACGTCCCCCATGTAAATTACAAAGTGGACATTTTTAAACTCATTTTAAATTAATAGACATCACGGTCCCATAAATGCTTTGTTTACACTTTCATGTATTTTGGGATAATTCTTGACTTATCCAACGCCAAATAAATTTTAAAGAGCAACTTAATCAACATATCAACCATCAAGGCTCCATTCTGTCTGGGACGTAACAGTCTGGCAGCACGAGCGAGCTAATGATTGTCGGTATGCGTGCACAGGAATGGGCCGTATTTTTAATACTATTATTTTTCAAAATAATTATTATTGTTCTTATTATGATTGGCCTGCTCTATAGGCAAACATTAGAGTGAAAGGACACTTCTCAAATTAATGCCAGAACAGCGGAGTCAAGCCAGGAATACTCGTGCAGAAAAACTCTCCTAGCACGCTAACGATATCAAATGACAAAGCCCAAGCAAGATGAACAGCAAATATAGCATCTATGTACAGCTGACAACTGAACACTAAAGCAGTGGCTTGATAATGGCTGATGACGATGTGTGTTCGTGCCTTCTAAATGGATATATTTGTATACGGGAACACCTGGGAATCCCTCAGGAAGTGCTGGAATCTGTTGCTGTAGAAATAGATGTCTGGTCCACCCTCCTTGAATTGCTGCCACCGCGAACCTCACCAAGCGGTTTAGAAAATGGAAATATGTATTTGTTGGTGTATGCCTGTGACGATGATGAGGATGACAGTCTCAGTGGTGGAGCATTGGTAAAGTGTTTTGTGCACTGTTCTATAAACCTGCCAACCTGTGTTAGAATCCTGGTCACGGTAAACACCAGTGGGAGTGATATCTGAACCGGTCCTGGGTGCAGCCTTCACCAACCCGCACTGAGCAGTATGGTTACGTCAATTATCGTCATACAACCGTTGGGGAGTTTTAGGCGTTTGGGACCGTGCTTAGTAATCGTCAATTGTCGATTGCTCGTGACTTGATTCTATTCGCCACCACGCATACCTAGCTGGACACCTGCTTCTCTTCCCTTATTTATCCCAGGCTTTCCTCTCCTCTCCCCGTCCGTCCATTGCGTAGCTTTCTCCACTTTCCTGCATCACGGCTTATTTATCGTGTGACCGCATTTCTGCCAGTTGTCATAACACGAAATACTTGAATGAATGGATAGTTTATAAAAAAAAATAAGATAAAACGCATTAAAACTCACAGGGAGAATTCAGACACCTCGAACATGGCATACAAGGCCGTGAACTGAAGACTCAGGTCGCGGGTGATGTCCTCCCAGTCTCCAGTGACGGGGTCTCCATGCAGCACGTGCAGTTTGCTGCGGTACAGTTCATTGCAGCCCAGTTCCAAACCTACACGCGACAGATAGATGGATAGATGTACATTATTACAGCAGAAAATACCCAGTGAGCTTGCTGGCTCTGGATGCAGGATTCCTGCTAAACAACGCTGGCTCCTATCTCTAACACTGTGACTCCTGTCTCTAACACGTGTAAGCTGCGACAGACGCAAAGGTCCTCGGGCAGGACCTTCTTTCTGTGAGGTGCAGATGTTAGCACTGCGCCACCCTGTATTAAGTGTATCCTTATGACCAAAGCAATCGGAATGTGACTGACGACATCAGTAAACCTCAGACACAAAGCTTGAACGGGTGACCGACCCACCACGAATGTTAGACAGGTGTAGTAACAGACACTGGGCAGTAGAAGCACAGCAAAATCCACTGGAACTCGGCACTTCACCCAGCATGCAGGGTGACGAATGGTGAAGTATGGTCAAAACACTTTGCACATTTATCCAGCAGCGGATTGACAGAGAGCTCTACATTATTAATGTAAGTCCCCCCAAATGGTCAATAACCTTATCGTGGTGGAGGGCATTACGTGTTCCAGTGAACCCCAGAGCTTTGCCACTTGGAGTCTGGGATTCTTGCTAGGGTCTCCCCGGATTAATTGATCTGGGCGGGGGAGACGTACCAGACAAATAACAATTTGAAGACCCTCCGACTAAAGGGAGCTGGCGTCAGGAAGGGCATCCGGCTCTACATTTCTGCTCGAATACCTTCACCACCACTGGGGGGCAAATGGCTAACCCGGGTCATCCTGGATAATGACCGTTTAAACCGGCAACAGCAACATCCTGAAAGAACTTGGCTTTGGTAAGACAACGGTAGATTACCAGAGACACCCGACGGCAGCGGAAGGCGGATTTGGACAGGCTTGAGGAAGGCGGAGGCCGGGTGCTGGGACAGGATGAGCACCGGGCTGGTCACGGTATCGTCCCCCAACGCATCGTGTATTTGATCATTATCCACGGGCAGCACCTGTGGGAGGGGAGACGACATCGCTGCAGTGATCGACACCTTATACACACTTTACGTAGATAGATGTTTATTATTACAGCAGAAAAATACCCAGTGAGCTTGCAAGATCTTTACTGGACTCCAGGGTGGGCAACAGTATTCGCGGGCGGGCCACGTAAGAATTTCGGCACGTCATCACGTGCCGCACATCTCGAAAATGGGCAAGGTTCATCCGCTCCAGGTGCTTTCCGTCCAATCACCATTGCATCGTCACGGCTGTCGAAGCGTCGCCCACCTGCATGCGGACGCGGCGCAACTCATCGACGGCCCCGGAAGGGAAGACCAGACGGATCCCACTGTCCAGGGTGCTGAACAGCTGGGTGCCCTCGGGCGGCACGGAGCACGAATCCTCCACCAGTCGCGCCACCACCAGGAAGTAGGAGAAGTGCTGCACGGAGCACCGCGCCATGCCGCGGCCCTGCCAGCAACCGCACCGTCGATACGTTTGGAGTCAGCCCCAGAGCGCAACCGTGCGCACCAACAGAAGCAACGCGCATCGAATCGAAACGGCCGGCAGGCAGGGTGGCGCAGTGGTGACATTTGAGTCGCACGGAAAGAAGGTCCTGTTTGAGGCGGTTTGACTCCCGCTTCGGGAGCTTTTCCGCGCGCAGTTTGTGTGTTTCCCCCCTGTTCTGCATGGATGTCTCTGGGTTCTCCGGTTTTCTCCCACAACTAAAAAGCACTCGTTAATTCATTGCCCGATACCATCATAATCTATAACGACGCAGTGTCTGGAGGATTGGCACTGGCTGACCACATGGCCACCTCCCTTCCACCTTTCTGCGGTTTGCTGCGGTGTATTAGGACGTCTGGGTTAAAGGCGCTTTAGAAATGTAATAAATTGTTAGATTATTATTAATATCACTGCATGACATTGCCCGTTTGGATCACTCGCAACATTCAGCGCTTTGTGACCCTCGGGTGAAAGGCGCTATATAAATTGAATTATTATTATTATTATAACATTCTACATATTCACCCGACTCTCTGGACGTGTTTTTAGGTTGAGCACGTGGTACAATCTGAATACACGTTGGAAAGCTACAGAGCATAACCGCTAAGACCCATGCAGAAATAATGCATAAGACAGTTTGCATAAGGCTCCGGCTTCACCACGACTCTATTTAGCATTATGTGGGTACTGATAATGAATGAATGTGTTGCGAAGTGGGGTTGTGCTGCAACCTTTTTGTCTCGATTTATTCGTTTTGTCTCCAAGTTACTCCAGTTGGTGCAGTCAAAGGTACGGATCACAACTTCCCACTTGTCTTCATCTTGCACTTCATATGGTAGAGTGATGTTAACCTCCTACAATGTATAACACAGAATTAAGAATTATTATTTTCATTTACTGAGCATTTAAACGCTTAATCAGGGGTAATGGTGAGGCCGATGATAACACACGTAGTGCTATTCAGCTTCAAATAAAGGCATTTAAAGTACTGTATACAGGATGCTCCTAAAGCTATTATCCATGATTGCAAAGTAAATTATTTTTTATAGAAAACTGACAAACTATACGGTTCAACCGTTGGCAATGCAGCAACAAAACCAATCACGAGCAAGACATTGGCGTACCGCTGAGACTCAGTGACGTGTTGTCAATGCCAATGTGAACGCAGAGGTATGGATGAATAAGATTCGTACAATAAAATGTATAATTCTGCCAACTGCGTGTGGTTTTGTCAACCTAGCTCAAACTGCTGTCTAATTATAACTGTTACGAATAATGGATGATTTTACGCACACCCCGTATTTATAAAAGTGCCAGGAATTTTGTTGGCTCATAAGAGGGCAGCGAAATTAAACTCCACATCCTTTAGCAGGAGCAAAGCGGCAACAATCACGGACAGACGAAGCCTCATTCCACTTCACAAACGCTGCAATCAATCCTCACAGAGGACATGTTTTCTTAAGCTAATTTGATTTAACGTATCTTATCGTTGTTAATAGCAAATATTGAGCTAAAGCATGCCAGAGTTTATGCCCGACAAATTCAACACAGAATCCGAGAAAACATTCCAAACGTAGGTACATTAAAAACAAATTAGATGATCAAAACTGATGGCATGCGTCGAATTGACTAAGCAGCTGGCCGAGGCAGGCTTGGCCCATAAATCGTGGCACATCTTAAAAGCACCAAATCGACAGTTTAACATTCGATCCGAAATTTTAAAGGTCGCCAATGGGGCCCAATTACTACTGAGACAGTGGAATTTTAAAAGAGGCCAGTGTGTATGGGTCATTGTCATTGTATGGCTGGCATGGGATTTGGTGAAAGGAACTGTAATGCAGCCACCTGTCCAGGTACCCTCCCCCATTTCCCGTCCATCCAGCTTCTATAGTTCAGCACGTCAGACCCTCCAGGCAATACGTACAAGTTAAGTCTCAAGGATTACTCTTGTGACTCACGGTTCTCACACTTTGGACCGTGCAATATATTCTCATGCTTGAGAACTGCTTTCGACACTGTATAAAACCTAAACATCATTGTACTGATGTAGGTTTTCATGGCTCAAT
>JAZEWU010000027.1:4141454-4155453 GCA_036362915.1 Geotria australis | reverse complement strand
AGAGAGAGCCCTGTAAGTGAGAACGAGGATCTTGAATTAAATCCTGTATTGCAGCGCTTTGTGGCAAGCTGAAAGACAACGATGTCCAGAAGCTGCCCATCGTGCTTTGAAGAATCGCAAAGAAGAAGAAGCGCTTTGTGACCCTCGGGTGAAAGGCGCTATATAAATTGAATTATTATTATTATTATTTAACAGGTAACCAGTGGAGAGAAATCAGTACTGGGGTTATGTGATCACGGATAGCCATATCACGGGTTAGCCATATCGAGTGTTTCGCCTCCCACGTTGAATAAATCATCAGGCTTCTTCAGAAGCATTAGACAGAATAAGCACTTGACACGGTTATCCCAAAAGCACAGATATGGAGAACAATTATCACAACTGCTGTTCTTGCATTCACCAGCATAAGCTGTCTCTGTACTAAGCACAGTTCAATCACTCCTGCCACCCCAGCTCCTGTACCCCCCTCTCTTCCCGATTGCCCTAACGTTAGCCCCTTACCACCATCTGTCAAATGCCCCAGGCCTTCCCAAGCCCCCTTCCAGTGCCTGTCTGGTGAGAGTGTTCCCATTCCCGCAAGGCATTTTCACATTCCCCTCTCGTATCAATGGGGCCCCGGCATAACCCTGCTGCCCAGGCTGTGCAGTAGTGTGGACATTACAGAGATCTCTGCCAATACTATAATTCATAAACAAATGACGCTTCAGGGCATGCTTTGATGTAGGGGTAAATTGGGTGAAGGAATGTGCCATACGGACGGTCAAGCTCAGTCTAATGACATCGCAAGCGCCGCATCGGTTACTTTGATTTTGGTGGCTGAATCATACGTTCGCTCTTAGCCAGCACCCCCTCCCATAATAAACACGCGCTCCATGGAGGCAAGTGGTATTCGGTTACAGGAAGGTTTCTCTCACATGTGCCTCTTCTTCCGAGTGATGACAGGGATGAGAGTTCCAACGATCAATGCCTCGATCCATCTATTAATGTCGATGCCTAATCTCACGATACTCGCATTGGATCGTGTGTTAGTCACTTACTTTCTATGCGTATGTTACAACCACCGTGGCTAACATCAGTGGCGAGCAGGTATTAATCTATCACTATTTTCAGCAAAGCCGCCAGGCTGGCTTGGAGTAGGGATAACCGGCGTAAGGCACTTCCACGAGAGTGCAAGGAACTCCTTTCTACAATAACCCGACGATGCCGCAGTATCATGAAGACAAACTAACACGAGACAACGTGAAGTACGCTCAAACAACCGCCACAATCAGCACGATGGTGGAAGGCCTTCATCCAGCAGTGGATGACCAACAGCCGTACTTCGTCGTTATATGTTGTTTGTAACAGGGTCACGTGGCTCTCTGCAATCAACAGAGGCTGCTACACGCACAACTCAGCGTCCTTTAAATAAATTACTGAACCACCACCAAGAGTGAGTGAATCGTTGCAACCTTAGGCAGTGACGGAACCGTCTAAGATTTTGACGTTGATCCAATTTGTTTGTTTTTCATCGGCATTACAAGTGAACTTTCTCAGACGTGAACGGACCACGGCCCGTGTACGGCCCGCATCTCGGAGGCTTTGTCGCCGTCTAAAATCCCGGCATTTGGCAGAGCAGGCTTCGGGTGCCTGGTGTTACATTGCCCGCGGATTCCCAAAGCCCTCCTAAATAGCCCGACACAAATAGAAGGCCATGGCAGCAGTAAATTTTCAAAGTGTTTCTCAGCTGTCGCCTCCCGCTATTGCTGCGGCGCGGAGAATCACTTGCGGTGCTCCCTCTCTCTCTCACGCGGCGTGGTTCCGTGTGTGTGTGTCCCTGCTTAAGATAGAAAGTCACACACATTTGTGCTTGCAGACTGAGAGGCAGGGACTACTAACGGACTTGTCCTGTGAGCTCGGCTGTAGTACGTGCGTCTGACTCGAGAAGCTAGCCGCGAGGTTCGATTTGAATCTATTTTGGAAATTTGTGCCTCGTGGAAAAAAAGATACCACGTAAATTATTGTTATTATTATTTTGATAAGTAGACGCATAAGCGAGTGGAATAAATAAAGGACGGCCAACATGGATGGACTTTTGTGCGGAAAGCAGAAGAGTAAAAAAGGTAAGTTTGCTGTTTGATTTTGACAAAGATTTGATCGACACGCATGTGCCGAATTTCCGCGCGTCGCTCCAGCAAGCAGCGCGTACTGCATAAAAACGGTAACAGCGATTTTCTGCTCAATGAGCTTTTATGCCCTGAACCAGTGGCAGATATTCCACACTTCTGTCTCGCCATAGGAAAACCACTGTTGAATTTTCCACAAAGTGGTAATCATTTTACGCACCCCAAAAAGATGATGGGCTGAATCAAACCTCAACCGTTATTTGAACTCAAAACATTTTACTAGAGAACCACTCGCTCTGCCACTGAGCCACATGGGGCGGTGTTTAAATTGTAGTTAAGCGCGTTTAAAAGAGGGCTATGTCATGCATTACAGAACATTTTCTTTTCAAATAATTATCAGGTAATTACTTATTTAACAATACTTTTGAAGGTATCTCCTAGGGAACAAAAGTCACATTAGTGAGCAAGACGAGATGAAAAACAAATACATATCGGTATAATAAATATTTCATCTGACATTGTAAAACAGAAAGGACTTTTTCGTTTTTTCTTTTCTCCGACTAATGGGTTTGAGCATCGCAGTGACTGATAGGTGAAGCGATTCCTTTATCACTCTATTCGGCACGAGTACCCCACTCTCTTACGGCGTAAACAGGACTTCCATTCCTCTCGCCGTATTATGTACACTACAAATATTTTAAATGGTCGATGCATTTTTGGTCAACATTTCTTAATGCCTTTTAGGTCGATCTGCTCCCGTACAATTACACAGCACGTTGACAATGCTGCAATTCTTGACAAAGGGCGATGTAAAACTACATTTCCGTTACGTTTATATATTTATTTTGTCTACTTTCAGTTATATTTCAGTCGTGCTGTATTGGTTTTCATGTCATGGGGGGCATCCTTTCCATCCAGGCTGCTCTCAGATTAGCGTGAGAGCTCCTGTCCTACAGAAACTCTCACAGAAGGTAATATCATACAACTACAGCGTCCTAAAAAAAGACTCTCTAGTTTGAATTGCATATGCTTATTGCAGTATTCACTTCACGTACAGAATTTACTTAAGTGTCACAGAACACGTGAAACTTGGGAGGTTATTACCGGTGGGTACAAGGATAATCCACATGCGGTTGAATAAGTAAACAAGAAAGAAATCACAGCTGATGTGCAGAGCACCACTGAATAATCACTCGCTGCTGCCGATGGAAAATGTCAGCAAACGTCTGTAAATGGTAATGGATGCACAGGGATCACATACTGAACACGTTTTCACGTGAACAATATTTCAAGTGCTTCGTTGGTGTTGTGATATCAGAGCCAGTGCTATAAGTGTAATATTTCAATAAATACCATCCATCCATTGTCAGAAACCGCTTAATCCTGTACAGGGCCGCGGTGAGCCGGAGCCTATCCCGGCAGACACAGGGCGCATGGCAGGGCTATACCAGGGGGCAATTTAGTCCGCAGGTTAATTAACCTATGCAGCAGCATGTCTTTGGACTGTGGGAGGAAACTGGAGTGCCCGGCGAAAACCCACGCGGACACGGGAAGAACATGCAAACGCCACACAGAAAGGCCGCCCGAGCTGGGATTCGAACCCGGGTCCTTCTTGCTGCGAGGGGCCAGGAGCGAGAAGCGGGGAGCGACTGGGTGGGGAAGCGAGGTGGGGAGCGGATGGGGAGCGAGGGGGAGCGAAAGGGGGGATCGAGTGAGCGAGTAAGGTGTTTGCTGCGTGTGGGTTGCAAACAGGGCCGAGTGCAGTAAACCACCCCGACACACAGGCTGCTCCGGCGCGGTACAAACGCGGTACAAACGCGCTCCAACAGACGCTCCCGGTCTCCCCCGAGCCAAGCCGCCTCCTAATTGGCGTGAGCGGCGGTCCGCGGTGGGGATGTGCTCGGTAGCCTAGGCAACGGCGGCTTGCGATCAGCGGGACGAGCAAGCGAGCCAGGTGCAAGCAAGCTCCCCGCTTCACTTGTCCTCCCGCCGGATGGATTGGAAGCAAGAGGCGTCGGAATGGATTGCCGCATTTGCTGTAGCGGTGCGTACCGGCCACAAACAACATTCGCTGGTTGTTTCCTCTGCAGTTGCATCAATATCATCATCAGCAGCAGTATCATCATAGGTTGTAGCGGCAGCAGCATTACCCCCGGGGGCGAAACGTAAATTCGGGGCGAACGGATTTATAGCCGGGATGGGAATGGCATTTAAATACAGCTGTTAAGCTACGTGTAAAATGTAGCTCAATTAAGGGAGTGATCCGGGCCGAAAGATGCGTGACAGCTTGAGAGCGATGGTGTTAAGCGGTGTTAAGTGTGATGGATGAACAAATTATATTTTCTTTACCGGTTATTTCGCCGCAAATCTCTAATGTGCTGAATTATGGGTGAGTACGCATCCCTGTGTTTATTTTTTTGTTACCGCCAGTGATGGAATATCGGCGCGGCGCTCGGGAAAGTTGACGAGTGTTTCAGGCGAGGATTAACGTGTCACGTCAGCTGCGACTGCTTGCCGACTTGTGTCGATTGCCAAGTAAAAGCGTCAAGGAGAAACTAATAACGTGGTTTTCTTGCAGGGAAGCATGTGACAGAAATAATAAATGCTGAGGAATTAAATATAAAATGTAAATGTTGTTAATTGATTGCAAAATTGATGTAACATGTTTTGCCAAGACTGCCAAAGCAAACCTCCATTGACTAATTACTGTACTTTAATTCCATCTGTTTTATTCTCAGCCGTGCCGTATAGTTGTGAACTATGAGGCTCTGGCGCACTAATAATGTAGCTATTCTACGGTTGTGTTTGGCGATACGTCCAAAAGCTAAATGCCAATGTTGAGGTCTTCTATCCACAAGAGGGCTTTAGGAGAGAGTTCGTATAGCTTTACTGTTCCTCCTCCTCCGCTGAAGGAGCGCAGCCTACAGTGGATTACTATTTTGGTCCAGAGTGGGTTGCATGGCCACAATCACGTAACTGTGGCTTCACTTTAATTTCCATCGTTGTCGGAAATAATCTAACATATTTTACAGGAAATGCTGAATTGTGAAACTGTAGTTTTCATTCATTGGTCGCCTTTGTATGAACTCATCGCATCATTTAATATATGAGAGGAAGCATGTATGGATTTTAGTTTTTTTTGGAAATAGAATTGTTTTCACCGGTATATGGAAATGCTAATGCTGAGGCATAATGTAAAAAACCCACTGGTCAGAAATGTAATGATATGAAATCGATTACCATCAAATAAATTACAACAAGAATAACTGAACTTGCCAAACAGACCCTTCATCAGCTAACGACTTCAATCTCCGAACGTTGCGAACTGTGAGGCTTGGCAGCACCGGTTACGTAACCTTGCCACCGACAGTGCCGAATTGTAACAACGCAGCTTAATTTGCTTTTGTTGCCTTTTTATGAGCTGGCGAAACCACGCCACATCCTGCACCCGCGGAATTTTCACAGCGGAAATGCCTCGTCAGCGTGGCAGGGCGGAAACTGCTCCAGTGACTGGTGTCGCAAGCGTTCACGTCGCGATCCCTGTCAGGTAGTACTTGGTATTGCCTGCGAATTCTACCAAACACTTCGAAGCCAAGCTGAAAGACGACCATGTCCAGAGGCTGGCCATCGTGCTTCGAAGAATCGCAAAGAAGAAGACCAGAGAGAGCAGTGGTGCTGCCCACTGAGCGCCCCCCAAGCAGAAATTATTACAGGACGTCTCGCGTAACGACACAGGTTACACGCTGGACCGGCTTACGTAACGTAATTGTATCACCGTTGTCGGTTTAGACGGTCGCTATCCAGGTTGACCCGGGGTGACCAGTTGCCCCACAAGCGTGGGGGGTATTGGACCAGAACGTTACGGCAGGATGTCAATTAAGGGTCAACTTAATTGAGTTAATATATTCACTAATTACGACAAATTTTAGAAATCTTCTAAGAATGGTGACCTTTAAAAAAAAAATTCCACGTGTTTGAGCAGATTTTTGATAAGTCCCTATTACATTTCCTGAATGTGGAGAGGCCTGAGCTGCTTGGGGCTTTCACGTTTGCTCGCTTTGCTTCTATGCCTCGTGCCGCTACTGCTGCCGATCCCGCGGTCGGATTCGTGGCGTGACATGACCCTACGTCCCCTCTGTGTCTCCAGTCGCTGACCTCCAGGAAGAGGCGATGAAATGCACTGGCTCTCCGCTCTCCCCAACCAGCGAAGAAATCAGTCAAGTGGGCGCCCGGCTCGGTAAGGTCATCGACGATAAGCGAAACGTTTAGTTTCCGATCTACCGTGTCGTAAGTGTTCGCGGTTGTTGCTGGACAGTGGGGATCGGTGGCGCAGCGGTTAGCATGCTTCGCTACAGACAAGGTGACCCGAGTTCGATTCCTGCTCATGGCCAACATCAGTGACTATTTTATGAACCGGTCCTGGGACTCCCCTAGGTCGACTCAGCCAACATCTGAGTGCACCGGGGTTAATTTAGTCAGGACAATTAACCAAGGCAGCGGCATGTCTTTGGAATGTGGAAGGAAACTGAAGTACCCAGCGAAAACCCACACGGATACGGGCAGCTAATGCAAACTCCAGACAGAAAGGTACCTGAGCCAGGAATCGAACCCAGGCCCTTCTTGCTGTGAAGTATCTATGCTGCTCACTGTGCCACCGTGCCGCCCTGAGTTCAATCTCTGGCCATGGTTAGCTTAAGTGGCGAGTAATATCTGAACCAGCCTTTGTCCCCATCGACCGCTTCACAAACCGGGCACTGACCAACGTGGTGAAGTATGGTCAAACAACCCCTGTGACCGATATGGTATGGGGAGGCTTCTTGCAGCAGTCTAATTGACAAATGGATGTTGGTAGTAAAAAAAAAAGGTTTTGTCAAATAATGACTTTTTTTTCCGTCACTTAAAGTGATATGCAACTCAAAACAGTATATGGCTCATAAATTGTAGACACGTAATTAGGGTATATGCACTTGGCTGTCCTGCATGAGTTTCAAATTTCATTAGTGAGAGAATACTGTGGGTGGGTTTTCGACAGGTACTCCGGTTTCCACCCACAGTCCAAAGACATGCTTCTGCATATGTTAGTTAACAAGTTGACTAAATTGTCCCCAGTGCTCTGCGATGGACCAGCATCCCATCAGGGGTATCGCCCAGCCTTGTGTCCTGTGTTTGCAGGGATAGGCTCCGGCTCACCGCAACCCTGTACAGAATTAAGCGGTTTCTGAAAATGGATGGATGGAAAATGCATCTTCAGCAATCTGGTGAATGCTGCCATTGTTTAAGGGCTGCAAGTTTCGTCTCCTGGCATGACAGTTGAAACATTGTTCAGGGTTTTAAAATGTAAAAAAAAAATCCTTCCGCCTTCAGCAATATAAGAGGGTACACCACAGAATTTTTATTCGGCAAAGTCGTCTGTGGTGGGGTAAAGTATAGCCATAGGTATTCCGACCTTTTCCAAGACGTCTGACACAAGTGGGCGTCTTTGGAACGGGTGACAAATGCCCTTGTGAACAAATACAAACTATTGGAAGTCTCATAATGTTGACTCGTGCCCATTAACTCTGCTCCCTGGTGGCCTTCAAGCTCTCAACACTGGTGATGAAAACGCCTTGAGTTGGTTGGAACCACACGCCGAATAGCTATACACTAAATAAAAAAATACACAAAATAAAGAAGTAAACAAACGTGGAAGAGAAGTTCTCCCAGAGCTGCGTCTGGTGGAGGACCTTCCGCCCGCAGTTGCAGGGCTGTACCTTATTAGAGGAATTCAATGAGAACCTTCTCAGGGACTATGGCCACAATTCACGTGCTGGCGGAGAGCCGCGCACGTCTGGCGGATCGCGCTGTCTGTGCGCTTCCACATCCGTTTCGCCGAGACGGAGCGTTCTGCCAGCAGCGAGCGACCCAACGCCAGCATCGCGATCACACCCCACCAACGAATCACAGCTCTGCCCATGTTGGTTGGCTTCAATGTCTGCAAGCAAGCTGGATATTGGGCGCAACGTCCTTTACATGCACTGCTCAGAAGCTGACCATCGTGCTTCGAAGAATCGCAAAGAAGACTGCCCAGTGCTGTATGACCTAGCACTAGGAAGACTGAAGCACGTGGGAAATTGCCTGCTTGGAATAGTTTCACTTTCTTAATTATTATTATTTTGAGAGACAAGGAGGGAAGTGTCTATGGTCTCTTGACGATTTTTGAAACAGACCACATTTTGGTCTTTTCGGAAAAAATCTGCAAAACCTCAGTCAGCTAGTCGAACTCGTCCAAATAATTCGATAATATTTTTTTAAATAACATGCATTGTTATACATATACTAAATATGTTGCTCAACACACACATGAAATTCCCTGCCAGATCCCTATCCCGGGCGGCACGTGGCGTAATGGGTAGTGCTGCCGCCTCACAGCAAGAAGGCCCCGGGTTCGAATCTCGGCTCGGGGGCCTTTCTGTGTGGCGTTTGCATGTTCTCCCCGTGACCGCGTGGGATTTCGCCGGGCACTCTGGTTTCCTCCCACCGTCCAAAGACATGCTGCCAGGTTAATTGGCGTGTCCCCGTCTCTCCCCATGTCTCCGTGTCTCTCCCCGTGTCTGACCCCGTGTCCGAGTCTCACCCCGTGTCCGTGTCTCAACTCGTGTCTCTATTCGTCTCCCCATGTATTTCCCCCGTCTCTCCCCGTCTTCCCGTGTCTGACCCCGCGTGTCACCCGGCGTCACCCAGCGTCACGTGATCAAAACAAAGGCGCGAGCCTCCTGATTGGTCAATCAACCCATAGTGGGCGTTGGCCTAAGATTTAAAAAACAACCGACTCGACTTCTCACTGGTCAACCGACATCTGTGGGTGGTGCTACCGCGTTAACTTAATCAAAAGAAGCGGGGCGGCAGCGCTACTCACCGCTACGCCACGTGCTGCCCACTCCCATAGACTGCGATGTTAAATCCTCTCATCGACTTCAGTGTTAAATCATCCCATAATAATAATATTATCATTTCATATAGCGCCTTTCACCCGAGGGTCACAAAGCGCTGCATATGTTCTTGGCGTTGTTTGCCCCTCATGTCTGTCTCTCTGTCTTCTGTCTCTGTGTCCCTATGTCTCCCCCTGTTGCTCACCCTCCCTCCCTGTCTCCCTCCGTGTTTGTCTTTAAGGAAGTGACGACCATCTTAGGGGACGCTGGCAGAATTTTGCCGCTCTCAAGATTGCCAGTTTCATGACCTTTCAGTGTATTCGAAGCAGCCTTAATCATTTAATTTTCGTGGCTTTGGTTTTTATTAGTTGTTTTTTTCCTGTCGTTGGTGACATGCTGTTCTCTCCGATGCCCTTGTGCAGCGCTTTGTGACCCTCGGGTGAAAGGCGCTGTATAAAATGCTATTATTATTATTTCTCCAGGCGCCCTGCGATGGACTGGCGTCCCATCCACGGTGTTCCCCTGCCTTGCGCCCTGTGTCTGCCTATCCCGGCAGACACAGGGCGGGATTAATCCCTATATGGGATTTATCGGTTTCTGAAAATGGATGGATGGATCCCTATCCCAGCGTGACGTTTGTCCGAGTAGGTCTGGCACTGCAGTTCTCCCCGTATGACTCAGTCTGAATTACAGTCCTAATTGTTTGGCAGACTGAGGCTAAGTAAAAAGCACTTCATGATTATTTGAATGATTACCCAAATCTGTAAATTGTCTGGAACTGAGTGCCAATTTAGCAAAACAACAGACAACCTCTCATCACTGAAGCGTGACAAATAAACATATCACACCTCAAGTATTAAGAAAGCTTTTAGATTAAATTACACGGTTACACTTTCATGTGTGAATTGTAAACTTGAGTTGCGGGACTTAGAGGGCGTAAGGACAATAAAAATTAGATCTTGGGGTAAAATTCAACAATCTGTTTATGCAAATGAGACAGCTAGCCAACGTGGAATAGGCAACCTTTGACCTGGGAAATTGATTAGTAATGCCGCTAACGCCTTGGTATGGCAGTTGTCAGTCCTCTGAGCTGGTTTATGGTAAACAGGGTCATTTGGAGGTGATCGTATTATCTGGGCATCGGTTTAAAAGGTGGAGAACCGATTGTCAGTGTGTCCGTGTGCGTGGTGCAATCTGTGTTTTAGAGCAAATCCTGTCAGCCAGGTTGATCGAGTACAGTAGCATCCTATTTGGTGAGAGCTATTTCATTGCACAGATGTGTAAATCATTAGTAATCCAGTTTGCCCCCCTTTCCTAGGTTTCTTTATTAGCTTACTTGATATTTTTATTGCAATCCGATATCTTGACAAAGCACAAAATTGGCAATTTTCTTCGCTAATTTAATTAGCTACACATGTATATTTCATGCAGTCTCTACCGTACGCAAGGCTGCAGATGGAACGCAATGCGTAAAAAATAAATTGGACTTGACTGTAAGTGGATGCACGTTCGATTAAATATCTTGTTGATCCTTTTATTAATTATGTATGGAAGTTTTATTTATATAAAAAAAATATGTATTTTTTAATCACAGACCCAACACGCCAAGCAGCAAACAGCCCTATTAAAGTTATCAAAGACAAGCGTATAATACTTTTTTTTTAGTTTGGCAATGCTAGTTTAGTTTTTGGATTAGAGACGGTGGGAGGGAATTCCCGAGTGGAGCAGTGCGTGGGAAGAGACAGAAAGTGGCGTGTTGTGAGCTGCATAGTGTTGTGAGCTGCATAGCGCTGAGAGGCTGAGTGGGTGTGTGAGTGAGGGATGAGTCATTGTGTGAGTTAGCGGACTAGTTGTTGTGACCCGCAGCGTGGTGGCTGAACACCGTGAGATGAAACTGTCTGGGAGACCAAGTCCAAACTCACTGTACACGCATCAATTCGCGAGTGGAAGGTCTTACATTTTTCAATGCGTATATTTAATATTGCTCAAGTGCATTTCTGTGTAGAGTTTTCATGTTCGCCCCGTGTCTGTATGAGTTTTCTTTGGGTACTCCGGCTTCCTCCCACAGGCCATAGACATGCCGCCCAGGTTAACTGGCCTGCGGACTAAATTGCCCCCATTGCGATGGAATGGCCCTGCCTTGCCCCCTGTGTCTGCCGGGATAGGCTCCGGCTCACCGCGAACCTCTACAGGATTAAGCGGGTACTGATAACGAGTAAATATATAATATTCAATTCGCTCATAAATCAAGCCGTGAAAACCTACATCATTACATTGAATAGATATTGCAGTACAGCATGTAATAGATTCGCATCACCCCTGCAGCCAGTAGAGGTCACTACCATCCATCCATCTATGTTCTAAACCGCTTGTCCTGGTGAGGGTCGCGGTGGTCGCAGTCAGAGGTCACTGCGGTTCACTGGAATGAATATGAAGTTGCTGACAATGGGACCTCAAAGTTGCCGACAGTGAAAATGCCTCGCACGTGGGAGGCATTTTCACTGCAACTCTCGTGCATCTAGCCGTGAAAACCTACATGAGAACGTATTGTATTGCGTGATGATGATGATGATGGTAACGATAACGGCCTATCGTTTCCATGTTTCATGCAGAAGAGAATGAGGAGCGCAGCATCGTCGATCCAAAACACACCGACGATCCGAAGCTGCAGGAACTGATCAAGGTGGGCACAACGCGTGGCACCATCCACCGCTCACTCGTAATTTCACAAAGTCACAGGGATTCCCGTGCAGGGCCAGTGACAGTTTAAGAGGTTGTTCAATGAACTCTTTGTGAAAATGAAAGCATCCATTAGGATTGAAACGTGCCAAAATCAATGCTTTTACCTGCGCGCTCCACTTTCGCTCCGCTGTGGTGGCAGAGGATTGTACCTAACGGCATTCGTAAATGCTGATGTTTTGCGGGTCCGTTATGTAATGGTGCTTAATATGTACTTTCAAGTGGTTCTTTATGTGAAATATTAATCCATTTAGTAATCTCGTAGAGTGCGCCAGAGTGTGTGTGTGATCTGAAGCTCACTGGAACAATACCAAACGGGAAATATATAAGACGGAAAAAAATACGGAGCTGGATATTTACGCCTATATACCAGGGGCTGCCCCATCACGCAACTTGTCCCAGTGGTAGATGACCATACTTCAGTGCGGGTTGGTGAAGGATGCTGTTACAAATCGTAATACTGGCCGCGCAGGTTTCCGTGTCGAGTCAAAACAAAAAGACCGTGACCAAAACGAAACGCGGCCAATAGACACCAACAGCATCACCAACAGAAGGGGGGTCAAGGTAGAAGCGTTCACGTCGCGATCCCTGTCAGGTAGTACTTGGTATTGCCTGCGAATTCTACCAAACACTTCGAAGCCAAGCTGAAAGACGACGATGTCCAGAAGCTAGCCATCGTGCTTCGAAGAATCGCAAAGAAGAAGAAGACCAACAGAAGCACAAATAGACAGGGTTTCGCAGAAAGAACGGTCTTGCCCGAGGTGGTTCGATTCCCGTCCTGGGCGCCTTTCTGTGTGGAGTTTGTGTGTTCTCCCCCTGTTCTGCGTGGGTTTCCTCCGGGTTTTCCGGTTTCCTCCCACAACTTAAAAAAAACACTCGTTAATTAGTTGGCTGATAACATCATAATATATAGGAAGCAGTGTGTGGCAATATGGCGCCGGCAAACCGCCTGGCTGCCTCCTCCGCCTCTCTGCGCTTTCCTCGCGCCTCTGAGTCCTTGAATGAATATCTTCGACATTGAATGAATATGTGCGCGTTATAAATGTAAAATATCCATCCATTCATTCATTTTCAGAAACCGCTTAATCCCGTAGAGGGTCGCGGTGAGCCGGAGCCCATCCCGGCAGACACAGGGCGCAAGGCAGGGCTATACCCAGCATGTGACGCCAGTCCATCGCAGGGAACCTGGGGCAATTTACTCAGTAGGCCAATTAACCTGGCAGCATGTCTTTGGACTGTGGAAGAAAACCAGAATACCCGACAAAAACCCCACGCGGACACGGGGAGCAGAACATGCAAACTCCACACAGAAAGGCCCCCGAGCCGGGGATTCGAACTCGGGACCTTCTTGCTGTAAGGCGGCAGCGCTACCCACTATGCCACCGTGCCGCCCCTAAATGTAAAATATTGTTATTAAAATTATTATCATAAATGAACACTGGCCTCACCGCAGGTTCTGAAGAACTGGATCAACGACGTCCTGGTGGAGGATCGCATCATCGTCAAGGACCTGGTGGACGACCTCTACGATGGGCAGGTTCTGCAGAAGCTCCTCGGTACGGGAGGATGAGTTCTGTCCAGGCGCGTCGCAGCCTGGGCAGGAAAAGTGGGGGGGATGGAATCATGTTTCTGTGAAAGTGCGGGTGTCGCAACACCCGCGGCACCTAGGTTCAATTCCCGGCTGGGGGTGCCGCCTTTCTGTGTGGAGTGTCCACGCTCTCCACGTGTCCCCCATGGGTTCCGCCAGGGTACACTCTGGTTTCCTCCCACGGTTTTACGGGACCCAACCCAAAAGCACTTTACGACATAAAACATTTGACGATTGCTTTGAACAGCTCTGAGAAGAGCAACTATCATGAATCGAGCCGTGAAAACCTACATCAACGCATACAAAATTCGGTCACAAAAGACCTTCACGATAAATTTAATCGAGCACGGCTCTCGTGGCATTTGCCTAAAGACGGTTGCGCGTGGAAACCGGTTGTACGGCGCGGTGCTCCTACGTTTCCCCGTCTGACGGTTTGATCTGCTCGTCGTAACAGAGGCGCTGGAGCACCGCAAGCTCAACGTGGCTGAGGTGATGCAGTCGGAGATCACGCAGAAGCAGAAGCTGCACACGGTGCTGCAGGCCGTCAACCAGACCCTGAAGCCTCAGCAGTGGGGCGGCGTCAGGTGGTCCGTCGAGCGTAAGTAACGACGACGGGTATTTTATCGACGTTGGGGTTTTCACGGCTCGATTCGTGACGG
>JAZEWU010000027.1:4034423-4050624 GCA_036362915.1 Geotria australis | reverse complement strand
TGTCGTCAACCCGCCTCCACCCGACACGGGCACTCAGTAAGGTTTTGTCAAGTGAACAGAACGTGTCAATTGTTTACTACTTCAGCAGCACATCGATGTGTTAGAGAGCAACCCCGCAACATTTACAATAGAGTACGACCTTTCCTCAGCTTCATCCGGCATCTTGACAAAATGTACAAAGTTATCTTTAGACATTTTGTATTGCAATTTAAAACGAGAGATTTTTTACGCAACAGCTCAGTGTAGAGACTCTGCCGCACTCCGAATTGTAATGTGAAAACCATCGTAAAGTGAGACCAATAATAACGTGTATTGTTTTATGGTAATTCGTTCCAAGACCTTGGAGGTTGAGACGTACACACTCCAAAGCGCTGCTATGGGCTGAAAAGCTACCCAAGCGGCATAAGTTTGCATCGCTGACTGGCTGCCGCGACACCCACGCTCACGCGCAGCCATGTCGTAACACGTATCGTAGAGTGAAATTTGATCGTAATGTGATACTTAATGTTCTTATCGAGCGTATATTGTTAAGTGATTTCATCGCATTGGGAGGCCATCATAAAGCGAGGGACCACTGTATAAGAAAGACAAGCGGCGTATTTCATAATTCTGGGTTTCTGTAGGTTGTCCACATCACACCAGAGCAGGTTTAGAGTGATGAAAAAATCGAAAAGCTTTTACCTTTTCCTGCAATAATACAGGTGTTAAGATGTTTAAACACCAAATAGTCACCTTTTACAAGGCATCACGTTGGCAAGAACCACACATGCTTGTTGTAAAACATCTTTGCACATATCTTCGTTCTTGCAGACTTGATGATGCCTTGTAAAAGGTGTTTATTTGACATTTGGACATCTTTAACACGTGCATTATTGCCGGAAAGAGTAAAACATTTTCTCTTTTTTTCATCATCCGTTGAGTGACAAAAAGTTCCCGAGGTTTATGGTGTTTAAGATTCAGGAGAAATGCCGAAAGGCTCTCAAACTAAAGCAACTTATCGAAGGTTCTAAGAGTAACGTAGCGGGAGAAATGCCCCAAAGCTGTCCTGTGTGGCTGCCTTGTTTTTACCGATTGTTGGGACACTTGAAAAAGACCCTTCATGATCCTTCAAGTGCCGTGCCCTTAGAGGATCTGCTGTTGCAGTGGCGCCAGTGGATGTCCTTGTGGCGTCTCGTCACGGACCCGTGAATAGCCGGTGCAGCGTGCGACCCCGTTCACGTTTCAGACGACTTTATGTCTCAACACTTAGTCATTTTAATCTCTCTTACGAGCGATTGATCACGAGCGATGTCCTTGTGTGCTTGGACATGGCTGGTGTAAATGTTTTCAGAGGTGCATTATAAATGCAAGCACTGGAGATCGTCGCTCTTCCTATGGACCCCGATTCCCCGGTATGATCAACGCCAATCGATGAATGTGTTGGAGAATTGCTCTCGAGAGCTGCTCTCTCGAGAGAGCCATGTCGAGGAATGCTCCACACGGCTATCCCGAAAGAGCAGCTTGGCATCGGGCCGTGAAAACCACCATCGATATAATAGGACATGAAATCTTGGAAGAAATAGAATTATGCTCTTACTTCATTTCGTCTTAAAGTCTCAAACCTTGTCACACCAAAACACGAGCCACACTCAACAGGATGCTGTCTGGTACTGGGCCTCCCCGAGGTCGACTTGTGTAGACCTCGCTGGGGGGGGGGAACCGTCAAACCCAGGTAAACCTCAATAACGGCCGTTTGAAACTCTTGTATGTGTATACCTAGTGCAGTGTTTAAATATCACCACTATGGAGACAAAGGCGGCCGGGCGTGGTGCTGGCCACCCACCCCCTCAGGGGCCGTGTCGGCCTTCGTAGGTGCTCGCTAACGGCACTTGACCCTACAGTCCGTTAAGGCTATACGTGGGATCTTTGTCTTTGTTTAAATTAAGCTTTATCGGGACACATGCATTATTATTATTATTATTTGGTGATGGACGAATATGAGTTCTTGTGATCTCGATCTTTAAGGGGGTCGGGGGGTATTTGTAGCGCAATCCGCCGTTCGGTTTCCTTGCCGCGGATTCTCGTCCGTTGGCGCGGAGGCTGCGGTCGCGAGGGGGGTTCCGACTCCCCGCCCGCCCTCACTCACGCCTTCAGCACACTTTTGACATTTTGTATTTCTTGATTAACTTCAGCGTTTCATTTTCATTTTTTTTTACGTCAAGAAACAGTACGGAGCGAAAGAAAAATCCAATCATTTAAATTTAAGTTTTTTTTTTTTGCTGCCGCATAACAGGTCTGAGTTATTTTTCTTTAATTTAGTCTCCGTACCGCTCGGCTGCCTTCACTGTATGCATAAGTATAATTTTACACTTCATTGGGTATTGTATAATGGCCCTGATGGAGAGCTACAGCCAAAGTGCATAAGCAGATGGAATACTAACAAGTAATGTGCAGAATGCCTGATAGTATAGCTATGCAAATAGGGCATGGAATAAACACAGACATAATTTAAAGGGTGAGCTGAAATTGTAGAGGTGCAGGCCTGAATTTCCTTGCTCACTCCACTGCTGGTCGGGGCCTACACTGGAAGGGGTTCTAATAAAGAGCCCTCCTAGATATTATTTTGGCCTACTCTTGCACGCCGGCCATATATTTTAGAAGCGCTGGGAACTCCCGCAGCTTTGTCTACTGCGCGCTACCTCCACATCGTCTAACGGTAGTCTACCTATTAATATGGCTTTTGTTACCTTTATATATTTTACTGGTTCTGGCAGGTCCAGAAGTTCTGTGTTCAGGTTGAGGGTCAGCTCCACATCACTGTTCTGCACGTGTGTCATCAACCTCCTTAAGCACTCCTCCGCCTTTATCCTGACATCATAATAACAAATAAATACAATTTATAACGTGCGCATATTAATTCAAATTTGAAGATAATTAATTCTAAGTGAGAATAACTCAGAGGTGCGAGTAAACCGCAGAGAGGGGGGGAGTCAGCCAGGCGGTTAGCCGACGCCAACCCACCAGACAATGCGTCCTATATATTACGATTTTATCAGCGAATTAATGAGTGTTATTTAGTTGTGGGAGGAAATCGGACAACCTGGAGGTAACCCATGTAGAACAGTGTGAGAACACACACGCTCCACACAGAAAGACGCCCAAGGTAGAATCGAACCATCTCGTTGCACCTCACTTCCGTGAGGCGCAGATCTTACCGCCGCGCCGCCATGATACACGCGCGGAACAACATCGCCACGTAGGGCGCGTACTCTGCTAGCCCCATCGATCGAGTGAGCGTATCGGCCGCGTAGCAGAGCGCGCTTGTCCTGTTGTCGCCCACCGCAGGCAGCCTGCCGTACGAGTACAAGGTTGTGATCGCCGGCAACCACGAGCTGACCTTCGACAAGAACTTCATGGCCGACCTGATCAAGCAGGACTACTACCGCTTCCCGTCGGTGACCAAGCTCAAGCCCGAGGACTACGACAACGTGCAGGGCCTGCTCACCAACTGCATCTACCTGCAGGACTCGGAGGTCACCGTCAAGGGGTTCCGCGTCTACGGCTCGCCCTGGTGAGTGGGCCCGTACCTGCCCAACGGCGAGTGAGATACCCGCGCGGGCTCAGATGCGTCCGGACACCAAGAGGTGCCGATTTGCCTGAACTGTCGCGGTGGGAATTTGTTTCGCTGGAAGTCGTGGCTCGGTACCGCCCCGCGAGCTTATGCGTTGAGTTAACGTTGGTTGCTGAGTTCTGCTACGATGCTGTATGGGAGTAATGGTCAGTATTATTCCAATGTTGGAGGCGAAACGTCGACACGGCTATCCCGAAAGAACAGCTCTGAAGAGCAACCCTCATGAATTGAGTCGTGAAAGCCTACATCAGTACAGTGTTATTCACTTGCAATGCAATCTCTGGTTTCAACTTCTAGGCTCTGGCTCACAGCAAAGCCTGCACAGGGTTAAGCGGGAACTGATAATGATTGAATGACTCATATTAGCAAAGCACCAATTACTTGTGGTGTAAATATAAATGCAATGCATAGCCGTGTCTTCCGCTCTGTTATAGGAAGAATTAATGCAAACGTTTCAAGTGTTCAAAATCAGGTGATTGTCAGTTTTATTTTCATTATTATTATCACTTTAATTTCAAAATATTTTCAATAATTGCCGATTCTTCGCGCTTCTATTAGCCATTTTTAATGGGCAAAATTATTCGCTCTAATTTGTTGTTTTTTCTGCTTAATGAACTCGATTGCCTATAATTACAATTATTTTTGTAATGGTTTAATTATCGTGAAGGTTTCCTGGTATTACGCTATCTGCCTTTCGTGGCAGTAATCCCGGACACGTGTACACGCCCGCATCTCGGCTGGCGGCCGATTGCATTCGAAAACACTTAACACCATTTTTTCATGGCATAGAAAAGTAGCCGCTAATATGATTAGCCGCTTCTGCAAACTTGCTCGAAATGTAAAGTGCACACTTCGAACACATCACGATGTTGTTAACTGGGACTTGATTTCGTGAATACAGCAATCGGCTTGCTATGTGTTTTGCAAATGCCGCTAAACGCCGGTTGGTGGGATTGTTACCGTCGTTAGCAAACGGGCTCCGCGCTAAAAAAGCAACTGCTCGCTCAAATCGTCGCAGTCCGTGCCGACTCCCGGTACGATGCGAGCCGCACACTTTGGTCATCACAGTTTGGTTCCAATTAAGTATGTGACAGAGTCGAACGCATACGAGAGGATGTCTCCTGGGGAAACGGAGCGAAAGAATCGGCTCCAGTGCTGGGGGGGATAGTTATTGTTGCCGGGTTAAACAGCCCCCCCAATGGTAGGGTTATTGGAGCAAGACTTTACAGCTGGATGCCCTACCTGACGCCGCAGCCAATCTCCATTGCTGATTGGCTGCTGCGCCACCCACGCTTACGCGCAGCCATAGCGTAACACGTATCGTAAAGTGAAATTTAATCGGAATGTGATACTAATGTTCTTATAGAGCGTATATCGTAAAGTGACTTCATCGTTTTGTGAGCGTATATCGTAAAGTGACTTCATCGTTTTGTGAAGCGAGGGAGCACTGGACATCCAGGGCTTTACGAGGCAGGCTTAACCTAAACATTTTCCGTGGCTCAATTAAAAGCGGCGGGCCGTGGATTTCCTTATAAAATGTGAATCTGTCACGAGTTGACCCACATTATCGAGGAGGTCATCACATCGCTCAAGACACTTCGGCCCCATGGATAATCGTCAAGACAGATTCCTCAATAATGATAATAATGTATCACATTTATATCGTAGCACCTTTCACCCAGAGGTCCCAAGGCGCTGTAGGAAACTACAGAGGTGGTGGGGAAGCAGGCAGCCACGCGATCAGCCGGCGCCAACCCACCATACACTGCGTCCTATGTATTATGATCATCCAACCATTGTCAGGAACTGCTTAATCCTGAGTCGGAGCATATCCCGGCACGCACAGGGCACAAGGCAGGACTATACCCAGGGTGGGACGCCAGATAGCTGCCATTTAATTTATGAGCATTTTTTGTTGTGGGCGGAAACCGGAGAACTCGTTGGAAACCCACGCAAAAAAGGGGGAAAACACACCAACTCCACACTAAACAGTGCCCGAGGCAAGAATTGAACCTCCTCGGGCGGGATCTTTTTCCCGTGAGGCACAGATGTTAAGACTGCATGGCCGCCCAGGCGCCCAGTGTACCAAGGGCCCTCTAATTGACCCAAGGATCTGCCACATGCCCGCTTTGTTGTGGCCCGAAATAGATTCACTAGATTTAGGGCAAAGTGGCGCTACTAAAGTTTCCTTTGGCTCAGCATTCCAGCGCTCGACTCGGGAAAGCGAAACCTACCCAGGAGGGCAAAAATACTGGCATTGGGTCGGTTAACATGCACGCAGCTGGCACTCGGCATTTCCTCTGTATTTTAGGCCCAAAGCCAAACACGTGGGCATGTGTTTTACGTAACAGATCTCGGCGGTGGCCAAACCAGCCCGCCGCTGCAGCGTGGAGCATTTTAGACGGCCCTGTGATGTCCCCCCCCGACTACGAAAGCCTCTTTTTTTACCTGCCGGCTCCGATAATTAGCACCGCAAGCCACCGGCCAAAAGGCATTGAGAGGTTCTGTGATAAAGCTACCCACCAGACGAGCTCATTCGGCGTTCATAATAGCGGTAAATATAATTCATAACGCGTCGCACATATTCAATGTTGAAGGTGTATGTTCGAAGAGAGAATGACTCAGAGGCGCGAGCTAACCTGCAGAGGGAGGGGGGGAGTCAAGCCGCGCGGTTAGCCGGCGCCAACCCGTCAGACAGTGCTTCCATATTATATAATGATGTTATCGGCCAATTAATTAATGAGTGCTTTTTTAGTTGTGGGAGGAAACCCACGCAGAACAGGAGCAGGATGCACAAACTCCACACAGAAAGGCACCTGAGGCGGGAATCGAACCACCTCAGGCTAAGCTTTATTTCTGTGAGGCGCAGACGTTACCACTGCACCACCCTGCTTTGAGATAATCGGCTGCAAGTTGTTGTTGTAGACTAAAATGCATGTTTTAGAGAAAAACACGAGTCCAAAGTCCTTCAGACAAACTGCTTTGTGAATTGTTTTTTTGCAGATAATTTCCAGAAATGCGTGGTGCTTTTAAAGATAATGTACGGTTGACTCCGTAATGTGCAACGCAACCTTGCCTGATTTCCAGTGTGTACACGTGAAAACATGTCCACATATACATGCGTGCACAAAGACAAAGATTCCCCGAGTAGTCTTAACAGACTGTTGGGGCAAGCGCTGTTAAGCACCTATAAAGGCAGGCACGGCACACGAGGGGGTGAGTGACCAGCACCACGCCCGGCCGCCTTTGTCTCCCTAGTGGCGATGTTTCCACACCGCACTAGGTACTCATTTGAGGCTGAGTAGACCTAGGGGAGGCCCAGGACCGGTTCAGAAAATCGTCACTGGTGTTGGCCGTGAGCGGGATTCGAACTCGGGTCGTCAGATTCGTAACCCAGTGCGCTAACCACTGGGCTACCGCTGCCCACGCACACACAAACACATATACACCGACACGCACATTCACAAAACAACAATCACCCAGCCTTGTACGACAAAGTATAAGCAAATGCCTTTCGCAAACAATCCGTCTCTTTCACAGACACACGGCAATGCATTGCAATGCATAACGGTCAGGGCATTCATTAGTGGGCTAAAACAAATAAATAAGCTCTCCTGTCCTCCAAAATAATTTGAACAAAACACGTCCTTCTCCGCGTGAAAGGCCGGAATCAGTCGGGGTATTTTAGCGGGGCCTTTTTAAACAAAGACGAGCGTAAACGTCTGGAGCGAAGGCGACGCGTGCCTCTGCGCCTCGAGCTCGTTTCGGAAGGGCCCTACCGAAGCGCTCGGCGATCGGTAATGAGCGTCTGCTTGACTAATTGCCGCGGAGGATATGATGCGGCTTGCTGCGGCCGCCGTCGCTGTTTTAGGTGTACGACCATCTGTTCTAGGTACAAACACCCAGCGCCTCTCCGAGCCGGGCCCCCCATACAAATGAGCTCACCGTTGTCTATCTGGACGGCAATGAAGTGTACAAAGCAGCTTCTGTCCCGTAAACCTGCCTCTGGAGAGCAGTAAAACTCCCATTTACCGGGCGTCCGTCTTTGTCTCCGTGACAGAATGATCAAAGCGCTCTGTTCAATTAGCTCCCACAGCAGTCGTTCAGGTTTCATGTTGGGAGAAAGTGATAAATCACCGGGTCATTTTTCTTCGGTCAGAGACACCCTAGCCGCCTGCCTGCCGGGGCGCGCGCCCGGGCGAAGTTGCGCGCGCAACTTCGCCAAACTTGCTGCGTTATTGCGCGAGTCGCGAAAACCGGCCGCGGCGCCGCGAGAGGTTAGCGTGACGGGCGGCTCTGTTGCCTGACGACTTCTGCCGGCCTTTGTTAGGGCCGTGTTTGTGGATACGAACGCCCCGACGTTGAATCTGCGGACGGCGCTAAATCGAGCGCCGTTGCGGCTGCACGCGTTTTTTGGAACGGACGGACGGAACGTGAAGCCGGATGAATTGGACGCGCCTCCGTTCCGCGCGCTTGTCGCTCAGCGGTAGCGGGCTGCGTGAAGTGTTGCGCAAATATAGAGCGCTTGGATAGATAGATGTTTATTATTACGGCAGAAATATACCCACGAACGTGAATGAGAAGGAATTCTTTGTGGTCTGTACGCACGGGGACAGACCACATCAAAATAACAACAGCATAGACTGGGCTGATGACTGCGTTCATGGTGTGTCACTTGAGATAGATTCCTGTCCACAGCTCACATTGGTGGCAAGTGACTTAAGAACCGGTCTTGTCCTCCCTGCCTGCTCACCAAGCAGCACTGACCAGCATGGTGAAGTATGGTAAAAAATTAAAAGCCGCATGACCTGGATCGGCTTCATCCATTGGTGGGGTTAATATTTGCTGGATTTTTTCAATATTGTTTTTTTACGGACAACTAATCGTAAAAGCCGCCCGTTCGTAACCGAGCGTCGCGTGGATCGCCGCTCGAGTCAAACACGCGCGTACGCGCGCGCGCGTCCTTAGAAGACGCCATTGTTCACACGTTGCCATGATTAACGCTGAAGTTAATATACCGATAGTCACCTTAACCTTGGCAGCCCTAAACGCGCGTCGTCAGCCTGACAGCGCGGATGGCTGCGATGGCCTCGTATCGACGCCGTCGCTCAAGAGCCGCGGCGGGGAACCGCGAGATCGGCCCACATTTCTCCGCCGCGCGCCCGTGAAACCCTCCGACGGCCATCGCCGTGCCGCCACCGTCACCGCGACTTTCCCCCGAACCGCAGCCGCCGCGCGGCGTCCTCTTGCCGCGTCGAAATTCCGAACGCGCCGCTGCCGCCGCCGAGATCGACGCATTCAGAAACGGTCGCTCCCGGCTGCGCTCGCCACACGCGTTGCGAACGTTGCGACAGAATAAACGGAGGGGGGCGCAGGGGGGGAGACGGTGGCTAGAAATCTTGAAGAGGCATTTTTAGCGACGCAAGCCCCGGCGGAGACGGGCCATCGCGTGGCAACGGCGCGTAATAAGCAGGCGGCACTCATTAACAAAACACCCCAAAAATAAACGTAGGTGCCAAATGCATTAGTAACACATTTAACAATAATTAAAGTCGCGCAAACGTTAATGATGATGATTTTTGGCTAACAAATACGGGAGAAAAGCCAAAGAAAATGCGCGACGTGCAATCAAGAGGCCAGAACGCTAATTGAGGTTCCTTCTCGAATCTGCTCAAAGGAGAGGGCAGCGGGTCGACCGCAACATTTGTTTCACATCATCATCATCAATCATCTTTATCATCGCGCGTGATGAATCCACCGCTGGATAGAGCCACCCCCAAGCCGTCAACAATGCATCCAGCTCACACACACGAGCCGATTTCATTGCTGCGTCTCCGCGGCGTTCTCACAACGCTACGAGCAACCGCTTGGGTGTCGCGCTCAAAGTGTGGGTGTCTCTGCCGTGAGGAGTATCAAATGGAGACGGTTGGCACCAGCGGCTAGAACATGTCATCCGCGATTTTTCAAACAGCACTATTGTTCCAGAATTTCCCGCGCTCTTCCCGTATCATTTTTGCCCTTTCCGGAGCAGATTTTAATACAGTTTTGGAATTTTATTTCTGGCGGAGTGAATGCATTCGTTCCGTCATGATATATGGAGATCCCTGCTGTAACTCACCCAGTAGGGCATGTACTCTGCAAATTTACATCCCCAAACTTAAAATACGTTTTCGCATGAATCGTAGTAAGCCACGGCAGTCCGGTGTGCATGCAAATCGATTCTTATTTTTTTCTCCCTACACTCCGGATGTCGTCGGCTGCTTGTGGCTTGGGGAACTTTCCGTCGTGCTGCCGAGTAGATATATATATAGGGTCAGTGTTTAAAGCGCAATGCATGAAACGAATAATTAAATGAAGCTGTTAGCTTTGTCCCACCCTGGCATACGTGGTTTACAAGTCCTCCATGAATGCTTCCATCAATATTAACGTTCTTTGTTTTCAAAAATAATTACTAACCCAATTTAACAATTTTAATTGTGGGCTAATTCTTGGTTTTATCCCGCGTTTCAGTTTCCCAATGCACAGCTTTTTGCTCGAGTTGTGAAGGAATAAAACGAAATAACGGCTTAATAGAACGGCGCATAAACTGTCCGCGTACATTTCACTGTTTTTATTGTTTGCCGTTAACACTTTTACCGTGACCTTTGCACCGGAGGCATGTACTGCATGGCTGTGCTGGTTATCTGTGAACGGGATGATTTATATGCTAAAAGAGCTCTTCACACACACACACAAACTGTGGGAATAAATAAGCCTTTGAGTTCACATGAAAGCGCAAAAAAATAATCTGTAAAATTCATATTCAAAGATAATGTGCAGACAGCATAAATTGTGAACTCGTTGGGTATTTTGTATGCGGTTTATTATCCGTCTTTTCCTTTGCGTGCGTCGCATACACGGCTATTAAAATATATATATAAGCAACTTGTTTTTTTTTTCACCCCCGTGTGAGGCTACCGAACGGTGAATGTTAATGCACATTGCGATCAACGTATGCCGCATAGATCGACTGCAGCCTGCTCAAATGTATGTAAATTAACAGCTCACTGGGTCGAGGCACCAGAAAAGAGAGAGCGAGAGGGAACGCGGAAGAAAAAAAAATGGGGGTGGGTGGGAGAATGGAAGCGTGTTATTATTCAACGTGCTTAACCTAGTAATGTTTGGGGTTGGGGGGGGTCACGGCTCTTAGCCTTGAACATGCCAGTTGGGAGACGACTAAATAGTGAAGGGGTTAGAGCTGGGGGGTGGGGCAGGTGTGCCGGTGGTGGGAGATTTAATCCGGGTTAATTACCAGGTCCTCGCGCGGCCCCCCCCCCCCAAAAACCCTCACGGGAAGTGTCAGCCCCACCGCCAGATGTCACGCGAGGTCTCAAATCCCAGAGGAGATTATTAATTTGCCTTGGAATACCGCTGCCCAGAGGCGGTGTGGTGGTGGCGGCGGCGAAACAGGCTGCTTTAATGGGCTGCATTTGTCCTTGTCTGAGCGGGGGGAGGCTCGCGCCGGGTCCTCCTTTGCACACCGGAACGGGGTGGTGGGCTCCATCGCGCGGCGACGAGACCGATCCGACGATCGGCACCTTCCTCGAATGCGGGTGATCGGCATGTAGGGCAACGGAGACGACCGGTCTAGCGGACGTTATGCAGCTTTACCTGGGTTGACCGGTTGCACCACACACACACCCCTCCCACACCGAATCCCCTTCCACCACCTCTGCCGAGTAATTAAGGAAGAGTGCGGCAGAATTAAATCGGCGCGCTGCAATGTCCTTGTGCGGCGGCTCACGGTGGTTTTGTTTGGAAGTCGTCGCCGTGTTTTTTTTAATTTTTCCGAGTGCCTACCGCCGTGTCCTCTCTCGCACGGTTACAAAGTTTCTCTTTTGTTCCGAAAAGCGGGAATTTTACCGCAGACTGTTGCCGGTGCTTGTTGTGCGGGTGGCCACTTTGGTGGGCAGGTGGCGCACGGGTGGCACCGTTATTGTTGTGCCTGTGTTTCCTCGATTAAAATATCCTGTAATTCTAAATCTGGGTATATCTTACATGCGTGTGTATATATATATAGTTTTAAACGCAGCTGCTGAGCACCGGACAAACATACGTCCAGTGGGCAACAACAAACAGCACTACCACTTAACGCATTTCTTGAATTGAGTAACGTTATAACGGCTTGGGGTTAAAGGGCAATGGGAGGGAATTTCGAAGCGGAGCGGTGAGAGGGAAGAAGGAGAAAGACAAGTTGTTGTGACCTGCAGCGTGGTGAGTCGGATGGTAAGTTGGTGACTGAGTCGGTGAGTGAGTAGGTGCGCGTGTGTATTTTTGTGATCTGCGCTGTGGTGAGTCGTTGCGCGTATAAGGTGAGCAGGTGAGTAGGTGAGTGGGTGTGTTGTTGTGACGTACAGAACGGTGGTTGTACACAGTGCGCGTGAGATAAAACAGGCAGTTTGCTAGACTGAGTGGTCGACACGTTTAGAGGAATCACTGAATTAAATTCAACCAGAACAGTGACTATTGTAATAGCGGTAGAGGAGTGATAAGGAGGCGATGGACTGCCAGCGACTGGAGTGAATTGATGACAATTAAGTAATACATTAATTATACGTATTTCTAAATATCATAACATTTGTCCTGATGTAGGTTTTTACAGCTCTATTTTTGAGACTTTCTCTCCATAGCTGTGCTTTCAGGATAGCAGTGTCGGGTGTTCCGTCTCTATTATTTGCCTCCCACGTTGGAGACATCATCAGGGCGTTTATGAAATTCCTGATTTTGCCTCCGATGTGGGAGGCGAAACATTGTGAAGCAGAGAGAAGGAACACTCAAAGTTGGAGGAGGCATCATCAGTCATCGTCAGAATCGCCTGGCGATGCCTCCAACGCGGGAGGCGAAGGAGAGAGATAAGAAACACTCGACACGGCCGTCGCGAAAGAACAGTTTCGGAGAGTAAATCTCTATCGTAACATTCATTAGACCGCGTGAGGTTGACTGCAACTAAACAGAAATTAGTTTTTTTCCGCTCAAACAGCAGCATCGGTGGAAACGTTCCCTTGATGCGTACTCAGTCGCGTGACTTGCACGCGTATAATTCCGTAACGAACCAAACCTGCCAACAAGTGACTGTTCTTAAGGGGGATTGGCGTGCTCAGATTTGTAATTTGGCAGATGTGGTCGGGCGGTTTCAAATTTATGCGAATACATTTTTCACGGCACTTTGTCGACGCTGCAAAATAATACGCGTTGGGGGAATTTTTTTTTATATGGAAATGCGTCTGCTGCCTGGGAGACCCTGGTTAGCTGCTGTCACTGTTGGATGTGGAGAGACTCCGGCATAGCAACATGGATCGTAACAGTATCGTGGTGGAGGGGTTTTGCATGTTTCCATGAACCCCAGAGCTATGTCACCTGCAGTCTAGCACTGCGGCTAGGGTTTCCCTTCGTGAGCAAGTCTGGGGGAAGGTTATAGACAAATAATGATCCGAAGACCCTCAGACTAAAGGAGCTTGGCAGCTTAGGGGCATTCGGCTGTAAAATTCTGCTCCAATAACCCTCACGACTGGGGGGCAACCGGCCACCCGGGTCAACCTGGATAGTGGCCGTTTAAATAATCGACAACAACATAGAAACAGTGGAAAATATTAATTCGGAAGTAGAACTTTCAAACCTCACCGTACTTATCTTATAGATGTATTTAAAGATCTTTGTCATTGCGCTTACAGCTGGAGAAGCAAAACTAGAACAGGGATGAACAATATACCACAAGTGAGCAAATATTTCCCTTTCCAAAATCCAGCGTGTTTGTTTTTGAGATGGCATAATCTGACCTGGACATCGGGCAACAAACACCGGAGTAATTGGTTGTTTGCGATTACTCACCAGGGATTCCTGTTGACTGACGGCTAAATTACAGGATTTTTAAACTCATCTCTTCACTACTTTATTTATTGAACGGTACCACGGATCGTCTGTTGATGTTTGTCCGTCTGTCATTCCGCTTTTAACTGTAGGATAAAAAAATAAAAAATGTATTATTCAACAGATTTCCTGAGCACGAGGCCGTAGCGGAGAGATGCTGCCAAAAGCTCATAGCGTTACATAAAATATCGAGCATTGCGTAAAAAAACACCTCACACCTGACAATATATATTGTTTGCAACCGTTACTTGTTTTGACTCACGGCAGACATGGCAAAGAAACGAATGGAGCTTACGCTTGCAGATTCGTATAACCGCCGGTGAAAGTAACTTACATTTCTTATCGCCAGAGTCGTATCGCAATCCGCTTTCCCACCTGTGCTGCACTGAATGCTTTGGGCACTTTCTAACCGGTACGCCATACCGGACCGTACCGTACCGGCTTACTTTCACTTCTGCATATACACCCCCCAGTCTGTCCGACGCAAGTTTCGACCAGAAGAAAATACAATCGCAGTAACGTGTTCGATCCTGGCTCTCTGGTGATGTCATCAAGGTAACATTACGATGATGCATCCAACGTGGCAGGCGACATGTTGTCAACGAGAGAGGAGGGGCGCTCGACACGGCCATCCCGAAAGAGCGGCTCTGGAGAGTGATTCTCAGTTTGAAAACCTACGGGAATGACACCACGATCATATCACCGTGACGCCCCTCCACTGCCTCAGCCATTCGATTAACCGTGACTTGTTCTTATCTCGTCAAGAACACCTTCCATCTCGATTCAGACAGCCCAAGGCGCACAACCTGTGAACAGCCTATCTGCTAGTTCAGAGCCTTTGCCTGAACCCCGAGGAAGGTAGCAAGGTGTTGGAGCCCGCTGCCAAACCTCGTTGGGATGATCAATTATGAAGCCGGGATTATCTGCTTCTGTAGCGCGCAGAAGCGGTGTGCTGTGTCAAATATGAGAACCGTTGAGTTAGCGGCTCTCCAAGCAACGGTGGGTGGCACGCTGGCATAGTGCGTAGCGCTGCCGCCTCACAGCAAGAAGCAATCGGGTTCGATTCCCGGCTCTGTTTGCAGTTTGCATGTTCTCCCCTTGTCCGCGTGTGTTTTTGCCGGGCAGACAGCTGCTGCTGTCTAGATGAATTGGCCTCCTGAGTAAATTGCCCCAGGTGCCCTGCGATGGGCTGGCGTTCCACCCTGGATATAACCCTACCTTGCGCACTTTATCTGCTTACCCCTCCGCGCTGGAAAGCTGATAAAACGAGCTACATAGCTCAATAGTTCCTTCCAGCTTAAATAAAAACTGACTGACTGATTACGTCGCAGGACAGAGAGAGAGAGAGGGGCCTGGGCAGGTGCTACTGTCAAAATGTATTTTATAGAAATGAGTATGTAATCAATATCGCTCAGTTGCCACCGGATTTCGCTTTCCAACGTTTTTCATTTGGCCAGCCACACACGCGTGTGGGTGCACATGCGCGCCTTACTTCGTTGCAGCATAAATAAGGAAATTGTGGTGTAAGGGTTTTATTGAAATTTTTTTTCTCTTGCAAAAACATCACATTCCAACCTGGCCGTATATATATGACTTATGAACAGCGGTGTGACCTGTGTTATTACAGGGTTGCCCTTGTGGTGATTTCCCGGAAGAGTATGCCCATGTGAGCAGTATCGTGCTATATCTATTTACTTTGAGGTTTATAAAGTACGTATAAAAAGGGTTAGGTCCTGCGACCAGTGTGTGTGTGTGGGGAGCGGTGGTGGTAGTGCTCAATGCGCTACTCCACGAACTCGCGGCCCGTGTTCGATTCCCGCTCACGGTAAAAAATTGTGATGCATATCTAAACTGGAATTGTGTATGAGAATATCTAAACTGGTGCTGAGCTTCTCATAGGCTGACTCAGCCTTAAATTAATACCTGGTGCGGTGTGTACACAGCAGCCCTGGCCCGGTATGGTTTTGGCCATGCATCCCCCTGCGGACCGTGCTTTCTTTAATAGATATTCACTAGCAGCAGGATGGCAGGGTGGTGCAGTGGGTAACATCTGTGCTTCACAGAAAGTCAGTCCTATCCAATGCGGTTTGATTGCCGCCTTGGATGCCTCTCTATGCCGAGCTTGTGTGTTCTCCCCCTGTTCTGTGTGGGATTCCTCCGGGTCCTCCCATAATAAAAAAACCACTCATTAATTGATGAACCGATAACATCACAATATATAGGATGCAGCGTCTGGCGGGCTGGCTAACTGCATGGCTTGACTACCCACTGCCCCCCATCTCTGCAGGTTACCTTGCGCCTCTGAGCCGTTCTCTCTTCGAATAAATACCTTTGGAATTGAATGAATATGTGCACGTTATAAATAGTTGCTATATACGGGAGATATTTATCTGTGTGTACAGGCATATCTATTTTGACGGATAGGATGCGTTCTTAAGGCTTGTTCGGGAAGCGATAAATCCGTTACGAGACGTCATTATAACATGGTTCATTTTCTACTTTATTCATTAAAACTGTACAGTATTTATTAAATGAATACTATAACAATAATACTGTACTACTACTAATAACAATGCAGTATAATAGTAAAAATAAGCATGCTTATAGACAATGCACGGTTTACAGGAGCCTTGGGAGTGCAGTGCACGTGCTATACCTACTATTACAGAATATTAATTGATGAAT